>BQMB01000600.1:0-409088 GCA_027943415.1 Closterium sp. NIES-67 | reverse complement strand
AAGGAGCCTGAAATGCGCAATCGGGAAGCAACCGGGAAACAACGAAAGGGGAAGCAAGGCGAAGCAAGGGAGAGCGAAGGAAAGAAGAAAGAGGATGAAGGGAGAGGGTTGAGTAAGAGTGAGGGAAGACCTGGGGGGAAGGGGAAGAGATGGATGGAGAGACGTTGCAACAACAATGATTTGTGGTACAGCAACAACATAGATTAAAAAGAACTCTTCCCGTGAATGATGAGGAAAACAACATATCTCTCGTGAGTTCTCAGTTGCAGACTTGTTCGGATCCCCAGGGCAGGCCTCTCAACCGCTTATCACCTCCCCCACATCTCTGCAGATTTCTCAAACCTCGTCGTCAGCCATAATCAACCTTGAGAGCCGACAGATTTTGCTGCTTGCACGCTCATGCGTTACAGATCACGACACCGCTTATGCGTCTCTATCCCTCACTCTTGCAAGTTGTAGCCGCCCATGTGTGTGCTGCCTGCATCTATGTTGTCTAAACGAAACTGTACAAGACGATGTGGAATGGAATATCCTTTCTATAATAAAACTCCTCACGGCAGACTGTAGCTTCCAACACGTGCCTGTGTGTATTAAAATGGCAATGGCGGTCCAAGTCAATCCTTACAGAAAGGAAACACCACTGAGGTTTGTGAAAGACTCTGGAATAGCCCCTGTGAAGTTGTTGGCAGTAATATCCCTGGAAACATTACAAGAGAAATGCGAAATTCAGCTGTTGCGATAACAACTAGTCCTCCAATAAGTCCGCGGCTCCAAATATAAACAAACAAACAAACAAACAAACAAAAAACAAAAAAAAAAACATAAAGAAGCTTAGTTTTGAGGCATGAAAATTAAGGAAATAAGATCATGGCATCCACATAGACGCACATGTTACAACGTGAGCGGCAGACACTCACAGATTTGTGAGGCCAGTGAGGAAACCAAGAAAGGGTGGAATGGGGGCAGGAAAATTATTTCCCTGAAGACCACTGCAATGGCGCCAAGAGAAAGAAATCAGTAGAAGATGGAACAATGCACTTGTTACCAGTGAAAAAAGGGACTTATAGCTCTGGGTAGTCTACGAAAGCCCAACGACCATTAAGTGTAGAAGAAATAAAAACGACTATGAGGGTTGGTAGGGTTGGTGCTACGGCCATGCAGGGGATATACAGGTCAATGACTGTAGTGGAGAAGACTGGTGGGATGCCGCCATCCATTCTGGTGCCGCTCAACGTCCTGCACCATGGATGACAACGTAAAACATAGCTGGCTTTGACTTTGAGAGTTGTTCGTATGGAAAGCATGCAGCACGAATTAGAAAGAATACAAAGGGCTGAGTAGAAACACAACAGTAGTTGTACTTGTACAAGTAAAAATTACTACAGCAGACACAAGTAGCACAAGTGTATCTGCTATATCTGCTGACAAGCAAGTAGAAGCAACTTGCATAAAACAGCACGATGCTGCTTCTACTTGCTTGACAGCAGATACAGCAGATACTCGATAAACATTTGCATTCAAGTTGTTTGTGGATCTGTTTTTAAAACGGATCCGCTTCTCAAACAAAAGGCAAAATCGACGAAGCAGAGTTGGCAGATTCCTACGTTGACCCAGCTTGAGCAAGCTACATACAGGGTGCACAACGAAGTGAGCGCAGAGAATGTTGACGGAATGGAGCCCTCAATCTTGTTTCGAGCGAACGACCTGCACTCGCAACCAGTGGCAACAGACAACATCACAATTGAAAAATCATAAACAAGCAAATAGTCATAGGGAACCAACCAAAGCAGCGCCAAAAAAGTGGTTGTATGTTTGTTAGTCAACTCAGAAAGGAAGCGTGACATTGACGATGAGGATAACAAGGGGAGTGCAGTTTTCCCCTCTAAAGGCCATCGGAAGACAGCTGCAAGCAACGGATGGAAGGGGCTCACAGGAAGGAGAGTCGGTCCAAAGATGTCCAGTACTCTGGGAGAACGCCAACCAGCCCATTGCCCGAGGCATCACTGCCGGTTAGCGAGGAGTCAGTAGTACATGGCCATTAAATAAGCGGTGCGCAATTTCTTCTCTCGCACAACGGCAATTTATGACAGTACATAGGTTTTGACGAAGGCCCATTTCAGAAGGTTGAAACTTGCCTGTTCAGGCAAGCAAACATGAAGCTGTGACGACTGAACCGAGTTCTAGTTTGGAGCTGAGTAGAGTAGGGCAAGCAAGCATGCCACTAGAGATGCATGCACCATCCCTCTTAGCTTCAATTGCTTCAAACATGCTGAGGACGTTCAAAATATCAGATGCGAAGTGCAGCCACTCACAAATGCTGCAGTTGGTTGAGGCGGGAGAGGTCCTGCGGCACCACTCCACTGCGGTCGTCAGAGCGATGAGCCACGTCCCTGGCAGGGGAGAGGACAGGGTTTGGGAGAGGGAGGAGGTAGGGGAAGGCAGAGGTGTTGGTTGGTGGGGTTGGGGCGGGGAAGATGTTTGTGTGACATAAGACAGGTTCTCCCACTCATTCTCCATTCCCATGCTCCTTGCTTTCTTCACTTTGGCCAGCCCAACCCTGACTGGCAAAAGGTAGCCCAGCACTCTTGTGTGTTGGGCTGGCTGTCCAATCGAATGTAGGTCGCAGACTCGCAGTGCCGTTTGTTACACCAGCCGCATGTGGGGTTCTTCGCCCTTGCTGTTGGGCTCTTCACGGGGCTGCTTTTGAGGCGCCTCAAAAGCAGTCCCAGCCGCACGTGGAGTTCTTCGCCCTTGCTGTTGGGCTGTTCACAGGGCTGCTTTTGAGGCGCCTCAAAAGCAGTCCCAGCCGCACGTGGGGTTCTTCGCCCTTGCTGTTGGGTTCTTCACAGGGCTCTTGCCTCGTCCGCAGCGGCTTTCTCAAGCTCCTCGCAGAGCAGAGCATGCGGCTCTCGTCCGCTTCCGCTCCAATGTGGCTTTCTCACCATGGCGGCTCAGAAACTCTTCTATGACATCCTCCACTGCCGGTCGGTGCTCCTGCAGCGGCTGCAGGCCAGCAACATCAATCATCACACGTGCTGGGGGGGTGGTACAGGCGGCCTTTCCCCAACCCCTCTCGGACCCATGGGCCCCTTACCTGGGCGACCCCACCCAGGAGAACTAGAGCATGCAGTCGGGGGGAGGCTGGTGCCCGGGTCTGGAGCGGGAGGCTATTTATTTGTTCTGGTCCTTGGGTAGCTTCCATGGTTGTGTGTGTTCCTCAGCTTTCTACAGTTAGTTCCCTTATGCCTTTGCCTTTGCCCGTAACTTCTACTTAGAATCCTATCAATGAGCAGGACCACTTGACAGCTTGAGAGAGAGAGAGAGAGAGAGAGAGAGAGAGAGAGAGAGAGAGAGAGAGAGAGAGAGAGAGAGAGAGAGAGAGAGAGAGAGAGAGAGAGAGAGAGAGAGAGAGAGAGATTCCAAGTATAAATGCCTCTCTCCTCCATTCAGTCCCTCATTATTCATTTCTGTTTTGGTGTGTCTCCTTCCCACCAAGGCGTCGGCTCGCGCCGGCGGCCTTCGGCCGCGGGGGTAGGGCAACAGGGACAGTCCAAGGACAGGATCAACTCTTACACAGTTCCATACAGGCAAGGGAGCAATGACTGCTCCTACACTACCCGCCTCATCACATGATGGTGCAACCCCGCTGCCCCAGCCTGCCAACACAGCCGTGCGCACCCCGGCGACCTCTACTAGGCTCGAGCAGCGTGAGCAACGGCCTGACGCACCGCCCGCAGCGTCGCCGCACAGCCGCCGACCAGGGTGAGCGCCTGATCTTCATCAAGCGCCTGCACTAGCTCCTCAGCAGCACGAGGAGCCACATCAGCCCTTCGGCCACCCCGATCCGCCGACGTCGGCAGATATTCCGCGGCCCGGCGGATCCGCGCCACCGCCTCCAGGGCCCGCGCACGCTGCTGCCGGGACAGAACGGGCTCCTGGGCATCCAGAGGCCACCGCCCCACCACCTGCCACAGGCACTCAAGGACATCCGCCAGAGAGCCCAGGCAATCCAGCAGCGCCTCCAGCTGCCGACCAGTGCCCGCGGGATCGGACGGAGCACTGGCTGGAGACGCTCCAGCGGCTGCAGGCTCTGCACGCCGACTTCCAATTGCTGTCCGAAGGCGCCTGGTGGGGGGGCGCACGCGTAGCCTGGGAGCATGCCAGGGCGGCGCGCTGGGCGCGGCAGTCACCTGGGGCGACGCCCCAAGCAGGACGCGGGAGGCCTCCTCTAGACGCACCCCCCACTCGACCGCCTGCGCCTCCACAGAGGCAGCAGGAGGCGGGCGCGCAACCGCGGGGACGAGGCGTACAATAGAGGAGTCACGGAACACGCAGCGGTGCGGCTGGCTGCGGGCACAACCAGTGCGTCCAACGGGGCGGAAAGACACCGAGGGAATGCCACAGGCACGACCGCGAGAACGCGAGCCGCGGCAAGGAACGGCGCCCAGCGAGACCCCGCGACGATCCCGCCAAGGCGCAGGGGACGACGACGGAGGGGAACGGGGGAGCAATCGGAGTCAGGGTGTCAGGGAGGAGGCGCCCAATCGCGCGTGAGGGGGACTGGCGGGCGAGACACGGCCGCCCTCGGCTACCTGAGGAGGCAGGGGAAGGCAATGATTTGGAGGGGGAGGCGACGAGGATTATGTAGCCTCGGAATCAGAGGTCTCAGCGGGGAGGAAAGTTCAAACCATGCCTCGGCGGACGAGGCAAACCACATGCGCCGCCCACGCAGGCGAGGACAACAGCGGGAAACTATCACCTCGCCAGATCTCGCCGAAGAATCAGGGCCAGCGCAACCCCGCCCGGTAGACGAGATGGCCCAAGATGAGGTGCTGTGGCGAATGGTAACGGAGTGGACCTGTCGCCACTCCAAGACTCCAGGCAGCCCTTCTTGGTCCGTCATCTCCCACCAAAAATCCTGGAACAGTTCGCCGAATGTTTGCTGATTCCCCTCCAGCGCATCAAAGTAGACCCTAAATGCCTGGGGGGATGGCGAATCCTGACTTTCCGACCTCGATTGACACTCAGCCTGCACATCGTCACGCGCAACAGCTGCTAGTCTAGGAGTTAGTCCTGAAGCGAACCTACGACCACATCGCCATGAAGCCAGTAGATGACAAGAAGCGCGCGCGAATCATAAGCATGTTGTGCAAAGGGCATTCGACTAGGAAAATAGCCAAAGTTCTTGGCATAGGCAAGAGCACCGTGCACGATTATGGTTTGAAGGTGATTGCCGAGACTAGTCGCGATGACGTGCAACCCACGATGCCCCACGGCCGGCCGCCCCCGCTTAATCTCAACCCGACTTCAGCGCGGAATAGTTCGAGCGATTACAAGTGGCGAGGTGAAAAGTAGTGTAGACGCCGCCAAAGATGTTGCAGTTAGCACGGTCTGGCTGTAGACTCGAAGACGGTCAGGAACTCGTTACGATCCGTGAGCTTGATCGCCGTGCAGCAGCCCAAGAAACCCAGGCTCTCACCGAAAAACATACGTGATCGTCTCGATTTCGCGAGGTCGCATGCCGGCTGGACGCTGGAGGACTGGAAGCGTGTGATTTGGTCTGATAAGACTAAGATAAACCGTTAATGCTCCGACAGACGTGCGTACGCCTGGATTCGTGAGGGCACCAGCCTCCAGAGCCATCAAGTCCAACAGACAGTTAAGCATGGGGGCGGTTCTGTGATGCTGGAATGGCCCTCGTCCTCCCCGGACCTTAACCCCATAGAGCACCTGTGGGCACACTTGAAAAGGCAGCTGGCGGCGTACGAAAAACCACCTAGTGGAATGCTGGAGCTGTGGGAGAGGGTGCAGGAGGAATGGAACAAGATACCGGCGGAGGAGTGTTCAAACCTCATCGATTGTATGCCGAGGAGGATCAAGGCAGTGATTCGCGCAAAGGGACGCTGGCCTAGGTACTAGTTTTTCAAGAATCTAGTTTGCTGCCTGTCCTCGGTACAAATGTCCGGATGTGCTCTTATGATATGCGTAGGTGTTTAAGGACCATGTATTATACTACTCTGGTGCTCTAAATGATCTTCTCCACGTGTATGCACACCATAAATTAAGGCTTAATGTTTACACCTCTGCACTCATCAAAATGCAAAAAAAGGCTGAACATGTGGACAATTTTTTCCGTCACTGTATTTCTCCCACCAAACACTACCTGCTTGACGCAACCGTTGGACCAGGGGCTCATCGCGACGCTGAAGGCTTGGTACCGAACGTTCCAGACCCTCGACATGTTCCGCGAATGAGAAGAGTTTCAGAGCGAGGTTATGCTGTTGCAGTACAAGCCCGATATGGTACTGGTCATAACCTGGCTCTCGGACTCATCATTCTCGATCGAGCCTGAGACTGTCCAGTAGTGCTGGTGGCGGAGCGTATCCTCCCTGCTAGCTGGCTCGCGAGACTCCCCCTGGTCGGCACCACAGCCGCTGAGCAGGAACATAACTTGCCAGCCGATTTCCTGCCAGTCACGGAGTATTTGGCACGGCTGCCATGGGGCGACGAAGACCGCATGGATGTGGTCCAGTTCGTCACATGCGACAGCGACGATGAGATATGTGACCCTTGTGGCGAGGATCCCCTCGCTTTGGAACCTCTGGGCTCTCCTGCATGCGGCGGATGATATCTTCGTGCCCCGGACATTTCGCAGCCAGTTCATGATTCGCGCAATCGCCGGCATCTTAGCCGCATGGCGACAGAGATGTTGGTCGGTTATGCGCGGTCCATCGGGCTCATACCGAGGGACCTCCGCATTCTGTTCAACATTCGAGACCCGTCCGTCATTGATCATCTTGAACGCGCATCCCCTCGCTTGGACCTAAACTGTGCTCCAAGTGTTGTTTCAGAAGAATACCGGCAGCATGTGCTGCAGGCGACGGCCGTCATGGACGGCTGGGTGGACTCGGCTGAGTGGATGAGCTGAGGGAGCACTGTGTTGCGCTGCCTGTTGTGTGTTTTGTGTTGCGCTTGCTCTCGGGAGTGTGCTGACATTTGCTGTAGCGAGCGTGTTTAACCTGTGTGGTTGTTTTATTTTGCGTGTAGGAATTGTGTTGTTGGAATTGTGTTGTTGCCCGGTTGTGTTGAGTGCTGCGTCACTAGTTGTGTCATTGCTGATGTGTCATTTCGGGTTTTCAGGGTGGGTTTGAGTGTTTCGGTGTTCTTGGACTGTTTGTTGTGTGTGTTGGACACTTTTTAATGACACGGGTTTTGAAATCCTACGTGTCGCGTGGTAACACAGAATGTCGCAGCATTGGACAAGGCACCCTTCCATGAACAGAACATTCCAGACAAGACACTCCGACCCCCATATTCACTCGTTAGTCCATTTTGCCCCTACCGTACGGGCCCTATTCGACTAAGTCGATATCTGTGAGTCGCAGATTTGGAGCATAGAGCATACCCGCTGTACCAGGCGGGCAGGCAACCAATTTGGCTAGGTGCACCCGCAAGCCGTGAATCGTGTGGCCTAATGCTGTGCCAAGTCGATGCTCTGGAATTTTCAGTGATTTCACCATGTCCTTCGGTACAAGTCATACAGTCGATGCCCAACCTTATTGCAGCTCAACCTGGCGCCCAATCAGAATCCGTTCCCAAAACCCCCGATATACGGGCAATGGGAGATCCGTTTGAGTCACTCATGATTGCGTCTGCGACGAACATATAGCAAGGGACAAGTCGTTGCCGACGAGGTTTTGTCGCCACGGAACTGTGCACCGCCGTCGCCTGATCGCTTCACAAGAGTCGCACACTGGCAACAAACATCGCCACAAAGCCCCACCCACAAATACCCACCCATTTTGACGTGTGCTCGTGCGAAAGCCTCATTTGCCCGTGGCGAGGGAATGCGAAATACTTGACCGATTGAATCCCCGGCACCCTAAAATCTTGTGCGACTCTGACGAGCTTCGCCTGTATTCGAGAGACTCCTAAAACGCGGCTCGAAAAAAATGGCGTACATGGCATAATGACGGTACGCTACGGCTACGGGCAAACGGGACTATGGAGTTTCCATAAATATTGGAGCTTTGTTTGTTATGGACTGTTCATGGTCGGCAGCTTTGGCGTATGCTGCGAGCATTTGTCGCCCGCCAGTCGCACGCGTGTCAACACTAGTTTCAATACATAGTTGCATGTTTCGACAACAAATAGGTCAATAGATGAAAAATAAGGTCGAGTTGTTTACATATGTGATTTTTTTTATAATTGCATCATATTGTGCCTTTCACGAAAATTTTGGCTTGTGGAGCGAGATACTCGAAATGGTTTATGGTGTAGTACAGGGCATAGAATGTCATTGCGATGAACACAAAAACCCTGTATATCGCTGACCAACTCAGCATACTAGCGGTGCTCTTTTTGAGGTGATGCAAAAGTTACCTACATGGCGTTTGAGTGGTGCTTTTAGTGCTGGGGGGTTGCCAATGAGCCGCAGCATCAGCAGCTCCTTATTCAGCACAGCAATGAGCAGCCGATCTAGGTACCACCTGACCAAGTCGTAGCACATCTAGGTACCATATGATGAAGTTGTAGCACTACCAGTGCTATGCTTTAGCCATCTCAAAACTCACCTGTATGGTGTGCACCGTGTCCAGCACGGGGCTGCCAATGAGCCGCAGCAGAGCCTCTTTCAGCATGGTGGAGAGCAGCCGGTCCAGGTACCGCCTCACCACCTTGTACTGCTCCGTGTGCTCCGTGTGCCCCACGTGCCTCGTGTTGCCCATGCTGTCTGTGTTGCCCGCATTGCTAGTGTTGTCCGTGTTGCCCATGTGCTATATGTGGCGTGCCGTGTGCCGCGTGTGCCCCGTCTGCTCCGTGTGTTGCATGTGCTCCATGTGCCCCTGGCCTGTGAGCCCTATGGGCCCTGCATGCCTCGCGTAATCAGTGTGCCCCATGGGCTCCGTGTGCTTGAGGAAGGAGATAGACGTGTCGATGAAGGTGTGTACGATGTGACAAATCTCAAGTATTGATGTCGCGAAGGAGGCAATCCAAGGGAACGCATGCATGGTGTCCGAGCTCTGTGAAGGGTCAGCTAAGGAGGGGCGAAAGGGGGGGGGGGGGGAGGGGGGTAAAGGAACATTGGAGATTCCAATCAAGTTAAGCGCAAATTGGAAAATTCCACCTTTTTATCAGTGGCATGCTCTTGTGTCGACTCAACAGCAGGCTCAAAATTATGAGTCGACTCAAAAGTAGCGCATAATAGGAATATTGAAGTGCCAGTTAGAGGGATGATGCGCATGATGCTCAAGGTGGGAGCAAACCTACTCGAAGTGCGAGGGATTTGGCAGCTTTTGACATGCACACGGGGTTCAAGTGGTCTGCATGTGAATGCGTGGTGTGTGACCTGGTGTGACGTGGTGTGTGTTGTGGTGTGTAATGCGGCATCACATACCTTTATATACTGAAGGTGAGCATGTTCATGTGTTACTCCAACTAGTGCCGCATCACTAGTGCATCAACTGGTAGACTTCTAGTAGAAAGCTATTGAAGGGGCGTCTCAACATCTGACTTCTCCCAACCTGGTCACTAAAAGAAGCGCTGGCCGGCATACGAGAGTTGTGTCGTATCAGGATGGAGATTTGGTGACGCTTGACAATAAAAACATGCGACTGCCCGTCGTATCGAAATTACGACCCCTCTACTTTGGACCGATCCAGCTTCACCGCATGATCATACCGGTTACAAACTACAGGTCATATGCCTTATAGACGACACCCTTTTACGCCCATAAGTATTCCATAGGCAATTTATCCTTAAGGGCCTCTCCTTGTACGCAAAGTGTACCCGTGTCATGTGAACAGTACTCATTACACTCAATTGGCAACATTTTTTTTTTTACCAATCAGTGTGGTCGTGCGACGACTTTCAATGGCAGGCGATTTGACACTGGCTGTTTGTGTCAGACTCGTCAACCAATGTTCGGAGCCGAATCCACATGACTTTTGGAAAATCCAACAACCACAAGACCAGCCATTTATGTTCCTCCACGTTTGCCCCACAAATTGTGTGAGTAATGTTTGTACAGTGTCGTGAGCTGATTACAATCAGGGGCGCGTTTTACATGACTCCGAAATGAATCCGGATGCACTAACATGACTGGACACCGCTCTCGTCGATGTTCGCCTTCCCCGTCTATTTGCGCTTCGGAAAATTTCTCAAATGTAAACGCCTTTTCCTTGTTCTTGATAGAGCGCATTGAATGTTGTGAGGAATATGAAACTTTACCATGAACCCTGAGTTGACGCGTGTGCGACCTGGTGAGCGACACCTGATCGCAACAAATGCCAACACCGCCGACCATGAACAGTTCATAAAATCCAAGCAAAAAAAATCTTGCGACACGCCATAGCCCCGTTTGCCCGAGCATATTCCATGTACGCCCAATGCCTCGAGTCGCCCCCCGGGTGATAAGGGAATATGACCTGTACTGCTACACCTAACCCGCGGTATTTTCACACCTAGTATTTTCACACCCTATGTCGCGTAGTGGGGCGGTCAAGCTTCAACAGTTCGGGGCGCACTGAAATGGGCGGCCCCAGGCCCGCGAGAGAACGTGCCACCTGAATAGGCTCGGAATTGGTGACGATCTATCGATTTTTGTGGCTCTGCGCACAGGAGCGCGTCATTAGGGGGGAGCAGAAATGAAACTTGCTTCTGGAAGCACCGACAGTACTGTAGAGCTGCCACATCGAAGTTGACCAATTCAAATGAAATCAGCAGCATGCTTTCTAATTGGCGCGATCAAAATACACCCAATGAACGCACGAAATTTGGGCGGTGCATTGAAATTCCAATCCAGCGTTGCATTTCGACGAGGGGAGCCTCGGTTGCGACAGCGTGGCACCTTTTTGGTTTGGTGGATTACCCCTGTGAAGATACCGGGGCGTTTCGCGCCCCAGTAACTTCACACCGTCAGGATACGCCAAACGTTTGCTATCCATTTTCAGGGTGTGAAAATACCGCGGGTTAGGTGTACCACAGGTTTGGACCACCAGCCCGTCATTCCACGTCAGCTTACTGCATCCCGACGTATCAGAACACTGGGTAATTTACCACGGAAACGGCTCTGTGTACTGACCCGACCCATGACTGAATAAGAATTACTTAAACGAGGATCGCAAAACCCACGAAAGTCAAGTCCTAAGTTTTTGAGATCCAACCTCCGTTCACAAGGTTACCCGTTTTGCTTGGCGACAACCCAAAATCCAACGAGAACGCCACTGATTGGCCCCCACTCCACACACATACCCTCCCTGCAACAATCCCGCCTCCAATCCATCGCCTACCTTCCCCTCCCAGGCTCAAAAACTATGACCATCAAGCAGTTTCGGGACTAGCTCGCCCAGGCAACTAGACACACTAGATCTAAACCATTTTTCTAGAACATTTCCAATAGAAACTCTCGTGGCGCGGCGAATGCTTAGCGCCAAAGGAGTGCACGCACCCTCCCGCCTCACTCTCGCCTTGGAGTTGCGTCGTCTGGCAAAACAAAATCGCCCGTAGCATGCGATTTCACGCCGTGCCGTCCTCTCACCCTTCCCGTCGCGACCAGCCCTCCAGTTGCTTGCGCGGGCCGCTGTCCGTGCTGCCCGCTGCTCGTGCTGCTCGCGCTCGCACTGCCCGCTGCCGCTGGCCGCTGTCCCCTGCTCGTGCTGCCCACTGCCACCCGCTGCTCGCGCTGCCCACTGTCCGCTGCTCGCCGCCCGCTACGCGCCGCCCGCTGCTAGACGCCCGCTGCGCTCCGCACGCTGCTCGCCGCCTGCTGCCCGCCGCCCGCTGCTCGCTGCCCGCTGCCCGCCTGCTGCCTGCCCGCTCGCGCGCGCGCGCAGCCGCCAGTGCAGCCGCCAGCGCAGCCGCCGCAGCCACAGTTGCAGCCGCGGGAAGGGGAAGGATAGAGGACGGATAGGGGAAGGAAAGAGAGGTGGCGAAGGGGAAGGAGAGAGAGGGCGGGAAGGGGAAGGATAGAGGACGGAAAGGGGAAGGAGAGAGGGCAGGAAAGGGACGGAGACAGGGATAGCAGGGATAGCAGGGAGACCATAGATGGGAGGGAAAGGAAGGATGGGAGGGATACAGGGGATGTGATGGATGAGAGGGATAGCTCGGGCAGGATGGATCCGGAGGGATAAGAGCAGGGATCGGGAGAGGTGGGGAGGGGGAAAGGGAGAGAACGGGATTGGGAAAGAGAGAGGAGGGAGGGAGGGCGTTTGGGAGGGCGAGAGAGTGGAAGGAGTTAGAGACTGAGGAAAGAGAGAAGAGGTGAAAGGAGAGATGGGAGGGAGATAGAATGGAGAAAGGAAAGGGTGGCGCCACCACAGAGAGACAGGGAGTGAACAAGAGAGTCGAAACAGTGATAGAGAGCCGCTGTCCGCTGCCCGCTTACCGCACATCGCGCACCATTACCCTCTCTCAGTCCTTCTACATCGACCAAGTCTTGCAGCGGTTCGACATGGCGCAGGCCAAGCCGGTTACCACTCCCCTGCAGACCGACCACCAGCTTGCCCCTCCTCCTGCTCCCTCCTCCTCTGACCATCCTTACGCTGAGCTCGTCGGCTCGCTGATGTACGCTACGATGTGCACCCGCCCCGACCTTGCCTACCCCATCAGTGTTCTTGCTCGATTCGTCGGTACCGGTCGCCACACTGATGAGCACTGGGCTGCAGCGAAGCGGGTCCTCCGCTACCTCCGTGGTACCAAGGACTATGTCCTCACCCTCGGAGGCTCTTCTCCTCCCCTCCTCTCTGGCTTCAGTGACTCCTCCTGGGCTGACTCCCAGCCGGATCGCCGTTCCTCTCAAGGATACGGCTTCACCCTTGGCAGCGGCCTCATCAGCTGGCGCTCCACTCGCTCCTCCTCCATCGCCCTCTCATCCTGCGAGGCTGAGCTCTATGCTTGCACCATGGCCGCTCAGGAGGCTCGCTGGCTCACCTTCCTCCTTGCTGAGATCGGTGCTCCTCAGCGCTGTCCCACCCTCTGGTGCGACAACGCCAGCACCATCCATCTCACAAAGGACCCTGTCTTCCATGGCCGCTCCAAGCACATTGAACTCCGCTACTTCTTCGTTCGAGAGTTGGTCCAGCAAGGTCACTTGGTGGTCCGCAAGATCGCTGCAGAGGCCAACTTGGCCGACATCTTCACCAAGGCCCTCCCGAAGACCGCGCACTCTGCCCTCCTCCGCCTTCTCGGCCTTGGGCCCCGCCCCCCTTCCTGATTCTGGGGTTGTACCCTACATATACACTAGCTTTGCATGCTATGGGGTTGTGTTAGAATATACCATGCTATGCTAGTTGTGTATATTGTGTTTACATCCCTAGTTGGGTGTACACCTGTGTTGGGGTGTCAATCCAACCCAATTGTGGTTAGAGCCCCCAAACACAAGGACCACAATTGTGGGGGCACCACAAGTGGGTTGGCTAAACCACTGGTGGTACACCACACTTGGACCACCTCCAACTGGTGGTCAACCACATTTGGAAGGATCCTCCCTCCCTTGTGATTGGTCCTAACCCCCCCTTCCCTTCCAACCTTCCATTCCTAGCTCATCTCTCTCTTCCTATGTAATGCCTTTCCTTCATCAATAAACTGAACCTTTCTGTTTCTAACACACAGGAGTTCCTAGATGCTGTTGTAAAGCGCTATTCTACCCCGCCCGCTGCCTCTGTAGGTCGCATGATCTTGCCCATGCTCTTTCCTGACCTTGCTTCTCTCCTCACTGTCGTTGACCTGGCCGCTCACCTGCGCACGATAGACGCGACCTGGCGCTCTGCCTGCATTGAGACCCAGCTTAGAGCCTTTAAGCCGCCCCTCTGCTCTACCCTCTACTTGCTTGCCACCCGCCTCCCTGACCGTCTTGCTACTTCCCGCGACCGCTTCCTTAGCATCCACCCCGGTGACCTCACCCTCACTGACTTTGTCGACACCCTGTCTGCCATGGAGACCCGCCAGCGCTCTATCGCCCAGACCAGCGGTACTGTGCCGGTCCCTATCTTTCAGGGTGGTGCCCTCGCTCAGTGTACCTTCTCCAACGGTTCTGCTGCTGTGGCTGAGTCTGCAGCTGCAGCACAGATCCGTTCCGGGAAAGGCCGCCGCCCCAAGGCTGGGCGCGGCGGTGGGGGTGGCGGTGCAGGTGGAGGTGGTGGTGGAGTCGGGTTGCCTAGTGGTAGCGCTGACGAGGGGGCCCTGACAGGTGCAGCCGAGCAGCCGCCTCAGAAGCCGCAGGTGTTGCAGCCGGACACGCACCAGCCGTAGCAGCAGCCCTCGCACCAGCAGCACCAGCCGCAGCAGCAGAGGCGGGCGGGTGGTCTCCCGCCCGGGTGGCCTGGCGCTGGTGGTGGCATTGGACGTGGTGGTCGTGCGCGTAGTGGGCTGTCGGGTGGTGGTTCGGGTGACGGGCGCTGCCAGTACCTGCTTCAGACCGGTCCTCGCCGTGGCTTCGTTTGCGGTAAGAACAGTCACACCTCCGTCCGCAATTTTCGTCGCTTGGACGACCTGTTTCGTCAGCGCTTTGGCCCGTCGCCCGACCTCCCCGACTGGCACAGCTTGCTTCGCCGTAGCGTTCAGATTTTTTATATGGACATGGATGAGATTCTTGTTGCCTTGCATGTGATGTATGATGATGACTCTAGTGTGACTGCTTCTTATTACCCCTTGTTGCCTAGTGTAGGCGTGTCTAGTCGTGCTTCCCCTACTGCGTCAGGCGTAGGATCCCCTGATTTGTTTTTCCTTGGTTCTTCTGTCGCTGCTTCGACTCCGGACGTCACTGCCATGCTCTCCTTCACCTTGGACTCTGGCGCTTCTCGGTGTTTCTTTCGCGACTCAACTACGCTGATGCCGCTTCCTGCTCCTGCTGCAATTTCCCTTGCCGACCCCTTCTTCGGCCCAATATTCGCTCGCAGTTCCACCACCCTTCCCTGTCCGGCAGTTCCTTCGGGCTCTCTCACAGGCCTGCACATCCCCTCGTTCTCCAGAAACCTAGTTGGTGTTGGCTGCCTCCAGGACCTTGGCGTCACCGCTACGTTCCCTGGTCACGAGCAGCACGCTGTCTGTACCGAGGCCGCCACTGGTGCTCCCCTCACCACGTTCCCCCGGGACCCTGTGTTTGGACTGTTCACATTGGACACCGCGACCCCCCTGGTTGGGATGTCCCCTCACGTGTCTACGTCTACCCAGGTTGTTGCTGCCTGCTCCTGTCAGTCGCTCACTCACCCGACACTACTGTGGCACCACCGTCTAGGTCACCCTGCCCTCACGCGTCTGCGTCACATGTCACAGCACGATCTAGTCATAGGTCTCCCAGGGTCGTTCCCCGAGTTGCCCTCCTCCCCAGCACCACCGTGCACGCCCTGTGTCGAGGGCCGGCTTCGCCTCCGCTGTGCCCCTCACTCCTCCTCGTTCCCCCTACCACTACACCACTACAGACCCTACACATGGACGTCTGGGGGCCCGCCCCCGTCCATGGGCCGCGTCGAGAGCGCTACTTCCTTGTGCTTGTCGACGACTACACCCGCTACACCATCGTCTTTCACCTTGAGCGGAAGGCCGACGTGCCTGACGTTCTCATCCTGTGGCTTGTCTCTGCGCGTGTCCACCGCAGTCTCCATGTCTTGCGTCTCCACTCTGACCGTGGCGGCGAGTTTTCCTCCGGCGTTCTTGGTCGTTTCTGTCGTGCGGAGGGCATCACCCAGACGTTCACCTTGCCAAACTCCCCGCAGCATAATGGGGTCGTTGAGCGACGCATCGGTTTGGTCATGGAGGTGGCTCGCACCTCCATGATCCATGCCAATGCACCCCATTTTTTGTGGCCGTTCATCGTTCGCTACGCCGTTCACCAGCTTACATGTGGCCGCACCCCCAGCAGCCGCAGGTTTCGCCGACCCTTCCTTGGTCCAGGTCTCCTGGTGACGCGTCTGCGTTCCACGTCTGGGGCTGCCTTGCTCACGTTCGTGCCTCTGGCACGGACAAGCTCACTGCCCGCACCCTCCCCTGTGTCTTCCTCGGTTTCCCCCTAGACTCGTCCGACTGGCACTTCTACCACCCGCCGTCTCACCGGTTCTTTCACTCCCGCGACGTCACCTTCGACGAGACCGTCTCCTTCTACCGCTGCTTCCCCCACCGAGGTCCCGCAGTTACTCCCCCCCTCTTCCTGGTCGCCCCTTCCCCAGTGGCCCCTGCCCCTCCCCCTCCCCCTCCCCGTCCTGCTTCGTCTGGTGTGTCCCACGTCACTCCCCTCACGTCCGTTGTCCCGGTCGAGGAGTCTGCTGACTCTGGTGGTCCTGCGGTGCAGTCCGCCGCCTGTCCCTCCCAAGGTGTCTCCTCCTCTGCCGCCTCCGCAGCCGCCGTCGTCACCACTGTCGCAGCTGCCATCACCGCCGCCGCCGCCGCCTCACCCGTTGTTCCAGCCGCCGTCGCCGCAGCCATCGCAGCAGCAGTTTGTTGACTCTGGGGGTGATGGCGTTGGGGTGAGTACTGGTCCTGTGGTTCCTGTCTTGGCTTGACCCAGCGGGCCTGGGGGTGGTACCGGTGCTAGATGGGCTTCGGGCTCTGGGGGTGTTCCTTCTCTGGGTGCAAGAGTGGAGTGTTGTGGGGGTAGCCATGGAGCAGCTTGCGGCCCCGGTGTCGGTGTTGTGCCACCGCAGCCGCAGTCACCGCCGGTGTCAGCCCTTCGCCTGCTCGGCCTTCCATCCCCTGACCCTGCGCCTTTTCCTCTCCTGCCGTTCCCTCCTCTTCCTTTCTACGGCCCTGTGATCCCTCCCGCAGACTCGTCCCCGTCTCGTCTTCCCCCTCGTTCCCCTCCTGTGTCTCCTCCTCTGTCTCCTGACCTGACGCCTCTGTCTCACGTCTGGTCTCGTCGTCCCTCCCGTGCTTGCCCAGTCTCCTCTATCCCGCGCTCACACCCTATGTTGCTCGTTCCAACGTGTCTTGTCCTCCCCTCTTGCCGTCGCCTCCTCCGTCCTCCCTTGTTGTTGCGCCTCCCCCTCTATCTGACTACCTTTGTACCGCTCGTCCTCTTGTTCCTCGGGTCCTTGCCTCTCTTGTTACCCACCCGTCTGTTCCGGTTTCGCGTCTTGACGCTCTCGTCGTTGCGGTCGCTAACTTCACCTCTTCCTGCCGCCTTGACTACGCCACCGCTCTGGTCTCCGACCCTGCCTGTCCTCCGTCTGTCAGGTTTGCTCCTGCCCTCGGCAGTGACGTCCTGGAGGACCGCCATTACGAGCTTGCTTTCCATTCCGAGGCTGCTCCCCATCTCTGTTCCATGCTGCTAGTCCCTGAGGGTGACCCAGACGCTTTCGACATCCCAACCCCTCGCACTTATGCTGAGGCGGTCTCGGGACCTTGGGCCTCCCAGTGGATAGCTGCCATGGAGCAGTAGATGGCATCTTGGAGATCCACCGGCACCTACGTCGACGCAGTTCCCCCCCCTGGGGTGAACGTAGTCGATGGCCGCTGGCCCTTCAAGGTGAAGCGCCCTCCTGGAGAGCCGCCTGTATTCAAGGCGCACTACATGGCTAGAGGCTTCAGTCAGCGTGAGGGGGTGGTCTTCTTTCAGACTTTCGCTCCGACCCCGAAAATGACTACTCTTCGGGTGCTGCTACTCGTAGCAGCTCAGCGTAACTACGAGCTTCACTTCCTTGACTTCTCCACTGCGTTTCTTCTGGGCAGCCTACACGAGCAAGTCTACCTGCGCTGCCCTTAGGGTCTCACTGGTACCTTCCCTCCTCGGACCCAGTGGCTCCTGCGGCGCCCCATCTACGGCCTGCGGCAGGCTCCCCGTGAGTGGCACGACACGCTACGTGCTATTCTTGCTGACCTGCAGTTCCTTCCGTCCTCTGCAGACCCCTCGCTCTTCGTTCGTGCTAGCCATACTCCATTCTACATCCTTGTTTACGTAGACGACCTGGTCTTCGCCACTGCAGACAGGGACGCACTGGCCTCGGTGAAGGCAGAGCTGCTGAAGAGAGACACCTGCACTGACCTTGGAGAACTGCGCCACTACCTTGGCTTGCATATCTCGAGGGACAGAACAGCGCGCACCATCACCCTCATTCAGTCACACTTGGTGCGCCAGGTCCTTTAGAGGTTCGGCCTTCAGTACTCCTCTGCACAACCCACCGCTCTGCCTGTAGACCACAGGCTCTCCGCTCCAGTTCCTGAGCAGTCAGTAGAGCCCAGTGGCCCTTACGCAGAGCTGGTGGGTTGCCTCATGTACCTGATGACTTGCACTTGCCCAGATCTCGCATACCCTCTCAGTATCCTAGCTGCTTTGTGGCCACAGGTAGACACCGACCTCAGCACTGGTCTGCCCCTAAGAGGGTTTTGCGTTATCTTGTAAATACATCTGGCATGGGGTTAGTGCTAGGAGGGCGCAGGACATTGGTCCTTACAAGGCACACAGACGCTTCGTGGGCAGACAACGCCGAGACCCGTAGGTCCTCGCAGGGCTACTGCTTTAGCCTTGGTTCAGGTGCTGTCTCGTGGAGAGCTACTTGCTCCTCGTCTTTTGCCCAGTCCAGCTGTGAGGCCGAGATCTACGCCGGTGCCATGGCGGCACAGGAGCTCCGCTGGCTGACCTTCTTGCTCACTAACTTAGGTGAGCGGCCTAGCTCTGCCCCGGTCCTGTATGCTGACAACAGGGCCATGATCCTCCTGTGTCAGGAGCCGCGACTCGATGGCAGAGTGAAGCACATCCAGCTGCGGTACTTCCTCCTGCGTGAGCTACAGTAGCGCCGCCAGGCTCGCGTAGTACACTTGGCCTCCGGTGCCAACATAGCTGATATCTTTACGAAGGCGCTTGCGCCTAAAGATCATCAGCGGCACTGTGTACAGCTAGGCCTTGTTCCTGTATCCTCTCACTTGCTAGGGCCTTGACTGTGTACAGACCTTTATTATATTCTATTCTGACTGGCCTTGTGGCCTCTTCCAGTGGCTGGACTAGTAGTGCCGCCTTGGTTTTTGCTTTTGGCTTGTGTCTGGCTCGTTGAACTGATCTTTAGACCCTTGCCTCAGAGGTTGGACTAGTAGTGCCACCCTGAGCTGCTCGTTCTCTCATTAGGAACTGCTCCTATACAGTCTAGGGGGTGTGTCAAACATATATTGTTATGTTTGTATAGAGTGTATAGGTTTTTTTCTTAAAGGGTACAGCTTCTAGGTTATATTACCTTATCCTCTCCCATTCTAGTTCATTCTCTCATTCTTACACTTTGAACAGTAAACGTAGTTACGGAAAAAAAAAATGGGGCACTTTTTTGTAAAACCGTTTTAATAGCCAAATATGTTTCCTGTCATCCACCTCGTCAATAAATACGGCGGATGGAATGACACATAAATAGTTTGAGCCTCTAACAAAAAGGATTACAATTGTACAGCTCTGCATGAAACAATATGAATGCCTCAAAATCAGGCCCCCAGTTTTCAGGCCATTGATCCTGATTCATGGTTTTTTCAGGGATTTTTTATGTACCAGCCCTATCTTGCTAGGGTATTTTGTGCAGCCTACCCTGATTTCTCAGCTTTTTTTTTTAGGCAACTCTGACTGATCAGCAGTGTAACCGCTATGGACCCTAACGAGTCAGCCTGATATCGCGGTTCCTGTAATAGCGGAATCTACTTCCCCCTCCCCCATCCTCCCCCCCCCCCCCTGTAATTTCCATGCCAGCCTTGTAACACCCCCGCCAATCACGCCAAATTTACAGTTAGCCGCACACAATCCACGTGAAATGGCATATTGCAGCCACGCTACATCCATCACATTCAGATTCCATGCAACTCTGGCGCCAGCGCACAGCAGGACCTCGCCCAGCGATTGGGGCTTAGCCAAATTCAGTTTCAACAGCCAATAGACTAGCGTCGTTCAGCAGATGCAAATAACCTCGCGCGACAGAACGTGGCGGTTACCTTGCGGCGCGGACAAGGGAACCAGCACATCGCATTCATGCACGCAACCATCCCATATTGGCTGGCGTTTTCATCCCCACACGGCAACGCCCCTTCTGCTAGCGCCATATCTTGCTCCCACCTGCTTTTCCCCTGAACATTACTTCTCCTCGTCATTCTGTGTCTGCAAGTCATTGCAGCGCGCTGCTCGACTCGCAGACACCATGGTCGAGCCAGGCGACCCCGACGAGCCTGACAGTACTCAGCACGTGGACTCTCACACGGGTCTAGACTTTTTACTCTCCACCCTCTCAAGCCTGACGCGTATCCCGCCCAGGGTTAGGAGCGCCGTGCATAGTCCCGCCTATCATCCAGCTGGCGGTTCTGTAGGTGACGCTGCGGCTGGGTCTAACAGCGACCCCACTGCCGGCCCCTCCACTGCTGAACCCGAGATCCCAGCTACTACGGCTGGTACTCCGGCTAAGCGCTCCGATCGTTACAGACAGGCCACTCTTCCATTTGCTCGCCCGAAGATGACAGGAAACGAGGCATCCGGGGCGCCTGATTCTGACGAGGAGGATGATGAAGATGATCCTCCCTCCACCACCAAACCCATGCGTTCAGCAGACGAGCAGTATGCGGATGCGCAGCGCCGCTACAACACGAAGTGGCAAGACGAGTTCTATGGCTCCTCCTTGAAAAAACGCCCGATGGACTTCCCGCCTTCAAGTGTTCTGTGTGCATCGAGCATGCATGTCTGAGTGGCAAGACCGGGCAACGTGGCAGCTGGATCAAGGACGCCCAGAAGCAAGCATTCAGTCGCCATGCTGGGACGGCTAAGCATCGGTTGGCGTTCGCGAAGCAGACGACGCTGCTGCAGCAGGCAACGACACAGACTTTGATGGACCATGCTGCTGGCACGTCGGACGTGGAGGTGGCCCGGGTCATAGCTCTTCTCGACGTTCTCTACCTCTGTTGCAAGACCAACGAGCCGATGGAGTCGTGGCTGAGGTTCTCATGCTACCTCGCTGCGCGAAAGGTAAAGAACTTCACCGACGAAGGCTACAGGTGTTACATGAACAGGTACGGTCCGTATCTGGTGTGGTTCACTGACCCTCCTTCCATGAATGTCTTTCGTTGAAAGGCTTTTCCTGAATGTCTTTCGTTATATGTCTTTCCTAGAAATAAAAATCTCACACATTTCCCTGAATGTCTATCCTTTTCCGCATGTTGTATCCTGGTTGGCAGTTACGGCTTCGGGGGGTTCACCCTGTCAACCGCAACCTGGCTGCAGACCACGCAACTCGAGCACTTGCTTCGAAGCCCATTCATCGGCATCAGTCTGGATGAGAGCACGGATCGTTGTAGGGAGAAACATCTGATAGTCTTCGCTATATTCATTCGTGAGAATCGTGTCATCTGCGAGTATCTCACTCTGATCACGGTAGACAAGGCGGACGATGCGTCCCTGCTCGCTCTGTTGCTCTCACACTTGGGGGCGATCGGCGTAGACCTGCGGCGGGTCTCCGGCATCAGCACCGATGGTGCGGCTGTGATGATGGGAGTGAAAGGGGGTCTGGTGACGCGCCTGCGACACCAGATTCCTCACTTGGTGTCTTGTCACTGCATAGCACACAGGTAAGCGTCATTTTTTATATGAGTGGCGTTTACTTAAATGGGTCTTTGTACGTATTAACACCCTTATGTATCGTGCATCATTTGTGTGTGCGCAGAGAGGCACTGGCTGTGAAGGCGGCTGCAGAAGAGGTGCTTGGTTTCAAGATCATCGACGATGTGATTCGTGAACTGGCCGAGTTCCTTGGTCGTTCGGGGACGTGGCACTAGCGGTCTCTGGAGCTCCAGGATATGTTTATGGCAACGTCACTCGAGATGCAGGGCATTTTTCACGTTCGGTGGCTGTCTCGAGGTGACGCTGTCATTCGTCTTGTCAATGTTCTCCCTGCAATCATTGTCATGCTCTTAGAGTTTCCTGACAAGCGGCTGTACAACATTGTCACCTCTTACCATTTCTATATCATGCTGATGTTTCTTGCTGATGTTCTCGAGCTGCTCAACACTCTTAACAAGACCTTTCAAGCACGCGAGGTATGTTAAATTGCCTATTTGTTTAAATCCATACTTACTATGACTTGCCTTACTCTGTCTATGTCCCCCCCGCTCGCAGCTGGACTTCGGCTCCATCAACTCGGCAATCAGCCGCGTGAAGTCCCTCCTCCTAAGCCGCTACATCGAATGCGGCGACGACTTCACCGGGGGGCCGAAAGACCGCCTCACAAGATTCCTCATCCGTCACGGCCCTGTCGGTTCGCGCAGCGTCACCGTTAAAGGCCTGAAGTCCGATGGCAGCTCAACATGCTTCACCTTCATCCTCCATGACCGAGGGCTTCCGGACTATCCTGGGGGGTGGAAGCACGATGACTGTGTGGTGGAGTGCATGGCGTTGGCGGAGGGGCTGGTTAACAACCTGCAAGAGCGGCTGGGGGATGTGGAGAAGCTGATTGGCTCCAGAATGTTTGCCGTGGATGAGTGGCCAGTGGGCTGGCTACGAGCTCCCCAAAACGCCCAGTGCCTTGCCTGGTTCGAGTCCCTCGTCGACCTCTACCATGCTGGCGAGGCTGCCGAGATCCTGCCCGGCATCGACAAGTTTGCAGCTGTCAAAGAAATCCCGCACTTCACCCCGGTTCTTGCTGCCCTTCCGAAAGGTGACAAGGGCTTCTTCTCTGGTCTCACCGCCATGCTCAAGACACCAGACTGGCAGCATAGTTACCCCAACTTGGTGAAGCTTTGGTGTGATGTTGCCGTCCTGCCTCTTAGTACCGTAGAGTGCGAGCGCGGGTTCTCCCGCCAGAACAAGATAAAGAGTACCTTGCGTGACAGCATGAAGGATACACGTCTTGGGGACCTGATGTGTCTTAGCTTGCTAGACTATGAGCCCAATTGGGCAGCAGTTGTAGAAATCTGGAGGGCATACAAGAAGAGAAAGCCCTATAACAATGCTCCTAAGATCCGAGACCGTGGTAGCAAGAAAGGGAAGGAGAAATTGGATGATGATGATGTTGGTGTGGTAGTTGTAGAGTGTATGGAAGAGGAAGACGACGAGTAGATTTTCTGCTCTTATAATACAATGCCTATGGTTTTCTGCTCAGCTTAAATGTATTCGATCACCCTAAAAACTCAGCTTAAAATATTGAGCTGGCCCTGTAGTTGGTGTTTTTCGGACGTGGCCGCCCCTCGAATCTGTCGACTTCCATCGGGTCGGCGAACGTGGGGTGAGCCGAGCGGTCGCCCTGTTGCGTACTGCCGACGTGCGTCCGTCGTGTTCCGGCGTTGACCATGTCGAAGCGCTCCGCTGCCGAAACGACGTCACTGTAGCTCGCGTAGTTTGACGCTGCGACTTGTCGTTTGACTTCGGTCTTCAGCCCGGCGAGGTACGATTGTACTTTTTCCCCTTCGGTCAGGTCGGGAATCCGGTTATAAAATTCCTCCATCTGCTGCGTGTACTGCGCTACACTCCCGAACTGTCGGTGTCGATGAATTTTTTCCCGGGCAAGGAAACTCGAATTTATCGGTTCGAAGCGTTTCAGCAGGTCGGCGCGGAACTGCTGCCACGTGGCTTCACCGTGGATGAAATTACTGTTGCCGCCAATCCACTCGAGTGCCGGCCCTCGCATCAGTGTCGCCGCGAGTCGTACGCGTTGACCGTCCCAGACTGGCGAGCTCCATCCGACGGCTGCGAAGTAGATCTCCATTCCGGCGATCCATCTGCGGGCGTCGGAGTTTCGATCGCTCGGATCGAACGGCTCAGGTGGGCGCGGTTTCGGAGCCTCGAGAAACTGCTGCGACTGCTGCGTCGTCGCCGTTGTCGTCTCGTGCTGCGCTCCGGCGAGTCGAGTTACTCGCTCGAACTGGTTTCGCCACGCTTCGCGGTCCGCTCGCATTTCCTCCTGAAGGGCTGCGATGCGCGCGAAGAGCTGCTGGGTAACCTCGGCGTTGTCGAAGGTTGCCATCCTGTTCAAAACACGCACGGAGGGGGTGATTCGAAAATCGCGGAGCTGGTGCTTACCAGAATCGGCGTCGAATTGGTCGCCCCCGGCGGTTTTTCGAGGCAGGATCCCCGCTGCTGCTGCTTAGCTGAGCGCGGTCGAGTGAGAAAAACTCTGATTACCAAGTGTCACAGGATCGAATGTGTCGAGGAAAGGTTGCACTATCGATCAGTACAAGGCGCTTTTATACTTCCAGAGTACATCAGGTAACCAGGTTTATCTTATCCTAAGGGAATAGACCCTTCTAGAAGATAGAATCACCCTGCGTATAGCCACGCGAGGCTATTGGCTTTAAGGGATTACGGCAGGATTACTGTGAGAGTACGACCCCGTTACACCACTTGGCCTTTTCTTATTTCCTTCCCTTTTCATTTCTCTTTTTACCGCATCTCATTTGGCTTCCTATTCTTCCTTTTCCGTCAACCTTTGGTTTATCCTGCTATTATAATTATATCACCGACCAGGCTTGGGATGTACTGGCACATTATCCAGCGTAATCCTGCCGTAATCCCTTAAAGCCAATAGCCTCGTGTGGCTATACGCAGGGTGATTCTATCTTCTAGAAGGGTCTATTTCTTTAGGATAAGATAAACCTGGTTACCTGATGTACTCTGGAAGTATAAAAGCGCCTTGTACTGATCGATAGTGCAACCTTTCCTCGACACATTCGATCCTGTGACACTTGGTAATCAGAGCTTTTCTCACTCGACCGCGCTCAACTAAGCAGCAGCAGCGGGGATCCTGCCTCGAAAAACCGCCGGGGGCGACCAATTCGACGCCGACTCTGGTAAGCACCAGCTCCGCGATTTTCGAATTACCCCCTCCGTGCGTGTTTTGAACAGGATGGCAACCTTCGACAACGCCGAGGTTACCCAGCAGCTCTTCGCGCGCATCACAGCCCTTCAGGAGGAAATGCGAACGGATCGCGAAGCGTGGCGAAACCAGTTCGAGCGAGTAACTCGACTCGCCGGAGCGCAGCACGAGACGACAACAGCGACGACGCAGCAGTCGCAGCAGTTTCTCGAGGCTCCGAAACCGCGCCCACCTGAGCCGTTCGATCCGAGCGATCGAAACTCCGACGCCCGCAGATGGATCGCCGGGATGGAGATCTACTTCGCAGCCGTCGGATGGAGCTCGCCAGTCTGGGACGGTCAACGCGTACGACTCGCGGCGACACTAATGCGAGGGCCGGCACTCGAGTGGATTGGCGGCAACAGTACTTTCATCCACGGTGAAGCCACGTGGCAGCAGTTCCGCGCCGACCTGCTGAAACGCTTCGAACCGATAAATTCAAGTTTCCTTGCCCGCGAAAAAATTCATCGCCATCGACACTTCGGGAGTGTAGCACAGTACACGCAGCAGATGGAAGAATTTTATAACCGAATTCCCGACCTGACCGAAGGGGAAAAAGTACAATCGTACCTAGCCGGGCTGAAGACCGAAGTCAAACGACAAGTCGCACCGTCAAACTACGCGAGCTACAGTGACGTCGTTTCGGCAGCGGAGCGCTTCGACATGGTCAACGCTGGAACACGACGGACGCACGTCGGCAGTACGCGACAGGGCGACCGCTCGGCTCACCCCACGTTCGCCGACCCGATGGAAGTCGACAGATTCGAGGGGCGGCCACGTCCGAAAAACACCAACTACACGTGTGATTTTTGCGGGGTGCCGGGCCACCGAATCTTCGACTGCAACAAAATGAAAGCCGCACGCGCAGAGTATCGGGCACGCAACAGTGGCGGAAATCTTTCGGCCAATCAGAAGACAAAAAACGGGAGTCGCCAGTGATTGCGGATCTAGCTGGCGAAAATAAAAAGATCCGAAAGCGGCCGCGGGATTCCGGAAAAATCAACTTCGACGAACCTGATTCGACGCGAGAAGGAGGAAATGATGGGGGAAAATCTCCACCCCACGACCAGTCTTCGCCAGGGAAAATCGCCGAGGAAAAATACGACTCCGCGAAAAAAGACTCTGCCGAGACAGGGGAACTCCTTGAAGACCCAAGAAATTATAAGAATTCGTTAAAGTTATCTTATAAAGATGCTTTAATGAAAACTTATGATGTTCGAGGGGCTAGAGCCTTGGAGAAATTTCGGGAGGGACTCCAAAAGAAGCAGACAGCTGTGGAGATTATACCGGTACCGGACAACTTGGGGACCAAATTAAGGAGTGTGGAAAGAAGCCGACCTTTCCACGGAGTCAACGTCCTCTCCCGACACCAGCCCACAACGACTACCCGCTCCCCAGGGAAGACGTCGGTGGAGCTGAAGCAGCTCAAGAGGAAGCTGGGGGTCTATAGGAAGCTGCACAAACCCCAAAAACCTCCTCCGGATGCATCCAGTTCTTCGGCATCAGTGACGCGCACAGTCGTCAGGGAAACTCCGGGCCCTGGAGAAGAGCCGTTCTCCAAGCAGCCTCGGCCAGCTGCCAGCTCAGGAGTAGACAGCAACACAAAGGTGTGTACGGAATATTGGGATGTACCCTATGACCCAATCAATGAAACTATCTTTGGGTACTCCGAGCAACGACTGCCCCTCGTGCTCGAGGTCATCTGCAAAGGACGACGCCTCCAAGCACTCGTGGACAGCGGAGCATCACACACCGTCTGCGACAAGGCAATGATCGACCGACTTCGGGAAGAGTACAAGCCATCAGGATTCTCTGCAACGATGGTGGATGGAAGCAAGTTACCAGTACACGGCGAAGCAGTGCTACACCTACAAATTGGACCACTGCGCTGGAGACCTGCACTCCCCATCACCAACATCAAAGGGCTTGACTTGATCTTCGGGCGAGACTTCCTGAAAAAATTCAACCCCGAGATCAACTGGGTGAACCGCACCGCAAGCATCTACAACAATGGACGGAGAGTACAGCTACCCAACTGGGACGATACTGGAGATATCCCAGTGGAGACACTCGCACGATTCGAGAAGGACGTGAAGCGGACCGACACCGGGTTCCTGGCGATAGCAACAGAGGTGGAGAACGACGGAGAGAAAGCCTCGGAAACTCCAGAAAAAATCAAGGAATTACTGAAGGAGTTCCAAGACATTCTTCCTGACGATCTTCCGAACGAGCTACCGCCATACCGAACGCATCAACACGAGATCGTGGAGGAACCGGGTTCGAAGCCGACCTTCCGAGCACCATATCGGCTCAGCCCTACGGAGCTGACTGACATGAAAAAACAGATCGAGTATCTCCTAGCCAAAGGACTCATCCGGCCATCCACTTCGCCGTACGGTGCCCCAGTACTCTTCACACCAAAACCGGACAGAAGCCTGCGCATGTGCATCGACTACCGAGCTCTTAACAAGCAGACCATCAAGAATAAATATCCGATACCGCGAATCGATGACCTGCTTGACCAGCTTCGGGGAGCTACGGTATTTTCCAAACTGGATCTGCGGTCCGGATACTGGCAGATACGGATGGCGGACAACTCTATCCACAAAACTGCTTTCCGAACTCGGTACGGATCGTACGAGTATTTGGTCATGCCGTTCGGACTCACCAACGCGCCGGCGACGTTCCAAGCCGAAATGAACCACATTCTACGACCACTTCTGGACGAATGCGTAGTGGTGTACCTGGACGACATCCTCATCTACTCGCGCGACATGAAGCAGCACGTCGAACACCTGCGACGCGTCTTCGAAATTCTTCGACGGGAACGATTCTACGTCAAACTGTCCAAGAGCGAATTCGCCCTTGAAAAGGTCCAGTTCCTAGGACATATGGTGAGCGCTCAAGGAGTTCACGTCGACCCCAAGAAAATCGAAGCCGTACGTACGTGGAAGACACCCGAGAACGTGAAGGAGTTGCAGCAGTTCCTAGGCTTCGCTAATTACTACAACAGGTTCGTGCCACAGTATGCGAAAATCGCAGCACCACTCACGAATCTGCTGAAGAAGAACACGCCCTACAAATGGGAACCAAAGCACCAGGAAGCCGTGGAGCAGCTGAAACAAGCACTCACGTCCGCACCGGTACTCATCTTGCCAGATCCCGAACGTGACTACGTCATTGAAGCAGATGCCAGTGATCAGGCCGTGGGTGCAGTCTTAATGCAAGACCAGGGGAATGGACTGCAACCAATTGCCTACCTCAGCAAGAAACTGCACGGGGCAGAACTCAACTACCCGATACACGACAAAGAGGCTCTTGCTATCATCATCACCTTCAAAGCGTGGAGATGCTATCTCGAAGGACGAAGAACAACCGTCTACACCGACCACTGCAGTCTGAAATACTTGAAGACACAACCCAACCTTTCCAGGCGGCAGGTCCAGTGGATCGACTTCCTCGAGACACACTTCCACTACGACATCGTGTACAAGCCCGGCCACAAGAACAAAGCAGACGCTCTCAGCCGGCCTGCACACGTTGCCGCGATTCAGGTCGAAGGGATGAATCCACTACTCAAGGGACTCTTCACCCACGGGTACGCCATCGACCCCGAAATTCCCTTGGCAGAAAAGCGACATCTGCTACAGTGGGACAGTGACATCGCGTACCGGAAAGGATCAACAAAAATCTGGGTACCCAATTACCCTCCTTTGCGCCAGTTACTACTCGAAGAATACCACGACGTCCTGTACGCCGGACACTTCGGTAGCAACAAGACGCTCACCGGTATCGCCAAACACTACTACTGGCCCCATATGGCAGACGAAGTCCAGAAATTCGTCACCTCGTGTGATACATGTCAGCGGATGAAGAGCAGCAAGCAGAAAAAGGCGGGACTACTGCAGCCTCTTCCTGTCCCAGAACAACCATGGCAAGTGGTTAGCCTAGACTTCATCACCGGGTTACCACCTACCTCCAGCGGTCATGACGCCATCCTTGTCGTCATTGACAAGTTCTCCAAAATGGGACACTTTATCCCGACACACACGACGGCACGCACCGAGGAGACAGCACAGCTCTTCGTTCGTCACATCATCTCACAGCATGGCATCCCAACCACACTCATTTCCGACCGAGACCCCAAGTTCACTAGCAAGTTCTGGAAGGAACTTATGTCTCTTCTCGGGACCAAACTCGCCATGTCATCCGCATACCATCCGCAGACAGACGGACAGACCGAGCGCCTCAACCAAATTGTTGAGCAACTCCTCCGAGCAGCCTGCAAGGACGACATCTCCAAATGGGACTTGCACCTGCCCGTACTAGAGTTTGCTTACAACAATGCTACACATGCCGCTACTGGACAGACGCCGTTCTTCCTCTGCTACGGACGCCACCCACTCACACCACAAAAACCGACAGCATCAGCTACAGTCCAACCAGCACATGATTTCATCACAACCATGCATCAACTTTGGGATCGGACCCATAAACGCCTCCTTGACATTCAACAGCAACAGAAGCGCCAGGCCGATCGCCATCGCAACAACCACACCATTTCCGTGGGAGACCAGGTGCTCCTGGATACCCGCAACCTGGACATCCGCCATCTCCCATCTAAACTTCGACCTCGCTTCTGCGGGCCTTTTCTCGTTGAAGCACAGGTCACTCCTGTTACCTTCCGCTTACGCCTGCCAGCTACCTGGAAGATTCACAACGCCTTCCACGTCCAACTTCTGAAGCCCTATCGGGACCCGAACACGATTTTCGTCGGACGCCAACCGCCGCCGCCACCGCCCGTCCTCGTCCAGAACGAACCCGAGTACGAGGTCGAGTCCGTGCTTGCACATCGTCGTCGTCGGAATGGCACCGTGGAGCTTCTCATCCGTTGGAAGGGTTATGATCCTTCTGAGGACAGCTGGGTACCTGAGTCCGACATGGGTAACGCCCGTCGTCCTCTGCATGACTACCTTGTCAAGCAGGGTGTTACTTCTACCACCCAGCTTTGAGGGGGGGAAGTGTGAGAGTACGACCCCGTTACACCACTTGGCCTTTTCTTATTTCCTTCCCTTTTCATTTCTCTTTTTACCGCATCTCATTTGGCTTCCTATTCTTCCTTTTCCATCAACCTTTGGTTTATCCTGCTATTATAATTATATCACCGACCAGGCTTGGGATGTACTGGCACATTATCCAGCGTAATCCTGCCGTAATCCCTTAAAGCCAATAGCCTCGTGTGGCTATACGCAGGGTGATTCTATCTTCTAGAAGGGTCTATTTCTTTAGGATAAGATAAACCTGGTTACCTGATGTACTCTGGAAGTATAAAAGCGCCTTGTACTGATCGATAGTGCAACCTTTCCTCGACACATTCGATCCTGTGACAATTACGCTGGATAATGTGCCAGTACATCCCAAGCCTGGTCGGTGATATAATTATAAGAGCAGGATAACCCAAAGGTTGATGGAAAAGGAAGAATAGGAAGCCAAATGAGATTCGGTAAAAAGAGGAATGAAAAGGGAAGGAAATAAGAAAAGGCCAAGTGGTGTAACGGGGTCGTTCTCTCACATACACTACTATAACGGGGTTGCCGCGCAGCTCTGCCACGAAACTCAAATCGCGTTCCCAAATGTAGCCTCCTGGCGAGCCGCATGCATTGTTGCCCACCTTGCTGTTTCATGCCTAGATCTGGGCGCTTCACGCCAATTCACGAACCACACGTCGCAGCTCTGCCGCGCCACGACCGTGTGCTCTAAGCTAGCTATAACTATGTTCCCTGCTGTCTTGATGTTGCCTCATTTGTATTGTTTCTCGTTACTCAATCCTTCGACACACGCTCTTTGTGCTTCATTACACCTGGCCATCAAAACCAATCATCCTCAGTCGTGCGCTCTAGTTCCGCTGCAATACCGACATCTAGGGAGGCTGACGCTGTGTACTTACTACATATCTGCTCTCCTAGTAATATTCACTAATAATTACCTACAGCCACGACTATGTTTTCAGTGCCAGCGTGTCGAAAGACGCCCAAAACTTATGCAAAATGGTGGATCCGTCGGCGTCTACTGCCATGACTTCTGAAGAAAGGGCGGCAGCACTTGAAGAAGTTTGTCTTACTCACGAGTTGTACCAGCAGAAACTGGTGCGTCTGCGAGCTGAAACGACCGAAACTGAATCCGAGATATCTGCACTTCCAAGTCGACTGCCTTAGACACAACACGACACGATCGCACCAAGGACAAATCAAAGACAGCAGGAGCAAGTAACCAAGCAGCGTTCCGAAATACCAGGCGACAATTAGCGACCACATACGGCTTCGCCCGAGGGTTCGACGAACAACCCGCCACCGGCTATTGGACGAGTAGAAATCGGCGAAAGTACGAACATGAATCTGTCGCCTCCAATTACCTCTCCAATCGGCCTGCAAACTGCCAATATCAACAAGGTGCCGGGAATTCGCAAGACGCAGAGGCCACATACGTTCGACCCGGACAGCGCGGTAAGTGGTGGGGATTGTGAAACCCAGCGGCCATGACAGCTTGGACAGCAGGGACAAGGGGGGTGCAGACGGCGATGTGGAGGTATCCGCTCTGCAGCTCACCACCGATCATAAGCCCGCCCATCCAGGTCAGCGCGTTGGAAGCCATGGCGCATGCACGTTCACATGCACATACACCCAGATCACCACCACCCACATGCACCCCAGCCCCTCCCTCCCTTCCCCTCTCCCTTTCGTTCCCCCCCTTCAACCATCTCTCATTCCCTCTCCCCCAGCCTATCTGCCTCCTCCCCCGACCCCCTTCTCCTGCCAACTCCCAGACCACAATCCAGCATCACCATGTCCCGCTGCCTTGACACACGGAGGGATTGAACTCTGATTGGCCACTCCTGTTGCTCACAACCTGCCTTCCTTTCCCTTCCCTCCTTCTTCCCTCCCCTTCTCCCCTCCCCTTCTCCCCTCCCCTTCTCCCCTCTCCTTCTCCCCTCCCCCTTCTCCTCTCTCTTCCCCCCAACCAAACATCTAGAGGAGCGGTTTCGCATCGTGGTGTCGGGAGGCCGGGTGCACCCGATCCCAGCGGACCCCGAGGGAGTGGAGTGTGCCTGGCTGCCGCATGAGGAGGCGCTCGACATCGCCATGTCGCGCTGCCTGGGCTCCACGCTCATGCGCACGTACGGGGTCACTGCCGACTCGGACGTGCGGTTTCTGAGGCTGGGGTGGCAGCACCGCTTCATGGTGCGGGCCACTGATGGGGTAAGTGGTGGGTTCGTCCCCTCATCGCCATGTCGCACTGCGTGGGCTCTGCGCTCATGAACACATATGGGGCATCAGTTTAACTGGTCATGCGGTTTCTGAGGCTCGGGCGGCAGCACTGCTTCATGGTGCTGGCCACTGACACGGTGAGTGGAGCGAACGACTGATGGTTGAGGCTACGGGGGGTTCTCTGCGGTGATGTGCGGTCTTTTAGGGTGGGGCAGCAGCACTGCTTCATAGATGGGGTGAGAGTGGCTGTTGCTTTCCTTTGCTGCTTGGATGCTCCTGGGCCTTCTGGTCGTTGGTTGTAAACCATCAAGCACTGCAGTGAATGTCGGGAGGTACAAGGTGCCTTGAGAATGCTTGGTCATGGAGGGTTTCTTTAGAGGGAGATGGGGGCTGTTGGGTTGTGGGGATGGGGGTGGGGGTGGGGGTGGGGGTGGGGATGGTGGTGGCACCTGTTCTAGGAATGGCAGGGCAGGCAGCAGTGGGAGCATCAGTGTCTAGCTGATGCCTTGCTAGCAGGCTGACTAATTTGGGATGCGGGTGAGTAAGTTGCTAAGGTTGATGAGCCTCGCAGGGGGATAATGCTAGCTTCGACTTGAGTGTGCTTGCTGCTTGTCTTGAGTTGAGTGTGGTTGCTGTGGGAATGTTTTGACATGACATGTGCTTGCTAATTCCAGGAAGTGTGACGTGTGACAACTTCCATGGTTTGTCCTGGTTAGCGAGTTTTTGATTACCTAATTCCGGGTAGTGTGTGGGATGTGAGTGTGTGAACACTTTCCTGGTTTGTAATTGTTATAATATACACCTACAGGATTTAACAAGCTGTGCTGGCTTACCGTAATCTCCCATATATACAGCGACGGAAAGTATTGTCCACATGTTTGTGACTTAGAGGAATTTTGCCATTGTAGGGGGTCATGGACATTAAGCCTTAATCTTCTGGTGTGCCTAGTGTATGTAGGTTGGGGTAAGGCTCCACGCCCATGCCTTACATCACACAAGCATAATGATGTTTACAACAAATACTAGAAAATAACAATCTTGGTACATGTGGACAATTATTGCCAGGCGCAAGCAGCAAGTTACATCAACCCCAAACTAGTACCTAATCCACCGCCCTTTCGCCTTAGACACCGCCCTCGCCCTCCTGGGCATGCTTTCCACCAGGTGGGTGCACACATCCGCCGGGATCTTCTCCCATTTCTCCTGCACCCGCTCCCAAAGGTCCAGCATACCAGTGGGAGGCTTATAAGGCTTGGCCAGCTGCCTCTTGAGATGAGCCCATAAATGCTCCATTGGGTTGAGGTCGGGTGAGGAAGACGGCCACTCTAGCACCCCTGAATCTTACTCTCAAAGCCACTCCTGTACGATACGCGACTTGTGCTTCGGGTCGTTGTCATGCTGGAAGATAGTTTTTGAGGGTGTAAGCTGGTAAAGCTCAATCGTACTGTTGAGATCGTCCTGCAGTATACTCAGCGAGAGCAGTCCGTCCACCCTACCATATGTTTTGCTCATGAAACCCGCTCCCTTTTACGACATGCAGTCGTAAATTATCAAGCAACCGCCCCCGTGTTTGACGGTCTGCTTGATTTGGTGTCTTTGGAGGGCAGTCCCTTCGTGAACGCAGGCGTATGAGAGTCAGTCGGATGCAAGACGACCGATCTTGGTCTCATCCGCACAGAAAACTCGCTTCTAGTCGTCGACCGTCCAGTCTGCGTGGGCACGCGCCCATTCCAGCCTATCGCGTATGTTTTTCCGAGAGTGTCGCGACTTCTTAGGATGCTTGATTGCGACAAGTCGGCTCCCATTCAAAGCGTTACGCAAGGTCTTAAGATGCAATGTGATGCCGTGCTGCTTCTCAACGATTTTCGCCACGTGAGCGGAGATTTCTGCCTCCTCGAGGGTAATCGACCGAACTATGCCGCGGCGAACTCTCTCTGTCACTAAGCGAGGGCGACCGGCTGAGGGCATCGTAGGACGCACGTCATCGCGGCTAGACTCTACAATCGCCTTGATGGGCCGAACTCTTCCCTATGGCTAGCTGTTTAGCGATTCAACGATTGCTCTACCCCCTCCGCAACAAGGGAATGATCTATGCGTAGAGCGCCTCATCTAACGGTTTCATGACGGCCTAATCATCGCAGCGGTCCTAGCCTATCTCCTGACTACTCGATAGTCGCGAGGGCAAGTAAGAAGAAATAGCGAGGTTAGGAAATAGATCTACTACGCTGCTTGGCCTAAACTGTCCGGATGCACCCACGCGGACGAAATCTCGTCCTCGGTAAAAAATCGACCCCTAAAAAACTGAAACCAGCATCCGTCACTTACAGTACAGTACTACTTTACATCCAACCCCGAAATTTGATTCGTAACTAAACAAAAAGGGCACCAAACCAGTACGAGAAATGTTTTAAGGCAATTATCCGGGCAATACTTTCCGTCGCTGTAACACCTGCCGGAAGAATCACTCCATGGGTGGTTAAAGCCCGTAGCCCAAATAGTTCATACGCACTGTGTATGAACTTGTGTTTGGGCCCTGCGAAGCTTTTACAAAATTCGTCAGAGCAAATGTTTGTCACAAAACACAACAGTAGGGGTGGGTAAGCAACGAATCAGAAACAGTCACATAACCGTGGCGAGAACAATTATGTTGAACAAGCTTGCAATTTGGACTGTCAGATTTTCGCCAACTTCACACTTCTATTCGCAACCGTCCGTGTTAGCGTAGAAAGAGTATCAAGAATGAGGAAAACATGGTGGTTTTGTCTAAAGGGTTGTACCCACTAAGAGTATGCGGAGGAGAACTGAAGACCGAACCTCTGAAGGACCTGGCGCACCAAGTGTGACTGTGTGGGTGCGATGGTGCGCGCTGCTTTGTCCGTGGAGATCTGCAGGCCAAGGTAGCAGCGCAGCTCTCCTAGGTCAGTGTAGGTGTGTCTCCTCAGCACCTCGGCCTTCATGGAGGCCAGTGTGTCTCTGTCTGCAGTAGCGAAGACCAGGTCGTCTACGTAGAAAAGGATGCAGAACGGGGTATGGCCAGCACGAACGAAGAGCGAGGGTTTTGCAGATGACGGGAAGGACTGCAGGTCAGTTAACCTAGCACAAAGCGTTTCGTGCCACTCGCGTGGCGCCTGCCGCAGGTCGTAAACCGGGCGTCGGAGGAGCCACTGGATCCCCGGGGCGAAGGTATCGGTGAAGCCTGGCGGACGACGCAGGTAGATCTGCTCGTGGAGACTGCCCTGAAGAAACGCTGTTGAGAAGTCGAGAGAGTGCAGCTCATAGTGACATTGTGCTGCTACGTGTAGCAGCGCCCGAAGAGTAGTCATCTTCGGGGTCGGGCCGAAGGTCCGGAAGAAGTCAACACCCTCGCGCTGATTGAAACCTTAGCAACGTAGCATGCCAATCGCACTGATTGAAACCTTAGCAGCGTAGCATGCCACGCCAATCGCCAATGTAGCACGCCACACAACCTCCCTTATGGCACGGAAGAGTGCCATGTACTCGGACTCCACCGAGCTCAATGCTTGGTCCACTTGTTTCTTGCTCTCCCAAGCTGTTGGGCCTCCACCAATACAGCAGATGAAGCCTCCCACACTTGTCATATCCTCTGGTTCTGATGCCGAAGATGCATCAGAAAAGGCTGTGAAAAAGAGCCACCCGGGTTCGACTCCATCCGCACCCTTTTGACGCCTTTGTGCCGCCGCGGAGTATTGCAGTCCAACAGTTGCTGTTTGGCCAAGGTTCTTGGCCACTCTCTCTCCAGCTGCTACCTGCTCTTTATTAGGGCATTGGACAACCCTAGCCAGCTGCCCGGTAGCAAACGCTGCATCCGGCCTTGTGTGAACGGCCGCATACATGAGGCTGCCCACCAAGGAGTGAAAATGGCGCCTCTCCTCTTCACCAACACTTTCCTCCACTGGCCCTTTCACACACTTGAACCCCGAGGGTAGAGGAGTAGCCACATGACCTTCATTCTTCCCAAAGTTTGCAGTCAAGGCCTCCAAGTACTTCTTTTGATGCACTCGCATCCACCGCTTCTCCACATCTCGCTCAATGTGAAGCCCAAGGTAGTAGTTGATGTCACCGAGGGTCTTGCACTTGAACTTGTCTTGAAGCTTCAGCATCACCTCCTTCACAAGGTCAGAGGAGGGTGAGAATATGAGGATGTCATCCACATAAACCACCATGAAGCTCCTCTGCTCCCCCTTGCCAAGCATGAACAATGATTGATCGGCCATTGAGGGAGTGAAACCGATCGTCTCCAAGACTTCCCGCAGCTTGATGTACCTTTGCCTAGGGGCTTGCTTGAGGCCATAGAGTGCTTTCTTCAGCTTCCACACTCTGCCACTCCCATCATTGTACCTCTCTAGCTGCTCCATGAAGGTCTCTTCCTCCAAAACTCCATTGAGGAAGGCCATTACTATATCCATTTGCTTCACCACCCATCCTTTGATGGCCGCCGCGGCGAAGAGAGTTCGAAGGGTTGTACCCTTCACCACAGGAGCATATACTTCATTGTAGTCCTTCTCCTGCTGCTGGTACCCCTTGGCTACAAGTCTGCTCTTGTAGCGCTCAATGTTGCCGTCGGCATCGGTCTTGCGCTTGAAAAGCCACTTGGAAGAAATCGCCTTACGCCCCGGTGGTAGGTTCACCAACTCAAACGTGTCGAACTCTATGATGCTCCCCATTTCTTCATCTGAGGCCTTCTTCCACTCCTTCCCATTGGGGCCCTCCCAAGCCTCCTTGGGATTTGTAGGCTCCCCCGGTATCTCCACCGGAGAGAAGAAGGCAAAAGCGCACTCCTCGCTTTCATCTTCCGCATCATCGCCTAGCATGAGAGCCGAACCGGTCAAGGTGGAGTTGGCTGCTCCTCCAAGCCGTTGATAGCTCAACCTTTTGGGAGGCTGAGTCTTCGTTCTCCCCCTTCCTTCCTCCTCTGCTGCCAGGACTTGGATGCTCTCATGGCGTTGCTGCAACTCTTGTCGGTTCCCGCGAGCACTTGTAGCACGAGGCGGAAGTGACAGTGCACGCTCATCACCTTGCTGCACCTCCTCCTCCTCTTCTCCCCCATTCATTTGAGGAGATTGCCTTGTGATTGTGCTGCTGCTACTCAGCTCCAAGGGCAGCTCCACATGCTCCAATCCAGTACTCTTCACCTCTCCAAGCCGCACACCAATCTTCGTTTGGTTCTCCGCCTTCCACTCCTTGTACGGTAAGTTCTCCATGAACATGCAATCTCTGCTCACCAATAAATTCTTGCTAAATGGGTCCCAAAGAAGCCATCCCTTGCTGTTTTGAGCCATGCCCAGGTGCACGGCCCATGTTGCCTTGGCATCAAGCTTGTTGTGCCGAAGTTTCTTAGGCACAAGTGCAATGCACATGCACCCGAACACCCGAAGCATATCCACCTTCGGCTTCCTTCCAATCCACTCCACATAGGGCACCCATTTGTCTTCTCCCACATGATTCAAGGCTCTGTTATTGGCCACACAAGCATGCCGCACCGCATCCGGCCAAAAGTAATTGGGTAGACCGGCTTCAATGAGAAGTCCCTGAGCCGTCTCCGTGAGTGTCCGATTCGCACGCTCGGCGATGCCGTTCATTGCAGGAGAGTAGGGCATGGTGAAAGAGTGCCTTATGCCCTGCTTCTTCAGCCAAGTTGAGAAGTCCTTGCTCAGGAACTCTCCCCCACGGTCAGTGCGAATCGCCTTCACAAGCCGTTCTTGTTGCCGCTCCACCATCGGCAACCAATCGATCTTCACCGTTTCAGCTACGTCACTCTTCTTGGGCAGCACATACACGCAAGTCATGCGAGTGTAGACATCCACAATGGTGAGGAAGTACTCTGATCCAGCAGCTCCAAGCTTCAAGGGGCCCACCACATCCATCACCACCTCATCAAGTGGTGCCTTCGCCGTTGTCTCCGAGCTATGGAACGGATAGCGGGTGAACTTGGCTTGCATGCATGTTGGACAGCCAAGCACCTCATTGGGCTCCCCCTTGACACGTATCCCACTAACCATCTCTTGCTTAACTATCTGCTGCAAAATGGGCAATGCCACATGCCACATTCGCCGATGCTAGGTCAGCCAATCACATTCTCCCGTAGCGGAAGTCGGGTTGGAGAAGCGGCACTAGCAATTGTGCCCCACAAGCTCTCTCCTTTCTCATTTGCCACTGTCGCTTTGCTGATCTTAGCCTTCTCCTCCTCATTTCCACTATCTTTAGCTGCTGCACCACTCTCCTTGGTTTGACACGCCTTGCTGGTCTCTCCAAGATTGCACTCCTTCGAGTCACTCTTGGTGTCACTTTGCTTTCCGTGATCACCGCCACCAACCGCTTCACTCTTGGTGCCGACGCTTGCTGCCACTTGCCTCCCCTTAGGCATGGGGACCACTGGGATTTGCCATATCTCATTGTAGATGTCCCTGTCCTCATGAAGGTCCCAAAGCTTCCGCTCACCAAGCCTCGCGGTATAAGTTTTGGAACCCTTGGAAGATGTGTCCATGCCGGCCTTTTGCAAACGCCGCACGGAAATCAGGTTGGCTGCTAGGCTGGGCATGCAAAGCACGTTCTTGAGGCCCATCATCTTCCCATCAGCACCCTTGAACATGGCCTTGCCCATGCCTTTCACCTCTGCTCACTGCCCCAAAGCCGATGTAACATGCTTGACCGGCGACGGTTCGAGTTCGGTGAGCAAGTCCGCACGAGGTGTCATGTTATAGGTGGCGCCGCTATCGATCACCCAAAAGTCCAGAGAGTGAAGGGTGACCTTTCCCACAGCAGCTGGCTCCTCAAAGCCTTCCACACCTCCTGCTGCAGCTGCCGCTTGCGTGGAGACAAAGAAGAATTGGCCCGGGTATCGATCTTCACTCGGGCCCGTCTCGTAATCTCCACCTTTCATGCTTGCCGCTTCGCTTCCACGGCCACCACGGCCTCCACGACCTCTGCCTCTTCCTCTCCTTGCTCCTCTGCCCTCTTGGCCTTGAGAAGGGGTCCATCCATCAGGCAATCAGTGGCAATCTCTCCACATGTGGCCGTTCTTGTAGCAAAAGTGGCATTCGCCATCAAATCGACCGCGCCCATGCCCGTAGCCATTGTTGTTGTTGTTGCTGCCATATCCTCCATTATTACGGCCTCCATTGAAGTTACTATTGCCAAATCTGCCTCCTTGCCCTCTGCCCCTTCCACGGCCATGCCCACGGCCCATGCTTGCAGCTCCGGCACCATCGGGACCCGCCAATTCGCGACGGCGGAAATCTTCTTGTAAGATTTCCCGCTTCACATCTTCGAGCGAGAGGCAGGGCAGATCTCGATTTAGGTTGATGATGAGCGAGGACCATGAGTCCAAAAGTAAGGCCAGCAGCTTGGTCTTCTTTTGAAGGTCACTGTAGTTCAGGTCAGCTCCTTCGAGCCATGTCAACAAGTCAAAGAATTTCTGCACTCCTTCATCCACCGGTTCACCTTCGTCAATTCGAAGTGCCGCCATTTGCCGCGCCAAAACCACAGCCACCGCCGCTGTTGCAGGAGCGTGTACACCCTTGAGAGCAGCCCATGCCTTTGGCTGGTTCACGCTGAAAAGGCTTGATGTGACGGATTTGGTTGCTCCCCAACGCTTGCCCAAGTAGAAGATAGCCTTGTGCGCTCTTCCGCACCCACGGGCTCTTCTCCGGGTCGTTCTCAGGGCGCTTCTCCGTTCCTTCCATCACCTCCAGCAGATCATAGTGGTCAAAGATGTTCTCCATCTTGAAGGACCACTCAGCAAAGTTGTCACCGTTGAACTTGTCAAGGCCAAACACTCTAGGCTCATCCCTAGAGGGGCCAAGGCTAGGTTGCACGGGAGCAATGGGTGGATCTTGGTGTTGGCCTTGTACTTGGGCATCTTCTCTGCCTCCAGCACCTCTGCCACCCCCTTCCCCAGATCTAGGCATGGTCGAAATGGCTCCAAGGGGCTCTGATACCACTTGTTATAATCACAATAGGCTCAGATGTGCCTAAAATGAGAGATAAAGATCATAGTCGGATTTCCGTCAGACAGCTTCAAATATTGATAGGGATCTGATCTGAGCTTAAAACGGTGATCTATAAGTTGGATCTAGAGCGCGTTGCTGTTGCCTACCAGTAGCAGGTTGAATCATGAAATTCCATGAAGATTTGACGACGCTATGGCGGTTTGACTGGCAGGAGGTATAGCAGCCACTATAGTCTTAGAAGTACAACCTTAGCAAGAAGAATCGAGATTGAGATAGTTCTCAGCCTCTACAAGCCCCAGAAGCTGGGGTCCAGGTTGGTGGTATACCACCAGAGAGTCCCCAACCATGAAGGGACTCGAAACAAACTCAACAAGGGGCTGGACCAAGTGAAATGTAACACTACATGAAGTAGTATTACGATTTTCACTATTTTAATATTTATCCACTTCCTTTGGGCTTGAAATCTTGAGCTTTTGGTCTTGATTCTGCAAGATAAATTCTTATTGAGTTGATGAGGGCTTGCTGCACACACCTGTGACGCGATGGACACTTCGCACTCGACAAAATAGAAAAACACAAGCGACACGCAAACGATGACTTGACATGCGAGTTGTAAAAACTCGCTAATGTCTTGACCGACACAAACCACATTGTGATACACCATTCAAACACACACACAAGCACTAGATAGTAATGACATAGACTCACAATTCATTCTATGCCATGCATGCACACACACAAACAGGGACGACAAGCCGAGTGCAAGCCATAGGGTTGCACCAACAGCACAAACCCTGACGTTTCCACCGCTGTCGCTGGGCAGCCCCTGCTGCTGAGACCACCGCTGTGGCCTTAGCGCAGCCGTGTCAGGGTAAGGGCCGCCGCCCCAAGGGGGGGCGTAGCGGAGGGAAGGATGGCGGGGGTGGTGGGGGTGGCGGAGGTGCCAGAGGTGGGGGCAGTGGTGCAGACGAGGGGACCGGGGCTGATGCCCCGGAGCAGCAGCAGCAGCCTCAGCATCAGCAGCAGCAATAGTCGCAGCAGCAGCAGCAGCAGCCGCCGTGGTGGCCTGGTGACGCTGGTGATGCTGGTCGTGGTGGTGGGCCGCGCAGCTCGGTGTCGGGTGGCGACTCCATTGTGGTCATCCGCCAGTACCAGCTTCAGTCCGGCCCCTGTCGCGGCACCGTCTGTGACCATCCCGGTCGCACTGCCGCCCGGTGCTACCGTCGCCTTGACGATCTCTTCCGTCTCCATTTCGGCCCCACGTCGGACCCCCCAACTATTACAGCCTAGTGCGTCGCCATGTCCCTGTCTTTGAGCTTGATATGGATCAGATTAGGTCTACCATGTATGCCATGTATGCCGATGACTCTAGTGTGACCGGACCCCATTACCCTGTGGTGCCTAGTGTAGGTGTGTCCACTTTGTGTAGCCTAGGCTCCCTTGCAATGTCAGGCGTAGGACCACCCGCTTTGTTTAGCCTTGGTTCCACTCTAGCTTCTTCGCCTGCGGCCACTAGCGCCGCGCTCTCTTTCACGCTAGACTCTGGTGCGTCCGCCTGCTTCTTTCGCGACCACACTGCGCTCACGTCGCTTGCCGCCCCTGCCACAGTAGCGCTTGCTGACCCCTCCTCAGGTGCGGTAGTTGCATGTAGCTCCAGTACCCTTCCGTGTTGGGCGGTTCCATCGGGCTCTCTTACACGCTTGCATATCCCCTCGTTCTCCAGGAACCTAGTTGGTGTCGGCTGTCTTCAGGACCTCGGCGTCACAACTATGTTTCCTAGACACGAGTGGTTCGCAGTCTGTATCGAGGCCGCCACTGGTGCCCCTCTCACCACGTTCCCCGGGGACCCAGTGTCTGGCCTGTTCACCCTAGACACCGCGTCCCCCCAGGTCGTCGCGCCCAACCAGGCTGCTGCGTCTTGCTCGTGTCGGTCGCTAACGCACCTGTCGCTGTTGTGGCACTACCGCCTAGGTCACCCCGCACTCACGCGTCTGCGTTACATGTCCCATCACGGTCTTATCTTAGGTCTCCCTGCCCTCTCTCCCTCACCTGCACCGCAGTGCACGCCCTGTGTCGAGGGCCGGCTGCGCCGTGCTCCTCACTCCTCCTCGCTTCCCCCTACCACTTCGCCACTCCAAACCCTGCACCTGGACGTCTGGGGCCAAGCCCCCGTCCCTAGGCCGCGTCGAGAGCGCTAGTTTCTAGTGCTTGTCGACGACTACACACGCTACACCACGGTGTTTCCCCTAGAGCGTAAGGCTGACGTGCTTGACGTTCTTATCCTATGGGTCGTAGCTGCGCAAGTCCACCGCGGCCTCCCTGTGCTGTGTCTTCTACATACTTGTATATTGTTATATGCTAGATAGGTGGATGCTTATAAAGAGTATAGTACTGTAGCACAAAACCTGCCTGTATGCCTGATTCTAGTCATTGCGTAATTCTGAGACCTGCTCCTCCCAACCCACCCCGTCAAATCTCTGATCCCTTCGGCAAGCTGGGTGAATCCTAAATCTCTCGCCTACACGAAATCACTTCGCCAACATAGCCCCTTCAGCATTTGGGCCATTTGGACCTAAATGTATACGGCGGCTAAGGAGCTACATTTTCATTTGTTCAAATCATTTTTCCATAAAGTATATTTGATTACAAGCACATGCCGCATTTTAAGGTATTTCATACAAGGGCATATGCACCAAGTATATCCGGGGGATGACGGCACCACAAAGAAACACACACTTTGAAAAGTGGGTTCTCATCTCACAAGGCCACGCCAGAGCTAACAGCCTCCCTAAAACGAATGAGTGCCAATTGGAGATACACATGTTATTTTAAATTGTTTACCACAAGCCCCCAGATTTCAGGCCATTTACCCAGATTCAGGGTTTTTTCAGAGTGTTTGCTTGTACCAGCCATGAACTGCTGGGGTTTTTTTGGCACCCAACCCTGAAATTTCAGCTTTTTTATCACAGTGAACTCTGTCTGTATAGCGATGTTAGTGTTATGGACCCTGTTGCCTCTGCCTACTATCGGGCTGCAGGTACTAGCCTGAATCCTGCAATACCGTGATTCGGGGGCCCTGCCGTAACCTCCGCCCGTTTCCCCTGCTCGATGTGTGCTGAGGGCTGTGTGATGGCACTTTTTGGCCCTTAGAAAGATTCATGGCTAGTGTGTGCTTAGGGCTGTGTGAGGGCATACGTTGGCCCTTGGAAAAAATTAGGCTAGTGTGTGCTGGGGGCTGTGTGAGGAGGACACATATGGGTTGGGCCCTTAGCCAAATTTACGGCCCAGTGCGTGCCTTGGGGGGCTTTGTGTGAGGGCGAGCCAGATTCCCCTTTTCTGCCCCTGCAATCTTGTTCAGCTAACCAATGGGATTGGTCGGTGACGTTCCATCAAAAGACTTTCCAATCTGAATCGCGCCAAAGCGCATGAAAAAAGAAGTACAGCGGAGAATTTTATGGTAACTCTGATAGCTAAGTGAGAATGTTTCAAGGAACCCTGAAAATTCAGTCAAGTTTTGGGGGAGGCCCTAAAAAATCAGACTAAACAAGGGGGGGGGGGACCCTGAGCAGGGCTTATCTTTGGGTTTTCACGTCTGATTTTCGCAAGTGACTCCTTGCTGAATTCTGATTTTCAGAGTGCCCTGGAGGTCGAACTCTGATTTGTCAGGTTTTTTCACATTTTTCAGATGAATACTCTGATTTCCACTATTTATGCCCACATGTTATTTCGCACCATTCTGCCTTATCCGGGATGGGTTTCAAATCACATAAGGGAGCGTTTCTGGCCGCTAGTCAAGGTTCTAGTAGAGTCCAACTTCCAGAGCGTTTGAGAGCTTTGCGTGGCTGATGAGAGCGGTCAAGAGCCCTTCACGCTCCACTTGACTAGAATAGAACCTTGAATAACGGCCAGAAACGCTCACATTTTTTCTAGGTGTGTTCCCTTAACGCAATCCCTTCAATTCTGTGTGCAAAGCTTGAGCTGAATGAATGCTGAAATGTGCAAATCTTTATATATTTACAGCCGAAATCTGTCCCGTACAGTCCAAAAACATGCTGAAGAAGTGGTGCAAGTACCACATTTTGGCGTTCGCTAGCAATGTTTTGGCCTGGGCTGCCCAGCTTTTTCGAAGTATAGTAGTCAGCACTGCAATTCGCGTTGGCAGGCCTTTCGCATAGGAAACAACGTCAGCCAAACCTTGCTGAGCTGTCAGAATTGGCTCGGATTTGTGTGGGAGCGAAGTGTGCAGAAATACACGCGAGTGATTGGTTGGCGCATGTGCTGTACCAATCACCTTTGATTTCTGGCGACAGCTACGGTGTTTACAAGTCAGCACAGCGCCAAGTTACACGCATGAAAACTAGCATGACAGACGGAAAGGGCAAGTCAAACAACAATGATCACAGCTGGGTTAGATTGGGCTGGGTGTGGGAGGGAGGAATGTGCTTGGGTTGGAGGGATCAAGAGGATTGTGACTGGTTGCAGAGGACTTGACCAGAAGTTTGAAGGTTGCGGGGGGTATGAGGGGGGGTGTGACTGGTTGCGGAGGACTTAGCCAAAATCATCCAGGTTACAGGAAAATGAGAGAGGTGTGACTGGTTGCAGAGGACTTGGCCAAAATTATCCAGATTGTGTGGGGTATGGGAGGGGTGTGACTGGCAGCCGGAGGACTTAGCCGAATACAGGGAGTACAGGGAGTAACTGTTAGAAACCCAGCCACTAACCACTGAGTTAAAGGGCTTGTTAATAGCGGGTCAGTGCGTCCATAGCCCCCCCTGGCTCTGCACCTGTGGCCCTTCCCCGAGGATCTTCTCAAGGGTAATCACAGCGGGTCACTCGGCACCCCCCCTCACTGGGATAGGTGGAAGACACGAGCGCCTCTGCAGCGCTAGCACTGGGAATTGAACCCGAGTCACCAACACTGTGATACCATGTTAGAAACCCAGCCACTAACCACTGAGTTAAAGGTCTTGTTAATAGAGGGTCAGTGCGCCCATAGCGCCCCAGGCTCTGCACCTGTGGCCCTTCCCCGAGGATCTTCCCAAGGGTAATCCCAGAGGGTCACTCGACAGTAACCCCCTATTGTAAATCCCTCAGGGTGGTACATAGGCCAACTCTGATAAATAAGAGAAAACATATACTTTCAGAAAATTACCCAGGACCATCAGAGTGGTTTTCAAAAATGACTCTGATTTTCAGAGAAACAGAGTAATTTACTCTAATAAAATAAGGCCTGACCCTGAGCAATCAGGGTGCCTTGAAACCAATCTTAGGCCCTGGTTTACCATTTCTGTAAAAAAAACAAAAAACAGAGCCATGTTCTCTCAACTATGGCACTGGTACAATGATTTGTGCAGTAGTGCTAGTGCGCGCTGTTAAAGTAAGCTAGGATCTAGGTAGGAGGGAAGCCATAGAAATGGCGAGAGGTTTTAGGCTAGGAAAGTTGACGAGAGAAAAGAGAGTCGAGAATAGAAGAGAGAGAGGGATACAAGGAGGGGTGTTATACCCTATACAGTAGGTTTCAGTAACGCCTACCAAGCCTACAATTATATAATATATATCTACTTTAACACGCGCTTTAGCCTCGGGCATGTTTGAGAGCGAGACGGAGGCAGAGATAGCTAGTAATTTCCTATCTCCTGCTCAATCATCCGCCACTTCTCTGACAGCGAATGCATGAGGCTCTTGGAAGCAGACGGCACTCCACTAGTTCCCTCGGACCACTCGCTCCTCCCAAACGTGTCCGTGCTGCTGCCCTCGCCACCCACGTGCCTCCCCTCCAAGCGCAGACTGGGTTCAGCCACGGAGGAGTGTCCGTCGGAGGCGCAATGGAGCTCCAGGAGGTGGTGCAGGCGTCGCGCGACGTCCTTCATGTGGGGGCGGCGGGAGGCAGGCATCTTGAGGCAGTCGAGAGCGATGTCTGCCATCTCCACCACCGCCTCATCCGTCGCCTCCAGACTCGCGTCCTTCAGCGCGCCCAGCTCGTACCCTTGCACCCTCTTAGCAGCCTGGGGCAGAGAGGGAGGGGGGAGGAAGATCATTGGAGCACCCAGCTCGTACACCCGCACCTTCTGAGTAGCCTGCCAAGGGGGAGGACGGGGGTCGGGCGGAGGGGGGGTGTTGTGGTACATGGCAACTGGGATTACCACAAAGATCCTGGAAGGGATAGATGTCCTGTCCTCATTTGTGGGTGCACTCAACAACGCATCGGTCACGCCAGATGACCTAGTCGGTTAGTAAATTGCAGTCCCAACATACTACAGGAGCAGTCTGGAGCCACCTTGAGCGGTCCCTCCGGGCCATCACGCCCTTTCAACCCACTCGATTAGCAGGCAAGTTTGCTGAGGAGTCAGGAGAAATGTATAGACAAAGAATAGCAGTTGATAAGAGTAGAGGAGACAATGGAGCAAAAGACGAGAAAAGGATATGTTATGTGCAAAAGACACATGGCTCTCACGCCACTCTCACCCAATCACTGATATGGCTGTCTGTGCCCTCCACTGCCGCCTTCTGCCTTGTCAGCAGCTCAAGCAGCACCACGCCAAAGCTGAGATATAAGGGCGGTTTGTTCAACGGGGGCGGGGAGGAGAGCAACATCTCAGTAATGCTACAAGGAACGTGCTGAGGTACTCCACTTCATACCGCAATATCTGTTGTTTGTTACTATGACAACATGCATACTCACCTGTAGACATCGCTCTTTTCCGAGACCAGTTGGGTTCGGTTGTAGTCTGGGTCCAAGTAGCCTGGGGTGCCGGCCACTCGAGTGCGGTCATCGCCGCCCTCTGCACGGCTGAGCAGCTTGAGCAGCCCGAAGTCGGCAATCTTGGCCTGGAAGTGCTCCCCCACGAGGATGTTGCTGGGCTTGAGGTCGTGGTGCACGATGGGCGTCGCGAAGCTGTGCAAATAGGCCACTCCCTCCGCTGCGCCCACCGCCAGCTGCACCCGCTGCTGCAGGAAAAGGGGGGTTGGGGGGAGATCGGATAGAGTTGGGCGAGACTACATATTTTGCTGCATTTTTCTCTAGTGAGTTAGCGCATCCACAGCACCCAATGCCCAACACCTCTACAACTTTCCCAAAATTCCTAAGCCAACCCCAGTGCCTCCTTCCAACACCCGCTTGCGCTAGCACTGGGTTCTGAACACTAGCCTGCTCTGATACCATGTCAAAACGGAAGGTTGACCATACTCTTGGAGTGGTGGATGTGGTACTTGAGGTCCCCGTTGCCCACGAACTCGTACACGAGGATCTGCTCCTGCTGGCCGCTCTCAACGTTCTGATGCAGGCAGAAGCCCAACAGCCGCACCACATTCTCATGCCGCAGCGACGCCATCGTCCGCACCTGGCAGTTGCGGGGCGGGGGTTGGGGAGTGGAGGGAAGTGTGCAACACGCAAACAGCACAAATGGTTCCAAACACAACGTCGAGTGCACCGAATATCAAGCCACAACCGTTACAAGTACGATAGACTTCGATGTGCCTAAAACGAGAGATAGAGTGAACCGTTGGATTTCGGCCGGGCGCTTCAAATACTTGTCACAAGCTAGTCCATGCACAAAAAGAGAAGGCATAGATGGGATACGGTGAGGCTTGCTGTCATCGTTAATGGATAATCACAGCATGCTTCTTCACACAAGAACCCAGACTGCATTCTCCCCACCTCGGCCTGGAAGTCGTTGGACATGAGTTTGCTGCGCTTGACGGCCCACAGCTCGCCCGTGCTGGACACCCCCTTGTACACCGTGGCAAAGCCGCCCTTCCCCACCACATTGCCGCTCGCCCAGTTGTCCGTTGCCCGCAGAATCTCCCCAATGCTGAACTCCCGACACACGTCCAGGCCGCTCCACCTCCCTGCCACATGAAACGCCAGGTGACATTTCCCAAGGCTTTTACAGTTCGCTGCTTGCTTGTTCAATTTGCACTTACGGTTGCGGTTAAGAGGAAAAGTGGAGCGGAATAGAAAAAAGGGCTCACTGCGTTGTCTCGGCCAGAGCAGCGCCACAATGAGAGCAAGGAGGAGAGCAAAAGCAGCAGCAGATCCCACAGCAATGCCGACCACTGTGCCTGTGGAGAGCGCTGCGGGAGGAATAGGGGGGAGGCAGGTGCAGGGGTGTCAAGTTGGAGAGAGTCGAAGACAAAAAGAGAGGTGGTCCGTAAACACAGACTTGGTGATAAAATTCTCTTCTATATCATACACTATGTTCGAGGTGTTTTAATGAATCCTCAAACTTCTGAGGCGCCTCAAAAGAGGTGTTTTAATGACTCCTCAAACTTTTGAGGCGCCTCAAAAGAGGTGTCTTAATGACTCCTCAAACTATTGAGGCGCCTCAAAAGAGGTGTTTTAATGACTCCTCAAACTTTTGAGGCGCCTCAAAAGAGGTGTTTTAATGACTCCTCAAAGTTTTTGAGGCGCCTCAAAAGTGGTATTTTAATGACTTCTCGAACTGATTGAGGCAGCTGCACCAGACAATGCCTAGCCTCTCAACTTGGTCAGTCTGCTTGCCACAATGACTGCCTAAAGAGCACTGCAAGGTCTGATGTTTAACCATAAGCAGGTTGTCAACATAAAATAGAATCATTGCCCAAGAAAAAGAAAAAGAAAAAGAAACCACGCATTACATGTTCACGTGGTTGGTAATGCCCATAACAGTGTCTGATAGTAACCACTAGACTTGGTACTGGCCAGACCAGAGGTAATCATAAGTCCTGCATTACCAATAAAAATGAATCTTGACCATAGGAGTGTCAAATTACCTAGATGCTATGCTTGATACATACCAGAGCCATCTTCCCTGACATCAAATTTCCCATTTACATGCATTTAGAAACCAGAGTCATGTGCCTTACTCTTGACTTGCAACCCACACTCTTTCGCCTCACATGCCTCAAACATCCAGACAGCATACCTGCTGGGGGGGGCGGAGAAGGGCCGGCGCAGGTGGAGCCGAGGGCGCCATTGGCAGTGACGTATCCTTGGTCACACTCACACATGAACCCCGAACCTGCTGCCCCCGCCTGTGGTGGCACACATGCTCCATGCCCGTCGCATGGCCCCATCTCCCGCGACATGCTGTAGAAGGCCAGGCACGCGTCGCTGCTGCACTGCGTCTCATTCGCCGTGCACTCCAGCTGCTGATTCAGTGTGAAACAGTTCTGCCGCAGGCTCGTCGTGCCTCGCTTGTTGGCCCCTGGAAGAGCTTGGAAACGACGATCGCCACAACGCCCACTCATACCCATCCCGAGGTCGAAAATGTCAAGGGCATTGGGCTCGATGCTTCCCGAGGGGCAGAACTGGCAGCCATCGGCATAGAGCATGGGGTCGCCATAGAAATAGTTGCCTGCGATGTTGAGCAGAGCCCCATCGTTGGGAATCATGCTGCGGAAGTTGCTATTGATGGGCCCGTAGAAGCTGTTGTTGCTGATGTCACTGGGGGGGAGCACGAGAAGGAACGAAAGGGAGGACAAGCAGACTAGATGAAGGTATGGCATAAAAAGAAGGCGAGGACATACTTGCCACGTCTGTTTGCCTCGAGATTTTCTCACCAATTTAGGGCAAGTATTCTTTACTCACGGGGCAAAAATTGCTTGTTCGCGAAGTGTGCGGGTACAAATGTAAACAACGTCTTGGCTCGTCCATTATTTTCGGATCAACCAAGGTTGGACTTTCGTTTTTAGGCCTCCTATGACCCTTTCAGAGTATCAGGGGGATACTTCAACTGTTGGTTGGAGCTGACACTTTATTCTTAGGGTTACCCTCTAGAGAACATAGCCTAGTCACTTCGTAGTAGGCCCTGCACCAAGCCTTTGTACCAGTCAAGGTCAATAGAGGGCTAGATCTACACGAGTGAGGTCGCTTATGAAATGACAAAGGAGCCCAGATTTACTCACATCCTGTGCAAGCATTGCTCGTAAAGACATGAAGGAAATTCTCCATAGAAGTAGTTGTTGCGGAGAAACCTGGAGTGAGGGTGCGATCGAGAAGAATGGCCATTTGAAAAAAAAGCATCATTGCTTGCATCACTGTGTTTCCCAAATAACAAGGCAGGGAAAGTACGGCTGGATAGGGGGCTGTAAGATGGACAGCAGAAGTGATGCTCTGCTAAGCGAATACATGGTGTTTAGATCGGCGAGATCGCATATGGAAGGAGGGAGCTTGCCCATAAGCTGGTTGTCGTACACAGACCTGCTGGCATGCAACAAAAAGTTACGAGAGTTTTGAAGTGGGGAAGAGCAAATGTGGTTTTGCATCTGAGTGGAAATCACTATGGGAAAAAAAGAGGAAAATCGTTCAGTTTAGCTTGTGCCATTGCTGAGCATTGAAGGACAAGGTTAGATTGCATGTTCTGCATTTTCTCCGACTGCACTGGGAATTCATACAGATACGCATTGTAGTACGTCTCACTGCCAAGGCTGAAATTAGGGTTGAGCAAAATACCCGCGCGGGTCGGGTACTCGGACCCGGATCCGCTTTTTGGGCGGATCGGGTATCTGGCTTCCCGGAAATTACCCAGCGGGTCGGGTCCGGGTATTCAGGCTGGTATTTGCTACCAGTTACCCGAAATGTTACCCGACATATCCGGTGACGGGTATCCGTCGGGTCGGGTATTTGATACCCGACTTCGGGTATCAATCCAAAAGCGGATCGGGTATACCCGACCCGAAATAGGGTCGCGCTGCTACCCGTCGGCAGCCGCGCGACCAAAATGTGTTAGGGTTGAAATTTCCAACCCTGCTCGCCAGATCTAGTTTCGACCTAGCCTAAGCTAACATCTTCCACCTCCTAATCTAACCCGCTTTAGCATCACACCCGCCTGCACCCTATTAGTTAGAATTTCGTGATGAAAACGGTTTAGGGTTTGGTTAGTGGTTGTTTGACTTAGGGTTTAGGGTGGCTGTAGATCATGATTCCAAGGGATACGCACCCCCGCGAATTCCCTGCTGCTGCACCAATTATACGGTTTAGTAAGTACGACGTTATGCAGTTTTACGACCGCGACGGGCATCCCGTCCCTTTCGGAGGCGATCGAGAGGAGGGCGCCGGGTTCCAGAGCGGTGCTCTCCCTGGAGCATCTTTCAGTGGCCTCCCTCAACCCAGCGGCTGCCAGAGCTTTTCTCTTGGGAGCGGTGTCGGTGCGGATGAGGGGCGGGAGGATGAAGTGGTGGAAGAGTTGGACGGGGGGCGATGCAGGCGCGGGGGGGGAGGGGGGGGAGGGGAGCGGGGGGCAAGCCGTGGTGGGGGAAACGGTGGTGGGGGTGGGGGAGGGGGGGGAGGAGGCGATGGTGACCAGGAGTGGTAGCCCAATGCGGAGGAAGAGGATGAGATGTCGGGAGATGGACACAACAAGGGGAAGGGGAGGGGGAGGGGAAAGGGGAGGGGAAGGGGGAGGGGGAGGGGAAGAGGGCGCTGCCGTGGTGGACGTGGCAGGGGGAGGGCAGCGACGGGGGGTGGCAGCGGGGACATGAGTGGCGCGGGGGAGGTGGAGGGCGGTGGGGATGCAGCGCGCTCGGGGGATGCTGAGGGCGAGGGGGAGGGGGGTCATGCGGAGGGCGTCGCGCCGACGCCAGGTCGGCGTGGCACCCTGGGTGGGAGGGGTGGGGCACGGGAGGACGGCATAAGCTGCCGCGAGTGGGTGACAGTTCCCAGGTGACTGTGGGGTACTGGGGAACGGTACCTGGACTGATTCACCGGATGTTCTTTGAGCCACAGGTGGAGGACGGTCTGCGTTGCTGCAAGGTTTGCGAGGCGACCATCGGTTCGAGTGAGAGCAGCACTGGGTCGGCACAGAAACACGCCCGTTCCACATGCCTCATCGGCAGATCTGGTACCGGCTCTTCACCGACCCCAACAAGAAGCCGGGCTTGGATTTTCCAGCGGGGGGGTACCCAGGGGTGCCGGGCGGCTCAGAGCCGTGGGAGCACGCTGATGCCTACCCCGACATCCCCGGGTCCAGCACAGGCAGTGCGGGTGCTGGTGGCGAGACGGCTAGCGGCAAATTCCGTAGTTCTTTGGGCGTCGGGTCACGCAGGAGTGACTGCATCTCGCTCTTGTCGAGCTCTACGCAGACGCGGATCTGCCTTTCCGCCTGGTGGACCAACCCTCAGTATGGATCTCCAATCCAAACTTGCACGCAGTGGCGAACCCACCTCCGCAAGTAGTTGTATTCTGATCCAGTTTTTTGTAGCCCTGCCCAATCTAACCCTGCGGTTTTTGTTTCGCATGAGCCATCCACCCCCTACAATTTCGCCGCTACACCTCCCTCAATCCCCAGGCCGCAGAGCTACTAGGCTCCTGATTCTGCCTTGCGCGCGACATGCTCATGCAGGGCAATGCCGCGCGCGAACGCCAGCTGCAAGGGATATTCGGCGACGGGGCGGCAGGGAAGGTGTCCCTCACCTCGGACATCTGGTCCAGTTCAGCACAGGACGCGTTCCTGGCTGTCACGGCGCACCGGATCATGACGGATTTCCAGCTGCGCCAGGCTCTCATGGAGTTCGAGGAGATCAAGGGGTCGCACACAGAGGTCCTGATTGCAGAGACCTTGGAGAAGGTCATAGTGGAGTGCCGGCTGTGCGACCACGTGCTCAGCATTGCGACGGATAATGCCGAGAAAAACATCAAGGCGCTCAAGATCCTGACTAACGACGAGAACACCGAGGGAGCGCGCGACCCTCCCGTGCTGGTTGCCCGCTTCTTCTTCAGGTATGTAGTGGAACCGTCTTGTGCTTGCCCCTTTGAGAACCACTGTCGTTTCAAACGCACGTCCATTGTGTTGCATCGTCAAGTAATCTCTCTAAGCCCGGTCCTTTGTCGCCTCCTCACATTTCCCCCTCTACCTTTGCTCACGACTCTTCCACGTGTCTCACTTTGCGGTTCAGAAAGCGCTGGGTGTTCCGGCCATGGAAAAGCTTCTCAAGCGGATGAGGGGGATCGCCTCGTTCATTGGGTGGAGCACCACGGGCTCGGACAGCTTCGAGGACGAGCAGCTACGACTGGCGGACCAGGGGCCAGGGCGGTCGCGTTCTCCACCTCATCAGCGACACCCCCACTCGCTGGGGGTCGCCCTATGAGATGGTGGGGCGGTTCCTTAAGCTGAAGTCCCCCCTCTTGCTTTACTTCTCACGGCTCAAGTTATGGTTGGAATGCATTTGGTTTACATAGATGACGCGTGCCTCTCCCCCTCGCTCCGTTCTAGACACCCCCCAAAAGCCCATGCACTCACTCCTCTCTGCACCTAAGCCTTCTCATTTGCCACTTCCCATGCCTCCCCCCTCCCATCCCACAGTCGACGCGGGATAAGCGGACACAGGAGCAGGCCTCGCGTGTCCGCCTTGCGGACGCCCACTGAGACGCACTGAGGGTGTTGGTGGTGTTCCTCAAGCCGTTCCATGACATCACTACTACGGCAGAGGGGTCGTTGTACCCCACTTCCGCAAGAGTGGTGCCGCAATATTACCTGCTCATGGATGGGATTGAGCGCCTCTACCACGATCCAGGGACTTGGGAGCTGTGTCGGTTGATGGCAGAGGCGGCTGTGAAGGTGCTGAAAAAGAATGTGTAGAGCATCAGCGAGGAGCTCGCAATGGCCACATTCTTGGACCCGAGGTTCAAGCAGGCCTACATCCACCTCGAGCGATGGGAGGGAGCCAATGAGCAGCTAGCGGGGGCAGCTGGTGGGGCGCATATGGCGGTGCGCGACGGGAAGGAGGATGTGTTGGCGTGGTTCAGGAAACGCTTGAAGTCGTACGTGGACGAGCAGCGCAGGCGTGCCGTGGACGGGGGGCATGAGGGGACGAGCTCAGGGGGCGTGCGGGCCAGGACGATGGGAGTGGCAGGGGGACAGGGAGGGGGACGGGGCAGTAGAGGGGGATGCTTGTTTGACATGCTGGGCACGCAGATGGCCAAGGCGGAGGCGAGGGCGGGGGTGACCGCGCTGGACGAGGTCAACAGGTACCTCCACGAGACGCGTCCGGACATGGACGAGTGCCTGCTCGCCTGGTGACGCAGCCGCTCGTCGTACCCCGGGCTGCAAGCGATGGCATGAAACTACCTTGCCATCCCTGCAACCTCGACACCTTGCGAGCCGGTGTCCAGCCAGGGGTGGAAAGTTGTCACCTGGCAGCGCCACCGTTTGAGCACTGCCTAGGTGCGTGCATCCATGACTATCAAGTCATGGATGGCACAAAGCACCAACAGCGGCCTCTCGGTGGCGTCGCTGGATGGGGCCATGGGGGGGCTGTGCCTTGAGGGTGACGATGAGGTTGTGAGGAGTGGGGTCAGGATACAGTACCATGCATGGATTTTGCTATCTTATGCATTCTAATTCTTGTGCCATGCGTAGACCCAGCATTGAGCCATAGGGCCATGCGGACATGGTTTTCTCATTGTTTGTTGATTGTGTCCAGCAGTTGAAATTAGGCATGAGCACAGGGTCGGGTCACGTCGGGTAACCCGACCCGAACCCGACTTTTTTATGGACCGGGTCAGTTTTCCCCTCGGGAGAACCCAACCCGTCAGGTTTTTTTTTTCCCGTCGGGTCGGGTCAACCCGACATGTCGGTTGACCCGACCCGACCCGACCCGAAATCGGGTCGCGCGTCGACCCGACTCGACCTGCGCAATTTGCGCGCAGATCTCAAAATTTTGACTTAAGGGTCGAAATTTATAAGGAGAGGGAAAGCTTGCCTTTAGCAACTAGGGAAGCTTTTCTACAATAATGTGACGTGCATTCGCGGCCTTTACCAGTCATTATCCGGAATTGGGCACATTCGCCCGTGGAATCTACATGTGTAGATTGTTGTTAAAGAGGGCAGAACTAGGGGAGGGCTTAGATTGTGGGAGTCGGTGGCCTACAAGGTCGCGAATGGAAGGCGGAGTCGGCGGTGGCGGTCAGGTCAGAAGCGATGGTGGGGATGGCGGGTTTAGGCCGCACGGCCCAAACTCGGCGTCGGTACAGACCGGCGTTGAGAGTTTGCCGCTGCCCGGGATATCACTTGCCCTCGTGCCTGTTGTCGGCGCGCCACAGAGCTTCGTCTTTGACTCCATCAACGCCGACAACGCGTGGCATGGCACGCGGAACTGGGATTGGGGTGGGAGAGGAACCGGATTCCGGACCCCGCCGTAGGGAGGAAGGGGGGACGGCGTGACAATGACCCGGATTATGGCCCTGGAGCGGAGGAGATGAAGGCATGCGAGTCCGGGGACGATGGCCAGCGCCCCGGAAAGAAGAGGAGTGGGAGGAAGAGTGGGAAGGGTGGCATGGGAAAGGGGCGGGTGCTGACTTAGGGGCCATGGACGCACGCGTTGCTGGTGGTGGGGGTGAGGGCAGCGGGGAGCCAAGAGTGGCATGGGGTGTGGAGGGGGCAGCAGAGGCCATGGAGACGGGGGCCGGACAGGGTGTGCGCGGTGGAGAGAGGGGTAGGCAAGGGGCAAGCATAGTAAGGGGAAGGGGAAAGCACGGGCGGGGTCTGGGGGGGGGACTGCGGGGAATGGTGTGACGCACCCTAAGCGTGCTAGAGCGGGAGAGGTGGAGGAGGAGGAGGAGGAGGGCACCGAGGGAAGGATCTCGGGCCTCATGCAGGGTCTGTTCGATGTGACTGATGACCCTCTTAAGCGTGCATGTCGTCGCTGCGAGCAGACGGTTTACTGGGCAGGCAGCAGCATGGGCAGCGCCTGGAAGCATGCCCGCCTATATCACCACCCCCACCTCCGGATCTGATAACATCTGTTCACAGACCCCAAGAAGCAGCCGGGTTTGGAGTTCCCCCTCAAGGGGTATCTGAATGTGCCACACCAGCGGGAGGCCTCGCCACATGCTAACAGCTGGCCACGGCTTCCTGCTGGTCCGGCGCCGACGCAGGCAGAGGCTGGAGCGGGGCAGCCGAACTTACACAAGTTCATGGCACCTCGACTGTCCTTGCAGCGACTGCGACAGGCGCTCGTCGAGCTATTTGCTGACGCTAACCTGGCTTGTTGTCTCGTCGAGCGCCCATCGGTGAGCCCTCGCATACTCGGTTTGTAAAGTTCAAAGTGCTTCTTTGAAATGAAGTAAAGATTTGTCACACCCGTGGTATCAATCCGCCCAACCCCTCATTCTGCCTAACTGCCGCCCCTTTCACTGCTCATCCCTTTTCCAGTTCCAGCGACTCTGCTCGGCGCTGAACTCAGAAGCTGGGAACATGCTCAGCAGCCGGTTTCGACAGGCACGTGACATGTTGACGCACGGGGATGCTGCACGCGAGTGGCTGCAGCAAGAGGTGGTCGGTGACGGGGCAGCGGGGAAGGTTTCCTTCATAACTGACATCTGGACCAGCCCCCAGTAAGCAGGCCTTCATGACCGTCACGAGCCACTTCATCACATCGGACTTCACGCTGCGGCAGGAGACTTTCGAGTTCAAGCAGCTCCACGGGTCGCATACGGGAGATCTCATTGCGGACGTGCTCGAGAAGGTCCTCATCGACTGGGGGTTGCTGGCCCACGTGTTCGGCGTGACGACAGACAGCGCCGAGAACAACGCCAAAGCTTTCAAGATCCTCACCGGCGACAAGACGTACCCCACTGCCCACACCGCTAACCCAGTCTTGATGATGGACATGCACTTCACGTATGCCACATGAAACAGCGTTTTTGCTTATGCTCGAAGAGCTGCCCCACACGTCTCAGGGTACCAACAAGATAGGATCACTACATTCCCCTCAATCCTCCCCTGCCCGACACCTCTGGCCCCCCCCCACACCCCATCCACCCTCGCCTGCTAGGTGCGTAGCGCACATTTTGAACTTGGCGGTTCAAAATGCACTAGGAGTGGGGGCGATCGCTGAGCCTTTGAAGCGTCCCAGAGACCTCGCTACGCATGTCGGGTGGTCTGTCACACGTTCTGAACGCTTTGAAGAGGACCAGCATAGAGTGGCGGAGGACCCCAGAGGGGGGACCTTGCGACTCATGACCGACACGCCCACACGCTGGGGCTCCACCTATGAGATGCTCAGGCGTGCGATTGACCTGAAGACGGCCCTCACACTCTACCTGTCCCGTCCTAAAGTGAGCGTGACAAGGCATGGCACATGGCATGGCATGGCAACGCTCATGGCGTGGCATAGCATGGCACACGGCATGGCATGGCATGGCATGGCACATGGCACACGGCATGGCACATGGCATGGCATGGCATGGCACATGGCACATGGCACATGGCACACGGCACATGGCACACGGCACATGGCACATGACATGGCATGGCTCATGGCATGGCTTGACACATGGCATGGCACATGGCATGGCACATGACACATGGCATGGCATGGCATGGCATGGCACATGGCATGGCTTGACACATGGCATGGCATGGCATGGCACATGAACCACCGCTCCCCTCCTCAACTCTTTCCACACCCTTCACTTTGTCTTGCCTGCTGTCTTCATCAGCCTAGTACCTCCGAACAGGTGCCCAACACTAGCGGCAAGTTCCACTTGAGGGACGACCAATGGGAGACGCTGCTGGAGGTAGCGACTTTCCTCAAGCCGTTCCACTCCCTTACCACGGTGGTTGAGGGATCGCAGTACCCCACAGCCGCGGCAGTTGTTCCCCTCAGTAAAACCCGCCTAATTGACAACCTCGAGACGATGTTCCTTAGCAGGACGACCACCCCTGTGATCAGGGACATGGCATGGGAGGCGCTGGAGGTCCTGAAGAAGTACGAGTACAGGGTGGCGAAGGAACTCACAGTGGCCACCACGCTAGACCCCCGCTACAAGCACTACTTCAGGCTTCTGCGGTGGGAGGTGGAGAACAAGGATCTGGCAGTCGACATAGCAGACACCGCTTGGGCGGTGCTAGTGTTGGACGAGGCGAGCGTCGCAACGCTGGTTCGGAAGCGGCTCCACAAGTACCTTGCTAACCAGCAGGGCTCCGGGGAGACAGCGGGGACCGAGGAGACCAGCAGGGCTACTGCAGGGAAGGGGGACAGCGGCGCGGTGGGTGAGTGTGGGGGGGCGGCGGGGGCGGAGGGGGATGATTTTGCGGACAAGGTGTTTGCCACCATGGACGCGCACGCAGCAGCGGCGGGGGTAAAGCTGCCGGATGAGCTTGAGAGGTGCCTGGGGGAGGAGAGGCTTAAGGCGGGCTGCCCAAGTTCTGGCAAAGTAGGGTAGACTTGCCAGGCCTTCGGGCCATGGCTCGCGACTACCTGGCAATCCCAGCCACATCCGCTGCTAGCGAGAGAACGAGCGTTCAGTCAGGGAAGGAACTGGCAGCGCCACCGATTGAGCGCTGCCCAGGTGCGTGCATCCATGACGATCAAGTCATAGATATCAGAGCACTAGGGCGCGCAGGTCCTGGGGCTTGCAGCTGCACAGGCACTGAAGGAGCTGTGCATCGAGGGTGAGGATTTTGGGCTGTGATAACACCTTTGGTTGAGTGGGAGGATTGAGGTTCGACGGTCGTGGGCGGTGGTTGGGTTGTGTCTTGGCTATGTGCATCCCTGTGCATCCTGTGACTTGCATCCTCCACCCAGATTTTTATTGTGCATTAGAGTCGTGTCATGCATGCTCTTTGGTTGGCACCAGTGTCCAACCTTGACGAACCCAGCATTGAGCTAAGGGGTCTGCAAGACTGATTAGTTAACAAGCACTGTTCTGCATTCACATGGCATCCTAACTTAGGTTTCCAGGACTCTGTAGGAAGCCATAAACGCAAGATACGCATGAAAGGGTGGAAGCAACAGTGTGACTCGCACCTAATGCCTCTAATACGTGGTTAGAAAGGGTGTTTTAGAAGGGACAAGAACCATGTGCCCCTTATCAAGGGTGTAGCTGTTTGGGGACCACCGGGAATAGGCTTGAGCATGAACCCGACCCGACCCGACCCGACCCGACCCGACTTTGCCCTACCCGATGTCGGGTTCGGGTCGGGTCGGGTCGGGTCAAGTCGGGTCGGAGTTCAGGAAATGTCAACCCGACCCGGGTTTAATAGGTCGGGTACTCCCTGACCCGATTTCGGGTCGGGTCGGGTCGGGTTGGCATAGGGGCAGGGACGGGTAATAAGCCGACCCGACAGGTCGGGTTTAGTCGGTCGGGTCGGGTCGGGTCGGGTACCCGAGGGTCGGGTTGACCCTCCGCAAATGTCGACCCGACCCGTAAAAAAGTCAGGTTCGGGTCGAGTTACCCGACCTGACCTGACCCGTTGCTCAAGCCTAACCGCGAAGTGGTCCCCAAACAGTTAAAAACAACCTGGCCCATCGTTACGGCCTATAAAACAGCAACGGGTCCAGTAACCTGATTTTGCCCACTTAGAACTCGACCCGACCCGACCCGAAGTCAGGTTCCCCATAACCCGACCTACTAAACCCAGGTCGGGTTGACCATGCCCGACCTCTGACCCGACTTGACCGGACCCGACCCGACCCGACCCGTCCCGAACCCGACTTCGGGTAGGGAAAATTCGGGTCGGGTCGGGTTCTTGCTCATCCCTAGGTGAAATGGCTCGCACATGCAAAATATAAACAGGTTCAATGTCTATGCCTAGAAGCGCACTGCAGAACCCGCTGTACCATACCCCTCGTCATGTGCTGGAAAACCCGCTGCTGAGCCCGATTCAGGTTGTTTTTTAATCACCACGCTATCGACGCTCACCTCGGTGCCACCAGGACAATCACACCAATGGCAATAGAGGGTGAAAGTGAGCTTGTTTAGGCCTTTTTTGGGCAGGTAACAATACCCGCTTTTAGCCTAAACCGGGGCGGGTATACCCGGACCTGTCAGGTGGGTATTACATTACCCACCTTCTAGGGCCGGGTCCGGGTAATGAACTTGGGCATATTACCCGACCCGCACCCGACCCGAAAATACCTGACCTGAGGTCAGGAATGGCAAAACCGGGTCGGGTCGAGAAATTACCCGGTTTTGCTCATCCCTAGGTGAAATTCTCAGCAGGCCTTTTTATCGAACATTTTCGCGATCGTATTTCCAGTGATCTTAGGGGAGAAAAAACGAGCATTTCGGATGCATTTCGCCCGCCAGATCCGCACATTTCATCAACCAAAACTCGAGATCCGGCACATTTTGGGGGGGGGGATGCCAGATCCGCACTTATTGGCGGGCTAGATGCCAGATCCATGCATTATTTTCACTGGTTAACCAAGCCAAAACACAGCAAATCCAACCATTTCCTTTTTCTTCCCCTTCCGTATTATATGGCCGTTTTATTTGGTACCGTATCATATAGTTAAAAAAGGAAACAAGCACGTAGCTTTGAATCTTGCTAGCTGCATGTTAATTAGACATGAACACGGGGCGAGGCGAGGCGAGGATTCCTCGCCTCGATGAATTCAGCCTCGCACCTCATACGAGGCGTATCGAGGATTCCTTGTCGAGGAATTCGGGTAAAATTGGTCCTCGAAAATCGGATTTCCATACCGAACATTTTTTCCTCTCCCCGAAGATTTTTCCCTCGTCCCGTGGAAAGGGATCCTTGCCTTGGGCGTATTTGTAAGCTGCCTAAGGCAATCATGCCCGGTACTTGGAACCCCCTGGTTGTGTACTTGAAGTGTACCGTTGGAACAAGGCTACGATTCCAATTCACCCAACAACAAGCTCCCTTGTGAAGAAGCTCACACCATGCCCTGGTATCTCTTTCCAGGGATGGATCTAACCCTGTTACTTCCAATATTGTTGCTCTCGCTGCAAAGCCCATCATCATACCTCAGTTCTACTTAAAGGTACAACGGAAAGTCGGATTTGCTAGAATAAGGCCCCTAAGGCCATAGCCAGCCTAAATAACGAAGAAACGGGCTTGAGTGATCCAAAAATAACAGACCAGCCAAGCCCCGATATTTTTGTTTGTACCAGCGCGCCTCGGGGGGCGCTCTGGGAAAAAGTGACACAAGGAAGTTTTTCCTCGAGAGGAAACAAAATCCTTGCTCGAACACCCCGAGGGAAGTCGGGTCCTCGAATCCTCATCAAAATCCCCTCCTCGAAACTCGGAATTCCGAGGCGAGGAGTCCCAAGGCAAGGATTTCCTCGCCTCGTTGCTCTTTACCACAGGTGTTACATGCCATGGCATGACATGTAGGATACATACAGTGCACGAAGGCTAGAGAGGGCGCCAAGGGCGGAGGGCAAGGGTCCTGAGATGCTGTTGGAGGCGAGGTCCCTGGTGTGGTGTGGGTGCATGCCATGGATGATTTGGCGATTTAAGTTTAGGACGTGTCATGCCATGCCATGTTTTCTCTCACAGAGAAAACATTATCTCGCAAAGTTTAGGGTATGTCCAGACATATGTTTCTCAGATACATGGGGGGTTGTATGTATGAAAGGTCATACGGGGTTAGCTGCTGTACAACTCGGGGGTGATGCTCTATGGCTGTTGGGTGGCCCCCTCAGTTTGCTTTGCTCGTCTTGCACAACGGCAGTCACCTAATGCTAAGTTGGAAAAAATGCTCAAGTTTGATTGCGTATTGCGTTTAAACGCACAGAAAATATGTACGCTACGTTTTTGGCATAGATACGCCGAAATACGCACGGGCCGACCGAGAAAAAAAAAATCGCGACATTTTGCGACTTAGCGAAAAATATTATCGGCTTCGCACATCGCGAACTCAACTTCGAATTTGAATTTCGAACCCTAAGCACACCAACCCCCCCTTTGAATAGACATGGGCATGAGCCGAGCCTGGCTCGGCTCGGCTCGTTTGGGGTCGAGCCGAGCCGGCTCGCCGGTCGAGCCGGCTCGACTCGCCTCGAGCCGGGTCCTCAGGATCCCCGGCTCGGCTCGTCAGGGGGGCTTGTGCGGGCTCTCAATTGGGGCCACGGGGTTTGGGGTCTCTAGTATAGGGGACAATCCATATTATTTAGCTGATCGTCTGCTCCTACATCTTACAAAACTATCAGGAGGAGCTGCCGGTTTAAGTATGGCTGGCTGAGGTTGATAGACTAGCGCGACAGCTTGAGGTTAGGGTTGTCAGACAATATTGGCTGGGGGGGGTTGTCGATCTGAAATTTGACAGTCGCAAAACCCCCCTTTCCCTAGCCGCGAGCCGGCTGGCTCGAAATCGAGCCAGCTCGAGCCGGCTCGACTCCGGCTCGCTTGATTTCACGTGCGCGAGCCAAGCCGAGCCGCCGGCTCGAGTCAAGCCGAGCCGGCTCGGCTCGAGTCGAGCCGGGTACCAAAAAAGAAGGCTCGGCTCGCCTTAAAGGCGAGCCGAGCCGAGCCGAGCCAGGGGTGGCTCAGCTTGTGCCCATGTCTACCTTTGAACATCGGTCGACGGTCCACCCCACTCCACCTCGTGACTTCCCGATCCCACCTAAAATTCGATACTCATTCTTGCAGTACCCTTCCTACCATAGCTTGCCCTCCACCAAGACTTCCAGCCCTACAGCATCACCCTCTCCCCCATCTGCTGAGGCATCCCGTAGTTCCACCTGCTCAGAAAAAAATTCCCCTGCCCGGACCACCGTATTCTGTGCGTATCCCACCCCCTCCTCCTAAGCATATTGCATTTATACGCTCTCGTATAAACGCTTTCGTACAAAATGCGATACGCGCATATTCCAACTTAGACCTAATGCAGTCACGCTGAAGTGTCCTATCACGAATTCGTGGAACCCCCCTGGTTGTGTACCTAAAGTGTAGCCCGCCATCAAGGAATAACCAGAAAGCTTTTAAAAGGCTGCATTCGGAACGATCAAAGAGTCGTATGTGAGAGGAATATGTGCCTGGGTGGGACACGGCGTGTTTCGGGTAGAAACAAGCTACACCTGGCATGTGCCAGGGAGTGGGACGCACATGGATGGAGCAAAGCATGACGGTGTGGAGAGAAAGACCAAGAGGGTGACGATGGGCACGTGCCACAGAGCTGATGTGCAGAAAAGAGGGATTACAGGACGACAAGGTTGGTTAACGTGATCAAAGCTGTAGGGATGGTTCCTGAAAGCTGGTTCTTGCGCAACGATCTGCGGGGATGTTGGGTGTGTGGTTGCGGGCACGTGAGAGGGAATAAAGGCACAGGTCCAAGGTATTGGTTGCTGCCTCACTCGCGACACGAGAAGGCAAGCAATCTTCATGGTGAGTTGACGTCCAGACGATTTCAAGCAGCATGGTAACTAGTTCTAGCCCTGCTTTATGACAACTCTCTTCATTTCATTATATTTATCCAAGGCGGAACAACACTCAGCCTTTGCTGCCTTGTACACATGTTGAAGACGGCTGCTAAGTATAATTTTCATCAATCTTGAGCTCTGCATTTCCAGTTGCAGAAAACAAAAGGGGTGGATGGAACACAGATTTGCACTTGTCTGGAACGCTAGATGCTTCCCAAACAAGTGGAAGAATGCTCACAGGTGCATAAGAGAAGATAGTGTGCTGATTGACTCTGGAATGGACCCAGTCACATTGTTGCTTCCTAACCCTCTGCAACCACAAGGGGCGAACAAACAAAAGCTCACACGAAGTGTGGGAAGTTTGAATTGTATGTTACCAAGTAGACAAGCTTTGCCCCCAAGTCTACCAAGTATGTTCTGCTCTTGGGTGTGACTTACAGGTAGAATAAAGAAGTGCTCCACTTAGAAAAATCAGGCAGCGACCCTGATAGGTTAATTCCTTGAAGGTTTCTGTTGCCGAAAAACAGCAGCACAGAGAGGGGATTCAAATAGGCACAAATATTAGAAGCGACATGAAATGGCTGAGAAGCTGAGGCGCACGCGAAGAGGAAGAAAGGCTTTGCCGGAATGCCATAGACACATACAGAGCGCCAAGGGAATTACTTGATAAACTGCTTGGCAGGCGTCCATTGAAACGGTTGTTTTGCAAGTCTCTGAAGGTTGCACATCACATACAGCAAGTGGGATCAGCACAAGAAGAGAAAGGTAATTGGGGACTCAGATTCATTCATGGTAATAGAATATGCCTAACATATCATTCTTCATTTTAACACGTAATTGGCGATGGTAGTTTCAGGTATGCTTAGGTGATGAACTATGGATCTGCTGCAGGGTGTTGGGTGATGTTCAATGGTTCTGCCCTTAATCATTCCTGCAACCTGGCTTCGTCGGCTCCCCAGTTCCCTCTTTTCAAGAATGGCCATGGGCCACAGGGGGAGGGAAGGGGGAGGGAAAGGGGAGGGAAGGGGGAGGGAAGGGGGAGGGAAGGTGGAGGGAAGGGGGAGGGAAGGGGGAGGGAAGGGGAGGGAAGGGGGAGGGAAGGTGGAGGGAAGGGGGAGGGAAGGGGGAGGGAAGGCGGAGGGAAGGGGTAGGGAAGGCGGAGGGAAGGGGGGGGAAGGGGGAGGGAAGGGGGGTGGAAGGGGGAGGGAAGGGGGAGGGAAGGGGGAGGGAAGGGGGAGGAAAGGGGGAGGAAAGGGGGAGGGAAGGGGGAGGGAAGGGGGAGGGAAGGGGGAGGGAAGGGGGAGGGAATGGGGAAGATAGAAAAGGAGGGATGGGGGAGGGAGGTGACAAACAAACATGAAGAGTTAACCCTTACAAATCAACAAGACTCGGAAAAGTGAAGAGCTTTAAAGGAATCTCCCCATAAAATTCGTTGGCGTCCAAGTATCTGGGAACAGGGGGATGAGATAGAGCAAGAGTAGTCGCACGGACCACCAATGCATGCCCTTGCGCAAGAGAGAGAGACCACATGATAAAGCTACCCCGGGTGGAGGGGGGATAAAGCTACCCTGGGTGGAGGGCAGATACAGCTACCCCGGGTGGAGGGCAGATACAGCTACCCCGGGTGAAGGGCAGATACAGCTAGCTACCCCAGGTGGGGGGGCGGATACCTGTGTTGACAAAAACGCTTTTGCGAGTTTGCATTTTGAGTTTAAACGCGATCGTTGAAACGCAATACGCAAAAACGCATCAAAACGCTCGAACGCACCCCGCACATTTAACGGGCTGACCAGAACGAAAAATGCAGAAAAAAACGAGCGAAGCCAAAAATCAAAATCGCATTTCGCCGCGCGTCGCGATTCGACAACTCATTTCGCGTGTTGCACACTCGCTAAACTTTTCCAGTAGTACATATTCCTACAATGGCTGAGGGTGAGGGTTCGTCAAACAGCCCGACCATGCGATATTCAAGCAGTTTAGGACGGGTGTGGCAGTAGACGGTAATCGAACAGAGACACGAAATGCCTAACTGCCCCGCGACATTCGTTGGTGGGACGATGCGCACCGCACAGCATCTGACAGAGTGAAACGGGATGACAGTAAAATTTCTGTTGTCCCCTCCTCATCCTCCTCCCCCCCTCCCCCCCCCCTTCCCCTTCCCCTCCCCGGGCAAAAATTTCCACCTGCCCGGGCAAGCATTTTCCGAGCGTATTTGAAGCCTGAAATCCTGCGCTTTGCGTCCTGAACACAAGCGTTCAGAACGAAACGCAAAAAACGCGGAAACTCGTTTATCACAACGTAGGCGGATACGGCTACCCCGAGTGGGGGGCGGATACAGCTACCCCGCGTGGAAGGTCGATACAGCAACCCCGGGTGGAGGATGGATACAGCTACCCCAGGTGGGGAGCGGATACAGCTACCCCGGGTGGTGGGCGAATACAGCAACCCCGGGTGGAGGGTGGATACAGCTACCCCAGGTGGAGGGCGGATACAGCTACCCCCGGTGGAGGTAGCTGTATTTGCCCTGCACCTGAGGGTCGATGAGGCTGAGGCCTCTAATCGTGACCGGCAGGGATGCTTGCTGCCACAGTAGGCTCCGCTCTGCCGTAAATTTCGGCTCCTGTGCACATGGGCCAAGAACGTTGCACGCTCACAAGACACCTCAGTGACTTCTGTGGCCACAGCTCACCAACCAACCTTGTCTGAAGTGACAAGCAAGTGGTACTCATGACATACAGAGAGGCAAGATTCGACAGCTTGGATATGCCATCCGGAATGGACCCGTAGAGACCATTTTGCCCAATATCCCTGCAGAGAGGACGAGGAGTAAAGGCCTTGTGCAATGTAAAGGCGTTTGGCATTTTAAGGCATTGTGCATTGCAAAGGCATTCTGCATTAGAGTCGACTCAACAGCAGACAATAATATGCTCCTCTGCTTGTGTCTTCCACTGGCAAGGGCAGTGAGTGAGCGTACAAGGACATTAAGCTGGTAAGCTTTTCCAGCACGGTAGGGAAGGGCCCTTGGATGTTGTTGTCTCGAATATCGCTGTGTGGAGAAAAATAAGATTTAGGCAAAGAAACAAACCAGTGACAGTGTGTGTAGCAAACAAGTGAAATGCCACAAGATCGGCGGCGGTTGGGTGACTGAGGGAACAATGAGGACAAGAAACTGCCCGTAGTGCACAAGCATCAATACAGACAGCTAAAAACGGCACCCACCCACATGTTATCATAGGCTCTTGCAAAACACGAAAGTCACGATAACAAGGCCCGGCCACTTTAAAAGGCTGCTCACAATCTTTGAGGTTTTCCTTGAGAATCTGAATGAAGTGTAGGCAACTCACAACATCTCAAGCAAAGGCAAAGACGAAAGATCTGGCAAATCACCAGAAAACTTGTTGAAAGGCAAGTCCCTGCAAGAATTTACCAGATCCGACCACGGGCATGAGCATGAGCATGGGCATGAGCATGGGCATGAGCATGGGCATGAGCATGGGCATGGGCATGAGCATGAGCATGAGCATGCACATGCGCATGGGCATGGGCATGGGCATGAGCACGGGCATGAGCATGAGCATGGGCATGAGCATGAGCATCAGTAGCGACTCACAAACATGCACCCCCCGTATTCAGGTGAATCACAAGGAAGAGCTGACTCTGTCTGACGGGTCAACTCAGACAGTCGACTCTGCCATTCTAACTTGTACGGACTGTAATGTAGCTATCAGAGGCATTACACCATATGAAGCCAAGTCATCCTGCTGATCACATCAAGCCCTGATGATAACTGGTTATTGGAAAGGAGCCTGAAATGCGCAATCGGGAAGCAACCGGGAAACAACGAAAGGGGAAGCAAGGCGAAGCAAGGGAGAGCGAAGGAAAGAAGGAAAGAGGATGAAGGGAGAGGGTTGAGTAAGAGTGAGGGACAGACCTGGGGGGAAGGGGAAGAGATGGATGGAGAGACGTTGCAACAACAATGATTTGTGGTACAGCAACAACATAGATTAAAAAGAACTCTTCCCGTGAATGATGAGGAAAACAACATATCTCTCGTGAGTTCTCAGTTGCAGACTTGTTCGGATCCCCAGGGCAGGCCTCTCAACCGCTTATCACCTCCCCCCCCACATCTCTGCAGATTTCTCAAACCTCGTCGTCAGCCATAATCAACCTTGAGAGCCGACAGATTTTGCTGCTTGCACGCTCATGCGTTACAGATCACGACACCGCTTATGCGTCTCTATCCCTCACTCTTGCAAGTTGTAGCCGCCCATGTGTGTGCTGCCTGCATCTATGTTGTCTAAACGAAACTGTACAAGACGATGTGGAATGGAATATCCTTTCTATAATAAAACTCCTCACGGCAGACTGTAGCTTCCAACACGTGCCTGTGTGTATTAAAATGGCAATGGCGAGTCCAAGTCAATCCTTACAGAAAGGAAACACCACTGAGGTTTGTGAAAGACTCTGGAATAGCCCCTGTGAAGTTGTTGGCAGTAATATCCCTGGAAACATTACAAGAGAAATGCGAAATTCAGCTGTTGCGATAACAACTAGTCCTCCCAATAAGTCCGCGGCTCCAAATATAAACAAACAAACAAACAAACAAACAAAAAACAAAAAAAAAAACATAAAGAAGCTTAGTTTTGAGGCATGAAAATTAAGGAAATAAGATCATGGCATCCACATAGACGCACATGTTACAACGTGAGCGGCAGACACTCACAGATTTGTGAGGCCAGTGAGGAAACCAAGAAAGGGTGGAATGGGGGCAGGAAAATTATTTCCCTGAAGACCACTGCAATGGCGCCAAGAGAAAGAAATCAGTAGAAGATGGAACAATGCACTTGTTACCAGTGAAAAAAGGGACTTATAGCTCTGGGTAGTCTACGAAAGCCCAACGACCATTAAGTGTAGAAGAAATAAAAACGACTATGAGGGTTGGTAGGGTTGGTGCTACGGCCATGCAGGGGATATACAGGTCAATGACTGTAGTGGAGAAGACTGGTGGGATGCCGCCATCCATTCTGGTGCCGCTCAACGTCCTGCACCATGGATGACAACGTAAAACATAGCTGGCTTTGACTTTGAGAGTTGTTCGTATGGAAAGCATGCAGCACGAATTAGAAAGAATACAAAGGGCTGAGTAGAAACACAACAGTAGTTGTACTTGTACAAGTAAAATTACTACAGCAGACACAAGTAGCACAAGTGTATCTGCTATATCTGCTGACAAGCAAGTAGAAGCAACTTGCATAAAACAGCACGATGCTGCTTCTACTTGCTTGACAGCAGATACAGCAGATACTCGATAAACATTTGCATTCAAGTTGTTTGTGGATCTGTTTTTAAAACGGATCCGCTTCTCAAACAAAAGGCAAAATCGACGAAGCAGAGTTGGCAGATTCCTACGTTGACCCAGCTTGAGCAAGCTACATACAGGGTGCACAACGAAGTGAGCGCAGAGAATGTTGACGGAATGGAGCCCTCAATCTTGTTTCGAGCGAACGACCTGCACTCGCAACCAGTGGCAACAGACAACATCACAATTGAAAAATCATAAACAAGCAAATAGTCATAGGGAACCAACCAAAGCAGCGCCAAAAAAGTGGTTGTATGTTTGTTAGTCAACTCAGAAAGGAAGCGTGACATTGACGATGAGGATAACAAGGGGAGTGCAGTTTTCCCCTCTAAAGGCCATCGGAAGACAGCTGCAAGCAACGGATGGAAGGGGCTCACAGGAAGGAGAGTCGGTCCAAAGATGTCCAGTACTCTGGGAGAACGCCAACCAGCCCATTGCCCGAGGCATCACTGCCGGTTAGCGAGGAGTCAGTAGTACATGGCCATTAAATAAGCGGTGCGCAATTTCTTCTCTCGCACAACGGCAATTTATGACAGTACATAGGTTTTGACGAAGGCCCATTTCAGAAGGTTGAAACTTGCCTGTTCAGGCAAGCAAACATGAAGCTGTGACGACTGAACCGAGTTCTAGTTTGGAGCTGAGTAGAGTAGGGCAAGCAAGCATGCCACTAGAGATGCATGCACCATCCCTCTTAGCTTCAATTGCTTCAAACATGCTGAGGACGTTCAAAATATCAGATGCGAAGTGCAGCCACTCACAAATGCTGCAGTTGGTTGAGGCGGGAGAGGTCCTGCGGCACCACTCCACTGCGGTCGTCAGAGCGATGAGCCACGTCCCTGGCAGGGGAGAGGACAGGGTTTGGGAGAGGGAGGAGGTAGGGGAAGGCAGAGGTGTTGGTTGGTGGGGTTGGGGCGGGGAAGATGTTTGTGTGACATAAGACAGGTTCTCCCACTCATTCTCCATTCCCATGCTCCTTGCTTTCTTCACTTTGGCCAGCCCAACCCTGACTGGCAAAAGGTAGCCCAGCACTCTTGTGTGTTGGGCTGGCTGTCCAATCGAATGTAGGTCGCAGACTCGCAGTGCCGTTTGTTACACCAGCCGCATGTGGGGTTCTTCGCCCTTGCTGTTGGGCTCTTCACGGGGCTGCTTTTGAGGCGCCTCAAAAGCAGTCCCAGCCGCACGTGGAGTTCTTCGCCCTTGCTGTTGGGCTGTTCACAGGGCTGCTTTTGAGGCGCCTCAAAAGCAGTCCCAGCCGCACGTGGGGTTCTTCGCCCTTGCTGTTGGGTTCTTCACAGGGCTCTTGCCTCGTCCGCAGCGGCTTTCTCAAGCTCCTCGCAGAGCAGAGCATGCGGCTCTCGTCCGCTTCCGCTCCAATGTGGCTTTCTCACCATGGCGGCTCAGAAACTCTTCTATGACATCCTCCACTGCCGGTCGGTGCTCCTGCAGCGGCTGCAGGCCAGCAACATCAATCATCACACGTGCTGGGGGGGTGGTACAGGCGGCCTTTCCCCAACCCCTCTCGGACCCATGGGCCCCTTACCTGGGCGACCCCACCCAGGAGAACTAGAGCATGCAGTCGGGGGGAGGCTGGTGCCCGGGTCTGGAGCGGGAGGCTATTTATTTGTTCTGGTCCTTGGGTAGCTTCCATGGTTGTGTGTGTTCCTCAGCTTTCTACAGTTAGTTCCCTTATGCCTTTGCCTTTGCCCGTAACTTCTACTTAGAATCCTATCAATGAGCAGGACCACTTGATTGAGAGAGAGAGAGAGAGAGAGAGAGAGAGAGAGAGAGAGAGAGAGAGAGAGAGAGAGAGAGAGAGAGAGAGAGAGAGAGAGAGAGAGAGAGAGAGAAGTTCCAAGTATAAATGCCTCTCTCCTCCATTCAGTCCCTCATTATTCATTTCTGTTTTGGTGTGTCTCCTTCCCACCAAGGCGTCGGCTCGCGCCGGCGGCCTTCGGCCGCGGGGGTAGGGCAACAGGGACAGTCCAAGGACAGGATCAACTCTTACACAGTTCCATACAGGCAAGGGAGCAATGACTGCTCCTACACTACCCGCCTCATCACATGATGGTGCAACCCCGCTGCCCCAGCCTGCCAACACAGCCGTGCGCACCCCGGCGACCTCTACTAGGCTCGAGCAGCGTGAGCAACGGCCTGACGCACCGCCCGCAGCGTCGCCGCACAGCCGCCGACCAGGGTGAGCGCCTGATCTTCATCAAGCGCCTGCACTAGCTCCTCAGCAGCACGAGGAGCCACATCAGCCCTTCGGCCACCCCGATCCGCCGACGTCGGCAGATATTCCGCGGCCCGGCGGATCCGCGCCACCGCCTCCAGGGCCCGCGCACGCTGCTGCCGGGACAGAACGGGCTCCTGGGCATCCAGAGGCCACCGCCCCACCACCTGCCACAGGCACTCAAGGACATCCGCCAGAGAGCCCAGGCAATCCAGCAGCGCCTCCAGCTGCCGACCAGTGCCCGCGGGATCGGACGGAGCACTGGCTGGAGACGCTCCAGCGGCTGCAGGCTCTGCACGCCGACTTCCAATTGCTGTCCGAAGGCGCCTGGTGGGGGGGCGCACGCGTAGCCTGGGAGCATGCCAGGGCGGCGCGCTGGGCGCGGCAGTCACCTGGGGCGACGCCCCAAGCAGGACGCGGGAGGCCTCCTCTAGACGCACCCCCCACTCGACCGCCTGCGCCTCCACAGAGGCAGCAGGAGGCGGGCGCGCAACCGCGGGGACGAGGCGACAATAGAGGAGTCACGGAACACGCAGCGGTGCGGCTGGCTGCGGGCACAACCAGTGCGTCCAACGGGGCGGAAAGACACCGAGGGAATGCCACAGGCACGACCGCGAGAACGCGAGCCGCGGCAAGGAACGGCGCCCAGCGAGACCCCGCGACGATCCCGCCAAGGCGCAGGGGACGACGACGGAGGGGAACGGGGGGAGCAATCGGAGTCAGGGTGTCAGGGAGGAGGCGCCCAATCGCGCGTGAGGGGGACTGGCGGGCGAGACACGGCCGCCCTCGGCTACCTGAGGAGGCAGGGGAAGGCAATGATTTGGAGGGGGGAGGCGACGAGGATTATGTAGCCTCGGAATCAGAGGTCTCAGCGGGGGAGGAAAGTTCAAACCATGCCTCGGCGGACGAGGCAAACCACATGCGCCGCCCACGCAGGCGAGGACAACAGCGGGAAACTATCACCTCGCCAGATCTCGCCGAAGAATCAGGGCCAGCGCAACCCCGCCCGGTAGACGAGATGGCCCAAGATGAGGTGCTGTGGCGAATGGTAACGGAGTGGGACCTGTCGCCACTCCAAGACTCCAGGCAGCCCTTCTTGGTCCGTCATCTCCCACCAAAAATCCTGGAACAGTTCGCCGAATGTTTGCTGATTCCCCTCCAGCGCATCAAAGTAGACCCTAAATGCCTGGGGGGATGGCGAATCCTGACTTTCCGACCTCGATTGACACTCAGCCTGCACATCGTCACGCGCAACAGCTGCTAGTCTAGGAGTTAGTCCTGAAGCGAACCTACGACCACATCGCCATGAAGCCAGTAGATGACAAGAAGCGCGCGCGAATCATAAGCATGTTGTGCAAAGGGCATTCGACTAGGAAAATAGCCAAAGTTCTTGGCATAGGCAAGAGCACCGTGCACGATTATGGTTTGAAGGTGATTGCCGAGACTAGTCGCGATGACGTGCAACCCACGATGCCCACGGCCGGCCGCCCCCGCTTAATCTCAACCCGACTTCAGCGCGGAATAGTTCGAGCGATTACAAGTGGCGAGGTGAAAAGTAGTGTAGACGCCGCAAAGATGTTGCAGTTAGCACGGTCTGGCTGTAGACTCGAAGACGGTCAGGAACTCGTTACGATCCGTGAGCTTGATCGCCGTGCAGCAGCCCAAGAAACCCAGGCTCTCACCGAAAAACATACGTGATCGTCTCGATTTCGCGAGGTCGCATGCCGGCTGGACGCTGGAGGACTGGAAGCGTGTGATTTGGTCTGATAAGACTAAGATAAACCGTTAATGCTCCGACAGACGTGCGTACGCCTGGATTCGTGAGGGCACCAGCCTCCAGAGCCATCAAGTCCAACAGACAGTTAAGCATGGGGGCGGTTCTGTGATGCTGGAATGGCCCTCGTCCTCCCCGGACCTTAACCCCATAGAGCACCTGTGGGCACACTTGAAAAGGCAGCTGGCGGCGTACGAAAAACCACCTAGTGGAATGCTGGAGCTGTGGGAGAGGGTGCAGGAGGAATGGAACAAGATACCGGCGGAGGTGTGTTCAAACCTCATCGATTGTATGCCGAGGAGGATCAAGGCAGTGATTCGCGCAAAGGGACGCTGGCCTAGGTACTAGTTTTTCAAGAATCTAGTTTGCTGCCTGTCCTCGGTACAAATTGTCCGGATGTGCTCTTATGATATGCGTAGGTGTTTAAGGACCATGTATTATACTACTCTGGTGCTCTAAATGATCTTCTCCACGTGTATGCACACCATAAATTAAGGCTTAATGTTTACACCTCTGCACTCATCAAAATGCAAAAAAAGGCTGAACATGTGGACAATTTTTTCCGTCACTGTATTTCTCCCACCAAACACTACCTGCTTGACGCAACCGTTGGACCAGGGGCTCATCGCGACGCTGAAGGCTTGGTACCGAACGTTCCAGACCCTCGACATGTTCCGCGAATGAGAAGAGTTTCAGAGCGAGGTTATGCTGTTGCAGTACAAGCCCGATATGGTACTGGTCATAACCTGGCTCTCGGACTCATCATTCTCGATCGAGCCTGAGACTGTCCAGTAGTGCTGGTGGCGGAGCGTATCCTCCCTGCTAGCTGGCTCGCGAGACTCCCCCTGGTCGGCACCACAGCCGCTGAGCAGGAACATAACTTGCCAGCCGATTTCCTGCCAGTCACGGAGTATTTGGCACGGCTGCCATGGGGCGACGAAGACCGCATGGATGTGGTCCAGTTCGTCACATGCGACAGCGACGATGAGATATGTGACCCTTGTGGCGAGGATCCCCTCGCTTTGGAACCTCTGGGCTCTCCTGCATGCGGCGCATGATATCTTCGTGCCCCGGACATTTCGCAGCCAGTTCATGATTCGCGCAATCGCCGGCATCTTAGCCGCATGGCGACAGAGATGTTGGTCGGTTATGCGCGGTCCATCGGGCTCATACCGAGGGACCTCCGCATTCTGTTCAACATTCGAGACCCGTCCGTCATTGATCATCTTGAACGCGCATCCCCTCGCTTGGACCTAAACTGTGCTCCAAGTGTTGTTTCAGAAGAATACCGGCAGCATGTGCTGCAGGCGACGGCCGTCATGGACGGCTGGGTGGACTCGGCTGAGTGGATGAGCTGAGGGAGCACTGTGTTGCGCTGCCTGTTGTGTGTTTTGTGTTGCGCTTGCTCTCGGGAGTGTGCTGACATTTGCTGTAGCGAGCGTGTTTAACCTGTGTGGTTGTTTTATTTTGCGTGTAGGAATTGTGTTGTTGGAATTGTGTTGTTGCCCGGTTGTGTTGAGTGCTGCGTCACTAGTTGTGTCATTGCTGATGTGTCATTTCGGGTTTTCAGGGTGGGTTTGAGTGTTTCGGTGTTCTTGGACTGTTTGTTGTGTGTGTTGGACACTTTTTAATGACACGGGTTTTGAAATCCTACGTGTCGCGTGGTAACACAGAATGTCGCAGCATTGGACAAGGCACCCTTCCATGAACAGAACATTCCAGACAAGACACTCCGACCCCCATATTCACTCGTTAGTCCATTTTGCCCCTACCGTACGGGCCCTATTCGACTAAGTCGATATCTGTGAGTCGCAGATTTGGAGCATAGAGCATACCCGCTGTACCAGGCGGGCAGGCAACCAATTTGGCTAGGTGCACCCGCAAGCCGTGAATCGTGTGGCCTAATGCTGTGCCAAGTCGATGCTCTGGAATTTTCAGTGATTTCACCATGTCCTTCGGTACAAGTCATACAGTCGATGCCCAACCTTATTGCAGCTCAACCTGGCGCCCAATCAGAATCCGTTCCCAAAACCCCCGATATACGGGCAATGGGAGATCCGTTTGAGTCACTCATGATTGCGTCTGCGACGAACATATAGCAAGGGACAAGTCGTTGCCGACGAGGTTTTGTCGCCACGGAACTGTGCACCGCCGTCGCCTGATCGCTTCACAAGAGTCGCACACTGGCAACAAACATCGCCACAAAGCCCCACCCACAAATACCCACCCATTTTGACGTGTGCTCGTGCGAAAGCCTCATTTGCCCGTGGCGAGGGAATGCGAAATACTTGACCGATTGAATCCCCGGCACCCTAAAATCTTGTGCGACTCTGACGAGCTTCGCCTGTATTCGAGAGACTCCTAAAACGCGGCTCGAAAAAAATGGCGTACATGGCATAATGACGGTACGCTACGGCTACGGGCAAACGGGACTATGGAGTTTCCATAAATATTGGAGCTTTGTTTGTTATGGACTGTTCATGGTCGGCAGCTTTGGCGTATGCTGCGAGCATTTGTCGCCCGCCAGTCGCACGCGTGTCAACACTAGTTTCAATACATAGTTGCATGTTTCGACAACAAATAGGTCAATAGATGAAAAATAAGGTCGAGTTGTTTACATATGTGATTTTTTTTATAATTGCATCATATTGTGCCTTTCACGAAAATTTTGGCTTGTGGAGCGAGATACTCGAAATGGTTTATGGTGTAGTACAGGGCATAGAATGTCATTGCGATGAACACAAAAACCCTGTATATCGCTGACCAACTCAGCATACTAGCGGTGCTCTTTTTGAGGTGATGCAAAAGTTACCTACATGGCGTTTGAGTGGTGCTTTTAGTGCTGGGGGGTTGCCAATGAGCCGCAGCATCAGCAGCTCCTTATTCAGCACAGCAATGAGCAGCCGATCTAGGTACCACCTGACCAAGTCGTAGCACATCTAGGTACCATATGATGAAGTTGTAGCACTACCAGTGCTATGCTTTAGCCATCTCAAAACTCACCTGTATGGTGTGCACCGTGTCCAGCACGGGGCTGCCAATGAGCCGCAGCAGAGCCTCTTTCAGCATGGTGGAGAGCAGCCGGTCCAGGTACCGCCTCACCACCTTGTACTGCTCCGTGTGCTCCGTGTGCCCCACGTGCCTCGTGTTGCCCATGCTGTCTGTGTTGCCCGCATTGCTAGTGTTGTCCGTGTTGCCCATGTGCTATATGTGGCGTGCCGTGTGCCGCGTGTGCCCCGTCTGCTCCGTGTGTTGCATGTGCTCCATGTGCCCCTGGCCTGTGAGCCCTATGGGCCCTGCATGCCTCGCGTAATCAGTGTGCCCCATGGGCTCCGTGTGCTTGAGGAAGGAGATAGACGTGTCGATGAAGGTGTGTACGATGTGACAAATCTCAAGTATTGATGTCGCGAAGGAGGCAATCCAAGGGAACGCATGCATGGTGTCCGAGCTCTGTGAAGGGTCAGCTAAGGAGGGGCGAAAGGGGGGGGGGGGGGGGGGGGGTAAAGGAACATTGGAGATTCCAATCAAGTTAAGCGCAAATTGGAAAATTCCACCTTTTTATCAGTGGCATGCTCTTGTGTCGACTCAACAGCAGGCTCAAAATTATGAGTCGACTCAAAAGTAGCGCATAATAGGAATATTGAAGTGCCAGTTAGAGGGATGATGCGCATGATGCTCAAGGTGGGAGCAAACCTACTCGAAGTGCGAGGGATTTGGCAGCTTTTGACATGCACACGGGGTTCAAGTGGTCTGCATGTGAATGCGTGGTGTGTGACCTGGTGTGACGTGGTGTGTGTTGTGGTGTGTAATGCGGCATCACATACCTTTATATACTGAAGGTGAGCATGTTCATGTGTTACTCCAACTAGTGCCGCATCACTAGTGCATCAACTGGTAGACTTCTAGTAGAAAGCTATTGAAGGGGCGTCTCAACATCTGACTTCTCCCAACCTGGTCACTAAAAGAAGCGCTGGCCGGCATACGAGAGTTGTGTCGTATCAGGATGGAGATTTGGTGACGCTTGACAATAAAAACATGCGACTGCCCGTCGTATCGAAATTACGACCCCTCTACTTTGGACCGATCCAGCTTCACCGCATGATCATACCGGTTACAAACTACAGGTCATATGCCTTATAGACGACACCCTTTTACGCCCATAAGTATTCCATAGGCAATTTATCCTTAAGGGCCTCTCCTTGTACGCAAAGTGTACCCGTGTCATGTGAACAGTACTCATTACACTCAATTGGCAACATTTTTTTTTTTACCAATCAGTGTGGTCGTGCGACGACTTTCAATGGCAGGCGATTTGACACTGGCTGTTTGTGTCAGACTCGTCAACCAATGTTCGGAGCCGAATCCACATGACTTTTGGAAAATCCAACAACCACAAGACCAGCCATTTATGTTCCTCCACGTTTGCCCCACAAATTGTGTGAGTAATGTTTGTACAGTGTCGTGAGCTGATTACAATCAGGGGCGCGTTTTACATGACTCCGAAATGAATCCGGATGCACTAACATGACTGGACACCGCTCTCGTCGATGTTCGCCTTCCCCGTCTATTTGCGCTTCGGAAAATTTCTCAAATGTAAACGCCTTTTCCTTGTTCTTGATAGAGCGCATTGAATGTTGTGAGGAATATGAAACTTTACCATGAACCCTGAGTTGACGCGTGTGCGACCTGGTGAGCGACACCTGATCGCAACAAATGCCAACACCGCCGACCATGAACAGTTCATAAAATCCAAGCAAAAAAAATCTTGCGACACGCCATAGCCCCGTTTGCCCGAGCATATTCCATGTACGCCCAATGCCTCGAGTCGCCCCCCGGGTGATAAGGGAATATGACCTGTACTGCTACACCTAACCCGCGGTATTTTCACACCTAGTATTTTCACACCCTATGTCGCGTAGTGGGGCGGTCAAGCTTCAACAGTTCGGGGCGCACTGAAATGGGCGGCCCCAGGCCCGCGAGAGAACGTGCCACCTGAATAGGCTCGGAATTGGTGACGATCTATCGATTTTTGTGGCTCTGCGCACAGGAGCGCGTCATTAGGGGGGAGCAGAAATGAAACTTGCTTCTGGAAGCACCGACAGTACTGTAGAGCTGCCACATCGAAGTTGACCAATTCAAATGAAATCAGCAGCATGCTTTCTAATTGGCGCGATCAAAATACACCCAATGAACGCACGAAATTTGGGCGGTGCATTGAAATTCCAATCCAGCGTTGCATTTCGACGAGGGGAGCCTCGGTTGCGACAGCGTGGCACCTTTTTGGTTTGGTGGATTACCCCTGTGAAGATACCGGGGCGTTTCGCGCCCCAGTAACTTCACACCGTCAGGATACGCCAAACGTTTGCTATCCATTTTCAGGGTGTGAAAATACCGCGGGTTAGGTGTACCACAGGTTTGGACCACCAGCCCGTCATTCCACGTCAGCTTACTGCATCCCGACGTATCAGAACACTGGGTAATTTACCACGGAAACGGCTCTGTGTACTGACCCGACCCATGACTGAATAAGAATTACTTAAACGAGGATCGCAAAACCCACGAAAGTCAAGTCCTAAGTTTTTGAGATCCAACCTCCGTTCACAAGGTTACCCGTTTTGCTTGGCGACAACCCAAAATCCAACGAGAACGCCACTGATTGGCCCCCACTCCACACACATACCCTCCCTGCAACAATCCCGCCTCCAATCCATCGCCTACCTTCCCCTCCCAGGCTCAAAAACTATGACCATCAAGCAGTTTCGGGACTAGCTCGCCCAGGCAACTAGACACACTAGATCTAAACCATTTTTCTAGAACATTTCCAATAGAAACTCTCGTGGCGCGGCGAATGCTTAGCGCCAAAGGAGTGCACGCACCCTCCCGCCTCACTCTCGCCTTGGAGTTGCGTCGTCTGGCAAAACAAAATCGCCCGTAGCATGCGATTTCACGCCGTGCCGTCCTCTCACCCTTCCCGTCGCGACCAGCCCTCCAGTTGCTTGCGCGGGCCGCTGTCCGTGCTGCCCGCTGCTCGTGCTGCTCGCGCTCGCACTGCCCGCTGCCGCTGGCCGCTGTCCCCTGCTCGTGCTGCCCACTGCCACCCGCTGCTCGCGCTGCCCACTGTCCGCTGCTCGCCGCCCGCTACGCGCCGCCCGCTGCTAGACGCCCGCTGCGCTCCGCACGCTGCTCGCCGCCTGCTGCCCGCCGCCCGCTGCTCGCTGCCCGCTGCCCGCCTGCTGCCTGCCCGCTCGCGCGCGCGCGCAGCCGCCAGTGCAGCCGCCAGCGCAGCCGCCGCAGCCACAGTTGCAGCCGCGGGAAGGGGAAGGATAGAGGACGGATAGGGGAAGGAAAGAGAGGTGGCGAAGGGGAAGGAGAGAGAGGGCGGGAAGGGGAAGGATAGAGGACGGAAAGGGGAAGGAGAGAGGGCAGGAAAGGGACGGAGACAGGGATAGCAGGGATAGCAGGGAGACCATAGATGGGAGGGAAAGGAAGGATGGGAGGGATACAGGGGATGTGATGGATGAGAGGGATAGCTCGGGCAGGATGGATCCGGAGGGATAAGAGCAGGGATCGGGAGAGGTGGGGAGGGGGAAAGGGAGAGAACGGGATTGGGAAAGAGAGAGGAGGGAGGGAGGGCGTTTGGGAGGGCGAGAGAGTGGAAGGAGTTAGAGACTGAGGAAAGAGAGAAGAGGTGAAAGGAGAGATGGGAGGGAGATAGAATGGAGAAAGGAAAGGGTGGCGCCACCACAGAGAGACAGGGAGTGAACAAGAGAGTCGAAACAGTGATAGAGAGCCGCTGTCCGCTGCCCGCTTACCGCACATCGCGCACCATTACCCTCTCTCAGTCCTTCTACATCGACCAAGTCTTGCAGCGGTTCGACATGGCGCAGGCCAAGCCGGTTACCACTCCCCTGCAGACCGACCACCAGCTTGCCCCTCCTCCTGCTCCCTCCTCCTCTGACCATCCTTACGCTGAGCTCGTCGGCTCGCTGATGTACGCTACGATGTGCACCCGCCCCGACCTTGCCTACCCCATCAGTGTTCTTGCTCGATTCGTCGGTACCGGTCGCCACACTGATGAGCACTGGGCTGCAGCGAAGCGGGTCCTCCGCTACCTCCGTGGTACCAAGGACTATGTCCTCACCCTCGGAGGCTCTTCTCCTCCCCTCCTCTCTGGCTTCAGTGACTCCTCCTGGGCTGACTCCCAGCCGGATCGCCGTTCCTCTCAAGGATACGGCTTCACCCTTGGCAGCGGCCTCATCAGCTGGCGCTCCACTCGCTCCTCCTCCATCGCCCTCTCATCCTGCGAGGCTGAGCTCTATGCTTGCACCATGGCCGCTCAGGAGGCTCGCTGGCTCACCTTCCTCCTTGCTGAGATCGGTGCTCCTCAGCGCTGTCCCACCCTCTGGTGCGACAACGCCAGCACCATCCATCTCACAAAGGACCCTGTCTTCCATGGCCGCTCCAAGCACATTGAACTCCGCTACTTCTTCGTTCGAGAGTTGGTCCAGCAAGGTCACTTGGTGGTCCGCAAGATCGCTGCAGAGGCCAACTTGGCCGACATCTTCACCAAGGCCCTCCCGAAGACCGCGCACTCTGCCCTCCTCCGCCTTCTCGGCCTTGGGCCCCGCCCCCCTTCCTGATTCTGGGGTTGTACCCTACATATACACTAGCTTTGCATGCTATGGGGTTGTGTTAGAATATACCATGCTATGCTAGTTGTGTATATTGTGTTTACATCCCTAGTTGGGTGTACACCTGTGTTGGGGTGTCAATCCAACCCAATTGTGGTTAGAGCCCCCAAACACAAGGACCACAATTGTGGGGGCACCACAAGTGGGTTGGCTAAACCACTGGTGGTACACCACACTTGGACCACCTCCAACTGGTGGTCAACCACATTTGGAAGGATCCTCCCTCCCTTGTGATTGGTCCTAACCCCCCCTTCCCTTCCAACCTTCCATTCCTAGCTCATCTCTCTCTTCCTATGTAATGCCTTTCCTTCATCAATAAACTGAACCTTTCTGTTTCTAACACACAGGAGTTCCTAGATGCTGTTGTAAAGCGCTATTCTACCCCGCCCGCTGCCTCTGTAGGTCGCATGATCTTGCCCATGCTCTTTCCTGACCTTGCTTCTCTCCTCACTGTCGTTGACCTGGCCGCTCACCTGCGCACGATAGACGCGACCTGGCGCTCTGCCTGCATTGAGACCCAGCTTAGAGCCTTTAAGCCGCCCCTCTGCTCTACCCTCTACTTGCTTGCCACCCGCCTCCCTGACCGTCTTGCTACTTCCCGCGACCGCTTCCTTAGCATCCACCCCGGTGACCTCACCCTCACTGACTTTGTCGACACCCTGTCTGCCATGGAGACCCGCCAGCGCTCTATCGCCCAGACCAGCGGTACTGTGCCGGTCCCTATCTTTCAGGGTGGTGCCCTCGCTCAGTGTACCTTCTCCAACGGTTCTGCTGCTGTGGCTGAGTCTGCAGCTGCAGCACAGATCCGTTCCGGGAAAGGCCGCCGCCCCAAGGCTGGGCGCGGCGGTGGGGGTGGCGGTGCAGGTGGAGGTGGTGGTGGAGTCGGGTTGCCTAGTGGTAGCGCTGACGAGGGGGCCCTGACAGGTGCAGCCGAGCAGCCGCCTCAGAAGCCGCAGGTGTTGCAGCCGGACACGCACCAGCCGTAGCAGCAGCCCTCGCACCAGCAGCACCAGCCGCAGCAGCAGAGGCGGGCGGGTGGTCTCCCGCCCGGGTGGCCTGGCGCTGGTGGTGGCATTGGACGTGGTGGTCGTGCGCGTAGTGGGCTGTCGGGTGGTGGTTCGGGTGACGGGCGCTGCCAGTACCTGCTTCAGACCGGTCCTCGCCGTGGCTTCGTTTGCGGTAAGAACAGTCACACCTCCGTCCGCAATTTTCGTCGCTTGGACGACCTGTTTCGTCAGCGCTTTGGCCCGTCGCCCGACCTCCCCGACTGGCACAGCTTGCTTCGCCGTAGCGTTCAGATTTTTTATATGGACATGGATGAGATTCTTGTTGCCTTGCATGTGATGTATGATGATGACTCTAGTGTGACTGCTTCTTATTACCCCTTGTTGCCTAGTGTAGGCGTGTCTAGTCGTGCTTCCCCTACTGCGTCAGGCGTAGGATCCCCTGATTTGTTTTTCCTTGGTTCTTCTGTCGCTGCTTCGACTCCGGACGTCACTGCCATGCTCTCCTTCACCTTGGACTCTGGCGCTTCTCGGTGTTTCTTTCGCGACTCAACTACGCTGATGCCGCTTCCTGCTCCTGCTGCAATTTCCCTTGCCGACCCCTTCTTCGGCCCAATATTCGCTCGCAGTTCCACCACCCTTCCCTGTCCGGCAGTTCCTTCGGGCTCTCTCACAGGCCTGCACATCCCCTCGTTCTCCAGAAACCTAGTTGGTGTTGGCTGCCTCCAGGACCTTGGCGTCACCGCTACGTTCCCTGGTCACGAGCAGCACGCTGTCTGTACCGAGGCCGCCACTGGTGCTCCCCTCACCACGTTCCCCCGGGACCCTGTGTTTGGACTGTTCACATTGGACACCGCGACCCCCTGGTTGGGATGTCCCCTCACGTGTCTACGTCTACCCAGGTTGTTGCTGCCTGCTCCTGTCAGTCGCTCACTCACCCGACACTACTGTGGCACCACCGTCTAGGTCACCCTGCCCTCACGCGTCTGCGTCACATGTCACAGCACGATCTAGTCATAGGTCTCCCAGGGTCGTTCCCCGAGTTGCCCTCCTCCCCAGCACCACCGTGCACGCCCTGTGTCGAGGGCCGGCTTCGCCTCCGCTGTGCCCCTCACTCCTCCTCGTTCCCCCTACCACTACACCACTACAGACCCTACACATGGACGTCTGGGGGCCCGCCCCCGTCCATGGGCCGCGTCGAGAGCGCTACTTCCTTGTGCTTGTCGACGACTACACCCGCTACACCATCGTCTTTCACCTTGAGCGGAAGGCCGACGTGCCTGACGTTCTCATCCTGTGGCTTGTCTCTGCGCGTGTCCACCGCAGTCTCCATGTCTTGCGTCTCCACTCTGACCGTGGCGGCGAGTTTTCCTCCGGCGTTCTTGGTCGTTTCTGTCGTGCGGAGGGCATCACCCAGACGTTCACCTTGCCAAACTCCCCGCAGCATAATGGGGTCGTTGAGCGACGCATCGGTTTGGTCATGGAGGTGGCTCGCACCTCCATGATCCATGCCAATGCACCCCATTTTTTGTGGCCGTTCATCGTTCGCTACGCCGTTCACCAGCTTACATGTGGCCGCACCCCCAGCAGCCGCAGGTTTCGCCGACCCTTCCTTGGTCCAGGTCTCCTGGTGACGCGTCTGCGTTCCACGTCTGGGGCTGCCTTGCTCACGTTCGTGCCTCTGGCACGGACAAGCTCACTGCCCGCACCCTCCCCTGTGTCTTCCTCGGTTTCCCCCTAGACTCGTCCGACTGGCACTTCTACCACCCGCCGTCTCACCGGTTCTTTCACTCCCGCGACGTCACCTTCGACGAGACCGTCTCCTTCTACCGCTGCTTCCCCCACCGAGGTCCCGCAGTTACTCCCCCCCTCTTCCTGGTCGCCCCTTCCCCAGTGGCCCCTGCCCCTCCCCCTCCCCTCCCCGTCCTGCTTCGTCTGGTGTGTCCCACGTCACTCCCCTCACGTCCGTTGTCCCGGTCGAGGAGTCTGCTGACTCTGGTGGTCCTGCGGTGCAGTCCGCCGCCTGTCCCTCCCAAGGTGTCTCCTCCTCTGCCGCCTCCGCAGCCGCCGTCGTCACCACTGTCGCAGCTGCCATCACCGCCGCCGCCGCCGCCTCACCCGTTGTTCCAGCCGCCGTCGCCGCAGCCATCGCAGCAGCAGTTTGTTGACTCTGGGGGTGATGGCGTTGGGGTGAGTACTGGTCCTGTGGTTCCTGTCTTGGCTTGACCCAGCGGGCCTGGGGGTGGTACCGGTGCTAGATGGGCTTCGGGCTCTGGGGGTGTTCCTTCTCTGGGTGCAAGAGTGGAGTGTTGTGGGGGTAGCCATGGAGCAGCTTGCGGCCCCGGTGTCGGTGTTGTGCCACCGCAGCCGCAGTCACCGCCGGTGTCAGCCCTTCGCCTGCTCGGCCTTCCATCCCCTGACCCTGCGCCTTTTCCTCTCCTGCCGTTCCCTCCTCTTCCTTTCTACGGCCCTGTGATCCCTCCCGCAGACTCGTCCCCGTCTCGTCTTCCCCCTCGTTCCCCTCCTGTGTCTCCTCCTCTGTCTCCTGACCTGACGCCTCTGTCTCACGTCTGGTCTCGTCGTCCCTCCCGTGCTTGCCCAGTCTCCTCTATCCCGCGCTCACACCCTATGTTGCTCGTTCCAACGTGTCTTGTCCTCCCCTCTTGCCGTCGCCTCCTCCGTCCTCCCTTGTTGTTGCGCCTCCCCCTCTATCTGACTACCTTTGTACCGCTCGTCCTCTTGTTCCTCGGGTCCTTGCCTCTCTTGTTACCCACCCGTCTGTTCCGGTTTCGCGTCTTGACGCTCTCGTCGTTGCGGTCGCTAACTTCACCTCTTCCTGCCGCCTTGACTACGCCACCGCTCTGGTCTCCGACCCTGCCTGTCCTCCGTCTGTCAGGAGTGCTCCTGCCCTCGGCAGTGACGTCCTGGAGGACCGCCATTACGAGCTTGCTTTCCATTCCGAGGCTGCTCCCCATCTCTGTTCCATGCTGCTAGTCCCTGAGGGTGACCCAGACGCTTTCGACATCCCAACCCCTCGCACTTATGCTGAGGCGGTCTCGGGACCTTGGGCCTCCCAGTGGATAGCTGCCATGGAGCAGTAGATGGCATCTTGGAGATCCACCGGCACCTACGTCGACGCAGTTCCCCCCCCTGGGGTGAACGTAGTCGATGGCCGCTGGCCCTTCAAGGTGAAGCGCCCTCCTGGAGAGCCGCCTGTATTCAAGGCGCACTACATGGCTAGAGGCTTCAGTCAGCGTGAGGGGGTGGTCTTCTTTCAGACTTTCGCTCCGACCCCGAAAATGACTACTCTTCGGGTGCTGCTACTCGTAGCAGCTCAGCGTAACTACGAGCTTCACTTCCTTGACTTCTCCACTGCGTTTCTTCTGGGCAGCCTACACGAGCAAGTCTACCTGCGCTGCCCTTAGGGTCTCACTGGTACCTTCCCTCCTCGGACCCAGTGGCTCCTGCGGCGCCCCATCTACGGCCTGCGGCAGGCTCCCCGTGAGTGGCACGACACGCTACGTGCTATTCTTGCTGACCTGCAGTTCCTTCCGTCCTCTGCAGACCCCTCGCTCTTCGTTCGTGCTAGCCATACTCCATTCTACATCCTTGTTTACGTAGACGACCTGGTCTTCGCCACTGCAGACAGGGACGCACTGGCCTCGGTGAAGGCAGAGCTGCTGAAGAGAGACACCTGCACTGACCTTGGAGAACTGCGCCACTACCTTGGCTTGCATATCTCGAGGGACAGAACAGCGCGCACCATCACCCTCATTCAGTCACACTTGGTGCGCCAGGTCCTTTAGAGGTTCGGCCTTCAGTACTCCTCTGCACAACCCACCGCTCTGCCTGTAGACCACAGGCTCTCCGCTCCAGTTCCTGAGCAGTCAGTAGAGCCCAGTGGCCCTTACGCAGAGCTGGTGGGTTGCCTCATGTACCTGATGACTTGCACTTGCCCAGATCTCGCATACCCTCTCAGTATCCTAGCTGCTTTGTGGCCACAGGTAGACACCGACCTCAGCACTGGTCTGCCCCTAAGAGGGTTTTGCGTTATCTTGTAAATACATCTGGCATGGGGTTAGTGCTAGGAGGGCGCAGGACAGTGGTCCTTACAAGGCACACAGACGCTTCGTGGGCAGACAACGCCGAGACCCGTAGGTCCTCGCAGGGCTACTGCTTTAGCCTTGGTTCAGGTGCTGTCTCGTGGAGAGCTACTTGCTCCTCGTCTTTTGCCCAGTCCAGCTGTGAGGCCGAGATCTACGCCGGTGCCATGGCGGCACAGGAGCTCCGCTGGCTGACCTTCTTGCTCACTAACTTAGGTGAGCGGCCTAGCTCTGCCCCGGTCCTGTATGCTGACAACAGGGCCATGATCCTCCTATGTCAGGAGCCGCGACTCGATGGCAGAGTGAAGCACATCCAGCTGCGGTACTTCCTCCTGCGTGAGCTACAGTAGCGCCGCCAGGCTCGCGTAGTACACTTGGCCTCCGGTGCCAACATAGCTGATATCTTTACGAAGGCGCTTGCGCCTAAAGATCATCAGCGGCACTGTGTACAGCTAGGCCTTGTTCCTGTATCCTCTCACTTGCTAGGGCCTTGACTGTGTACAGACCTTTATTATATTTTATTCTGACTGGCCTTGTGGCCTCTTCCAGTGGCTGGACTAGTAGTGCCGCCTTGGTTTTTGCTTTTGGCTTGTGTCTGGCTCGTTGAACTGATCTTTAGACCCTTGCCTCAGAGGTTGGACTAGTAGTGCCACCCTGAGCTGCTCGTTCTCTCATTAGGAACTGCTCCTATACAGTCTAGGGGGTGTGTCAAACATATATTGTTATGTTTGTATAGAGTGTATAGGTTTTTTTCTTAAAGGGTACAGCTTCTAGGTTATATTACCTTATCCTCTCCCATTCTAGTTCATTCTCTCATTCTTACACTTTGAACAGTAAACGTAGTTACGGAAAAAAAAAAATGGGGCACTTTTTTGTAAAACCGTTTTAATAGCCAAATATGTTTCCTGTCATCCACCTCGTCAATAAATACGGCGGATGGAATGACACATAAATAGTTTGAGCCTCTAACAAAAAGGATTACAATTGTACAGCTCTGCATGAAACAATATGAATGCCTCAAAATCAGGCCCCCAGTTTTCAGGCCATTGATCCTGATTCATGGTTTTTTCAGGGATTTTTTATGTACCAGCCCTATCTTGCTAGGGTATTTTGTGCAGCCTACCCTGATTTCTCAGCTTTTTTTTTTAGGCAACTCTGACTGATCAGCAGTGTAACCGCTATGGACCCTAACGAGTCAGCCTGATATCGCGGTTCCTGTAATAGCGGAATCTACTTCCCCCTCCCCCATCCTCCCCCCCCCCCCTGTAATTTCCATGCCAGCCTTGTAACACCCCCGCCAATCACGCCAAATTTACAGTTAGCCGCACACAATCCACGTGAAATGGCATATTGCAGCCACGCTACATCCATCACATTCAGATTCCATGCAACTCTGGCGCCAGCGCACAGCAGGACCTCGCCCAGCGATTGGGGCTTAGCCAAATTCAGTTTCAACAGCCAATAGACTAGCGTCGTTCAGCAGATGCAAATAACCTCGCGCGACAGAACGTGGCGGTTACCTTGCGGCGCGGACAAGGGAACCAGCACATCGCATTCATGCACGCAACCATCCCATATTGGCTGGCGTTTTCATCCCCACACGGCAACGCCCCTTCTGCTAGCGCCATATCTTGCTCCCACCTGCTTTTCCCCTGAACATTACTTCTCCTCGTCATTCTGTGTCTGCAAGTCATTGCAGCGCGCTGCTCGACTCGCAGACACCATGGTCGAGCCAGGCGACCCCGACGAGCCTGACAGTACTCAGCACGTGGACTCTCACACGGGTCTAGACTTTTTACTCTCCACCCTCTCAAGCCTGACGCGTATCCCGCCCAGGGTTAGGAGCGCCGTGCATAGTCCCGCCTATCATCCAGCTGGCGGTTCTGTAGGTGACGCTGCGGCTGGGTCTAACAGCGACCCCACTGCCGGCCCCTCCACTGCTGAACCCGAGATCCCAGCTACTACGGCTGGTACTCCGGCTAAGCGCTCCGATCGTTACAGACAGGCCACTCTTCCATTTGCTCGCCCGAAGATGACAGGAAACGAGGCATCCGGGGCGCCTGATTCTGACGAGGAGGATGATGAAGATGATCCTCCCTCCACCACCAAACCCATGCGTTCAGCAGACGAGCAGTATGCGGATGCGCAGCGCCGCTACAACACGAAGTGGCAAGACGAGTTCTATGGCTCCTCCTTGAAAAAACGCCCGATGGACTTCCCGCCTTCAAGTGTTCTGTGTGCATCGAGCATGCATGTCTGAGTGGCAAGACCGGGCAACGTGGCAGCTGGATCAAGGACGCCCAGAAGCAAGCATTCAGTCGCCATGCTGGGACGGCTAAGCATCGGTTGGCGTTCGCGAAGCAGACGACGCTGCTGCAGCAGGCAACGACACAGACTTTGATGGACCATGCTGCTGGCACGTCGGACGTGGAGGTGGCCCGGGTCATAGCTCTTCTCGACGTTCTCTACCTCTGTTGCAAGACCAACGAGCCGATGGAGTCGTGGCTGAGGTTCTCATGCTACCTCGCTGCGCGAAAGGTAAAGAACTTCACCGACGAAGGCTACAGGTGTTACATGAACAGGTACGGTCCGTATCTGGTGTGGTTCACTGACCCTCCTTCCATGAATGTCTTTCGTTGAAAGGCTTTTCCTGAATGTCTTTCGTTATATGTCTTTCCTAGAAATAAAAATCTCACACATTTCCCTGAATGTCTATCCTTTTCCGCATGTTGTATCCTGGTTGGCAGTTACGGCTTCGGGGGTTCACCCTGTCAACCGCAACCTGGCTGCAGACCACGCAACTCGAGCACTTGCTTCGAAGCCCATTCATCGGCATCAGTCTGGATGAGAGCACGGATCGTTGTAGGGAGAAACATCTGATAGTCTTCGCTATATTCATTCGTGAGAATCGTGTCATCTGCGAGTATCTCACTCTGATCACGGTAGACAAGGCGGACGATGCGTCCCTGCTCGCTCTGTTGCTCTCACACTTGGGGGCGATCGGCGTAGACCTGCGGCGGGTCTCCGGCATCAGCACCGATGGTGCGGCTGTGATGATGGGAGTGAAAGGGGGTCTGGTGACGCGCCTGCGACACCAGATTCCTCACTTGGTGTCTTGTCACTGCATAGCACACAGGTAAGCGTCATTTTTTATATGAGTGGCGTTTACTTAAATGGGTCTTTGTACGTATTAACACCCTTATGTATCGTGCATCATTTGTGTGTGCGCAGAGAGGCACTGGCTGTGAAGGCGGCTGCAGAAGAGGTGCTTGGTTTCAAGATCATCGACGATGTGATTCGTGAACTGGCCGAGTTCCTTGGTCGTTCGGGGACGTGGCACTAGCGGTCTCTGGAGCTCCAGGATATGTTTATGGCAACGTCACTCGAGATGCAGGGCATTTTTCACGTTCGGTGGCTGTCTCGAGGTGACGCTGTCATTCGTCTTGTCAATGTTCTCCCTGCAATCATTGTCATGCTCTTAGAGTTTCCTGACAAGCGGCTGTACAACATTGTCACCTCTTACCATTTCTATATCATGCTGATGTTTCTTGCTGATGTTCTCGAGCTGCTCAACACTCTTAACAAGACCTTTCAAGCACGCGAGGTATGTTAAATTGCCTATTTGTTTAAATCCATACTTACTATGACTTGCCTTACTCTGTCTATGTCCCCCCCGCTCGCAGCTGGACTTCGGCTCCATCAACTCGGCAATCAGCCGCGTGAAGTCCCTCCTCCTAAGCCGCTACATCGAATGCGGCGACGACTTCACCGGGGGGCCGAAAGACCGCCTCACAAGATTCCTCATCCGTCACGGCCCTGTCGGTTCGCGCAGCGTCACCGTTAAAGGCCTGAAGTCCGATGGCAGCTCAACATGCTTCACCTTCATCCTCCATGACCGAGGGCTTCCGGACTATCCTGGGGGGTGGAAGCACGATGACTGTGTGGTGGAGTGCATGGCGTTGGCGGAGGGGCTGGTTAACAACCTGCAAGAGCGGCTGGGGGATGTGGAGAAGCTGATTGGCTCCAGAATGTTTGCCGTGGATGAGTGGCCAGTGGGCTGGCTACGAGCTCCCCAAAACGCCCAGTGCCTTGCCTGGTTCGAGTCCCTCGTCGACCTCTACCATGCTGGCGAGGCTGCCGAGATCCTGCCCGGCATCGACAAGTTTGCAGCTGTCAAAGAAATCCCGCACTTCACCCCGGTTCTTGCTGCCCTTCCGAAAGGTGACAAGGGCTTCTTCTCTGGTCTCACCGCCATGCTCAAGACACCAGACTGGCAGCATAGTTACCCCAACTTGGTGAAGCTTTGGTGTGATGTTGCCGTCCTGCCTCTTAGTACCGTAGAGTGCGAGCGCGGGTTCTCCCGCCAGAACAAGATAAAGAGTACCTTGCGTGACAGCATGAAGGATACACGTCTTGGGGACCTGATGTGTCTTAGCTTGCTAGACTATGAGCCCAATTGGGCAGCAGTTGTAGAAATCTGGAGGGCATACAAGAAGAGAAAGCCCTATAACAATGCTCCTAAGATCCGAGACCGTGGTAGCAAGAAAGGGAAGGAGAAATTGGATGATGATGATGTTGGTGTGGTAGTTGTAGAGTGTATGGAAGAGGAAGACGACGAGTAGATTTTCTGCTCTTATAATACAATGCCTATGGTTTTCTGCTCAGCTTAAATGTATTCGATCACCCTAAAAACTCAGCTTAAAATATTGACATAGCCCTGAAAAATCAGCGGAAAAAAAACAGAGTTCTCTATGGGAGGGAGGGCTGAGCAATCAGGGTACCTCTAAACCAATCTGAGGGCCTGCTCAAAATGAATGCACAAATGCTTCAGTGCTACAGCAAGGATTGATTTGGTACACTCTGACAACGACGCTGCCCAGTGACGATCACAATCTCTAGCTAGAAAGGCACGTCACATATAGTGCATACACGTTGAATCAAACTTCAACAAAACAGACACGACATAACAAATAATGCAAGTAGACAATATGCACGATGCGGATGCTTCAAAACGAGTGCACACATGCTTAAATGCTGCAACCAGGATTGATCTGGTACACTCTGACAACATTGTTGCCCAATGACAATCACAACTCCAGCTGCAACAAAAAACACGTGGCACATAACGAATACACCCGAAACAACACATACGACCACAATCACATGTACACACAAACATGAAACGAGCAACAACATTCCACCATACCAACAAAGCTGAAATGCACGTAAGCATGTTATGGATGCGAAAACAAATTAAGAGATAAATCACCAGCATGACCAAACGCTAATCATGCGCAAATACTTCAACTGCTCAAGCACACCCTTCAAAACCATCTCTCCCTTCTTCCTTCCTCCCCCTCCCTCCCCCTCCCCTCCTCCTCCCCTCCCTCTATCATTCCCATCTGCTTCCCCCTCCTCTACTTTCCAGCTCCTCCCTCAACCCGGAAGTGGCCTGCATGAAAAAGTGGGAGCGCAGAAAAAAACTCTGAGTAATGCTCAACACTCAATACACCACTAAACTCAACACCCCTTACAACCATCCCTCCCCACATCGTTCTGTCCCTAATTCCTTCGCTCCCTCTCCCACATCAATCCCTTCCTCCCTCTTCCTTCTTCCATCCTACTTCCTCCTTCCCTCCCACCCCCTTCCTCCTCTCTCTCCCCCTCCCTCCCTCCTTCCCTCCCTCCCTCTTTCTTGTCCAATTACCCCTCTTTCAGCCTTAGAGATCCAAGATGTTTCACATGTTTCGAGGGTACCTGCAGGAAGGTGGGGATGGACGCACGCACCCACGCATGCCAAACACATGCACACATGCCGGCACACATGCACGCACACTCGCAAAAACGCACGCACGCCCGCACACCCAATGCACGCACGGCATACACGCCAGACGCACGTTCGCCCACCCACCCGCCCGCCCACACGCAAGCCTGCCCGCCTGCCCGCATGCACACATGCCCGCACACCCGCACGCACGCCCGCCCGCACGCCCGCCCGCCAGCCCGCCCACTCGCCCGCCCGCCAGCCCGCACGCATGCCCACCAGCCTGCCCACTCGCCCCCTTGCCCGCCCGCTCGCACGCCCGCACGCATGCACGCCCGACGCACGCATGCACGCACGCACGCCCGCCCGCACAATCGCCCAACAGATGCACACACGCACGCCCGACGCACCCACGCCCACGCTCGCACACACGCACATAAGCACGCCTGCCCCCCCGGATGCAAGCACCCTTTCCGACGTTTTAACGTCGATACTTGTTACGAAGAAGTGTTGCAGTTGCGGACTTTGTTCATCGCGTGGGGTCTCCGACAATTTTGCTGGTTTCAGGGCAGCGGTCCCTGGGTTTCCGAAAAAATTTCGTGGAGCAGTTCGGTGTTTACAGCTGGGGTGGTACTCGATATCTTTAGGGGTACGAACGACATCGGCCGATACAAATGAAGCTCGTCAGAGTCGCACAAGATCTGAGGGTGTCGGGGATTCAATCGCACAAGTATTTCGCATGCCCTCGCCACGGGCAAAAGAGGCTTTCGCACGAGCAAACGGCGAAAAGGGTGGGTATTTGTGGGGGGGGGGGGGGGGGCTTGTGTGGCGATGTTTGTTGCCTGCGTGCGACTCTTATGAGGCAATCAGGCGGCTGCGACGAAACCACGTCGGGCAATAACTTGCCCCTTGCTTTATGTTGGTCGCAAACTTAATCATGGGTGACTCAAACGGATCTCCCATTGCCCGTATATCGGGAATTTTGGGAAACAATTATGATTGGGCGCTGGGTTGAGCTACGATAAGGTTGGGCATTGACTGCATTCTCGGAGTGTTTTTTATTTCTGGATTAGAGACACAGCAGCGGTTGTTTTCGCCCTTCCCGAAAATTGCGGCGTGTACTGACAATGCTGATGCAGTTGAGGTCAAGTGACCCTGGGCTCGGCTCAAAGGCGTTTACTGGAGTGGTCCAGTACAGGTTTTGTTCCATCGGTATCGTCGTCAATCTCTCGCCACTACCCGCTACCACCCCGTCCTCCATTCGCCTATTTTTGCTCGACTCGATGAACTCGAGTCCGCTCGCCATCCGTCTGAAGCAGCATCGAATCGTGCAGACTTGGCAGCATTGGGGGCCCAACACTGCTCACGGTAATTCGGGGCTCGTGTCAATCTTCTGGTTGGGTCATCCGAGCCCAAAATTCGGGCCTTCCAGCTATAACTTCAGGTTCACGAACAAGCAGGTGCTATAGTGCTCAGCGATGAAAGTGCAACCAAGTTAAAATTTTGTCGAGATGCGCAGCAAATCCTCCCTGCATAGTTGTGCTTCGCAGACGAAAGGTAGTTTGTTTCGTTCGTGTGTTTCTTGTCGTTGATGATATGTACGTCGTGGACCCGAAGCCTGGGGTCTTCCAGACTTGCGTCTAGCTTGAAGTTTGACACGAGCCCCGAATTTACCCTTACACCGGGTGCGCACCCAATGGCTCCGATTTCGACGAACCCCGTGGGCGCAATGCGCGCATATTTTCGCCAGCCTTCGCCACGGGAGAATGGGCCATTAAGATGACACTTGTGCTTTCGCCTACTCCTTTGTGTGGACACTTTCGCCGCCGCCGTGTCACAGGTGCCACAACACCCGGGTGAATGGGCCATCAGGTGAAAGGGCAGTTGGCCGTGATTGGTGGCGGATGGGCGCGGGTTAGGGGGTGGGCCCGATCAATTTTATGGGACTCCGTGGACACCCGGTGTACTCTGGGAGCTGTGTTGGGGCCAACTCGCAAGCAGTGTTTTAACTCGAAAAGTTTTACGTTTATACGAGAGTCTTTTGCAGCAGCTGTCGCTCATTTTCAAGACCTAAGTAGCGGTTTTCCTTGCTGGCGAATTTTCCTTTGGAGCAGATTTCAGCGATTTCGCGGCTGGAGTTTTGAACGGCATCTTGGACGCGGAATTTCCTGGCTTTTACGCTGCAGCTGGGGTTTTTTTCTGAATACTATGGAGCAAGTGGATTCCTTGGCAGTTTACCTGTTTCCCGGGGGCTGCTTCTTCTTGAAGCGGGAGAGAAGTGCAGCTGTGCTACAAATTTTTTAATTACCTTTCTGGCTTGTTCCATCATCCATCCCCGCTTGACATTCTTTTCAGTTACGCTTTCTGATCAAAGTCGCCAATTCGCTGATGGAGTTCGCAGACTTCCCCGAGCCACGAACGCGTGCGTTGGTTGTACGTATCACGGATGACCTCGCATCTTGATGAGCAGATCTTTCCAGTCTCGTCAAATCATCCGCCACGCCTTCGTTATTTCATCATTACAAGATTCCATCAGCCACGCGCAATCATCAATAGCCAGGTTGACTGTTTACATTTTCAAGTGGAGTTTCGCCAGTACACCTAGCTCGCGGTAATATACACGATGAAATTGGGCGGTAGCATAATTTTTGTTTCCACCCTAACCATTTTTTAGTGCGTAGAAAGAACTCCCTTGTTCCTATGGCCTAAGCGCTGCAGACTCTACGCGGGCAAAAACTTTTAGCACTGCCAAAGCAGACGTCGGGTTTCCTGACTGGAGAAACTCTAAATCGAGCAGTAAAATTTTTATATAGAATTCCAAGCTAAATTTGTTTTTCAAATGTATCCGGTTCTGGTCTTCAGAAGCTGGTTTCGGGAGGTGAATACCCGCTATAAGGCACTCCTTGTAAAAATACTGGGTGCAAATTTACCGCGGTCTATGTGTACTCGTTCGGTCAGCTGAAGAATTCGGCAATCTTCGGCGGCCAATATTAAAAGCGATTGTTTTGACATTTCTGACCATTGATCATATTCAGGCCTCTCGCTAAGCCCCAGGGTATTCCGGAAGGGGACGGAATCACCTTAGGATCACCCGTTAATAGACGGAATTTAAAAAAAAAAAAAAAAAAAAAAAAAACAGTTTGCCGAAAGGAATCGGCCGCTACAAATTCGTCTAGCAAGTGATCAAATGCGGGGTTGGGTGGGGGAGGGGGGGAGGGGGGTGGGGATGGTGGGTGGTCACTGCAGATTTCCCTGCTACAAGTATATCCCGTGCGGATTCGAGGAAAAGCTACTCATTAGGCTAAGGAATCGCGCGAAATTGTTTCCGTAAGTTGGACGGGTTTGGAAACAAATCACACTGTAAAGAAGCGGAATCACTTGAAAAGTTACTCTTAATTTCTCAACATTAAGGGTAATTACCATGTTAGCAAGAGGCCTGATCACATTTCAACTTGAAGACCTCGTCAGGACAGCATAATCATTACGCTCGTCACTGTGCTGAAGAACTACAGCTTTGTCGTGGATTACAACTAGCTAACGGTAGTTTTACACCCTGAAATTGGGCGGTTATTTCCACCTTGGCCATTTCTGAGTGCGTAAACAGTACCCCCTTGTCCCTACGGCCTAAGCTTGGAAGACTCCACGCGGGCTAAAACTTTGAGCACTGCCTAAGCTGACGTCGATTTTCCTGACTCGAGAAACACTCAATCGAGCAGTAAACGTTTCGTATAGAAACCCAAGTTCAAATTGTTTTTCAAGGGTATCCAGATCTGGTCTTCAGGAGCTGCTTTCGGGGGGTGAATACCCTCTTGGCGGCATCCCCTGTGAAAATACTGGGTGTGAAAATACCGCGGGCTAGGTGTAATTATTCGTGATAGTTCGACCTCGATATACGGAGGGCCTTCTTTCGAAGGTGGGAGAGTGTAAGGAATTTCAGTTCCTTACTGCGCTGAACTACAGACGATGTCCGCAAAGTGCCCTGCCAAAAAAAAATCCCAATTGCGCCCCCTCGCCCAATAGCAGAAGTTTACGGGCAGTATCCGTTTCGAGAGAGTCCCCCGCGCCGGCTATTGTGCTGAGTCATCATGACAGCGGGGATGAACATGCGGACAGCGACGAAGCAGTTGCAGCCTTCTGGTTTTCGCCACATATTTTCGGACGGCGTCGCGAGGGCGGTTCGTCCAGACCCAAATGACCTTTCGCGTTTTTCGCGAAGCCGCGAAGGACACGAGCGCAATGGAAATCTACGGAACACCGCAAACGGGAAGCGCCCCGATGACTCAGCATAGCATGACCCCTTGGCAACTGACTGAACTAGAGCCCTATTCGGTCGAAACAACTGCCACTTATCGAAACCGCACAAATTGTGAGCAGATGTCATGTTCGTGACCTATTGTTTGAGCTAATTAAACAGCACTCGGGGTTGTTTCTGATCGTCGCAGTGCAAAACAGCGTAACCGTGGTTACATACGCAATCTGAACTCTGCCACCCAACCTTCCCCTATTGCGACAAAAAAAGTTACCAACAAGCTCACCCTGAATCCCTCGCTTCTAGCAGCGAAAGCCGGCGAAATACCAAATCGACAGAAGCCCCCGCGGCTCGAAAAAGTGGCGTTCCTCTCTCGGGCTCAGGCTGTACTGCGTGTCCACCTGCAGTCCTCGAACTCGCAGGTTCGGCCTTTACACCTGGAGCACACCGGACGCCCAGCGCAATACGTGGCCCAATCAGAGACCACCGCCCATTAGCATCGAATCACGGGCAACGGCCCACTCATTTTGGGCCGTGAACAGAGCCAACAGTGCAGCGTTATTATGACAGCAGTGACAGACATGTGGCAGAAGACGAAGGATGTCTGCCGCAACTATTATCGCCACAAACTCGCATCCGCGCACAAAATAACGGTCCGGCGAAACTCAGCGAGCCTTTCGTTGAGCTCGCAAAGGTGCGTACGCCACGCTGGGCTTGTTTGTGGTTTGAGCATCGCCGCATGCAACTGAACGCGCTGACTTGGCAACGAGAAGGAATCGCGATTGCCCCGATGCCAAGGCCCGTTTTGAATTTCCGAAATCCAGCCTTGTAACAGATTCTTACAACAGTATCCTCTACTCTTCGCAGCCGTGATGGTTGCGACACGACCCTTCAACACATAATGTACGACGTCTTCAATATACGCCCCAAACATTTGGAAATAGAACGCGACTCCAACCCTCTCGCCACAATTCACTGAGTATGAAAGGGAGCAAACACAACCAGAGAAACTCACCCGCCAACCAGCAGTTGTCTAATATCACCAGAGAAAGTCGGTCGACTTTCCACGCGCCAACCCACCCCTTTCCACCATGCCTCGCACACACCGTCGAGCCCAGCTGCCGCTGGAGGTCAAACGCGCCATCTGCAAGCACCGTGCCTTGAACGTCCATTTGCGCCAGGAGGATATGGCGAGATGGTGCTTCACACGGTTTGGCCTTTGCCCCGACCGCTCAACCATCGGCAAGGTGCTGCGAAGAGAGGCAAGGTGGACCTCTGAGGACGCCGTCGTTAGCGCCAAACGTATAAGGGGTGGGAGGCATCCTGATCTTGAAGCCCTGCTGCTGCGGTGGATCGACAGCGCTGGCCCTGCCGGCGTTCCTCTGACGCTAAAAACCATCCAAGCCCAAGCAATGATGTTTGCTCGGGCACTCAACAAACCTGACAACTTTCTTTGCTCGATCGGCTGGGTGCGGCGCGCTCTAAGGCGCCTCAACATCCGCTGCCTCACCTAGAAGGGCGAGGCTGCAGATCAAGATCTGGGTGCCGTCATGACGAGTAAGGTGCAGCTGCCCGCGCTGTTCCGCCATTGCGGCATCCTGCCTCGCGACGCCCTAAACTTTGATGAGACCTGCTTCTTCATCTCCGTGCTCCCGAGGAAGTCGTGGGGTCGTCGCAACTGGGGAGGGCGCAAACAACCGAAGGAGCGCCTTACAGTGGCATTTCTCTGCAATGCGGATGGTAGCACAGTGTGGCGCCCTCTGATTATCTCGAAGACCCGCCGCCCTGCAGACTTCAGGCCCGACTACGACACCACCCCCTACTGCTACTGGCGTAGCAACGAAAAGGGGTGGATGACGAGCTCGGTAAGTCGCTTTCCCCTCCTTTGTCATCCCGCGTACTTCGTTTCCCAGGCTTACCACGTTTTCCAGCAATGCACTAACGAAGCTTAGTGAAAACGTGTTGTCTTACGCATGCCCTTATCCCCCCCTACTGCCCTCCTATGGCCCTTCCCCCCCCCCCTTCCTGGTCCCACGCAGCTTTTTACGCATTTCATGGAGCAGCTCAACGCTGCCATGTATGCTGAAGGCAGGAAAGTCTTCGTCCTCGTTGACAACGCCAGCAGCCACGCCCTTCTCTCCCCGGAAGCGACGACGGAGGACCTTTTCGGCTTCAGAACGCGCTGCCTCAGCCACCTCCGACTGGTATACCTTCCACCGAACACAACCTGTTTCACGCAGCCTCTTGACCAAGGCATGATTGCCACTGTTAAGGCGCGTTATAGGTCGACTTGGCTGGCCGCGCTCGTTCGCGACTGGGGTACTACGGATGGGGCCCGCCGCAACATGTCCCGCTTCCGTCCGACCATGCGGCAGGTGGTCGAATGGCTGTGGGCTGCGTGGATGTCGGTGGGGGCGCGCACCGTGCAGCGGTGCTGGTGGCGCACCGGCTGCGTCCCTGAAGAGTGGGCTGCATACCTAGAGCACGTGCCGCAGCCGCCGCTCCCCTGCGACGTCCTCCCCATCGACGAGACTGACCAACCTGAAGATGAGGACGAGGAGGAGAAGTCGCTGGAGGCGGAGATCAACGGGGTGGGCGAGCAGATCGCCGCACTAGGCCTTGGCCCCAGCGCCATGCGGGCGGCGGACTATGTCGCCATCGATGACGCGCAGCCGACGTGCGAGCAGGCCGGCGAGGATCCCTTGGCAGAGGAGCCCCGCGTACCATCCCCACCTTCCAACTGGCACTCTCCTACCCACGGTGGTCTGCAGACATTCAGAGATGTGGGAGATCGCGAGGAGCGTCGCATGGCCCGCGCGGCATGCGAGATGCTCATCGGCTACGCGCGCGCGACGAACATCGCCCCGCGGGATTTGCGCGCTCTTTTCGACATCCGCAACCCCCTAATCGTTGAGCGCCTCGAGCGGGCTAGTCTGCTACCCGACCTTAACGCGCCCCCTCCCAGCACCTCCGCCCCTCGGCCGGTGGGGCGTAGTTTGCCTTGGTCCATCACGGGTAGCGAGCGTCGCGAGGAGCTACTTCACCAAGGGGTAGGTGCGGTTATGGACGGCTTCCCTGAGACCGCCGAGTGGATGCGGGGTGCATTTGTGTAAACCTCGATGCGTTTCAATGGCTGAGCGGCACACGTATTAGCTATGTGGTTGGCTGACTAAATTGAGCGGTTGTTGTGTGTGCGCTGTGGTGTGTTAGCTCTCTCGTGCTCTATGAGTTTGGCTCTCTGGTCGTGCTGAAGTTCGTGACTGGGGGTTTCCCTGTGGTGCTGCCAAAAAGTGTGAGGCGGGTTCGATGGTGTTTTGCTGAAGTTTGTGTGCGATGTTTCATTGTGGGGTTCGCGACTGGGGGTTTCGATCAGTGCTGGCGAAAACTGACACCTTGGCAATCTCTCCGGTAGCAATGTTTAAATGTCGAGTTCGCGACAGACTGGTTATGTGTGGCGAAACAGTTGTGTCCTCTGGTTTTGATGGTCCTGGCGAAAACTTGGGCCGTCGGTGTGGTTACTGCTGTCGAAATTTGCGTCTGCTGTGAGAGTACGACCCCGTTACACCAATTTCCCCTTTCCATATTTCCTTTCTCTTTCATTCCTCTTTTTATCCTCATTCATTTGGTATTTATCTCATTTCATTTGGTTTCCTATTCCTCATTTTCCATTATCCTTTGGTTTATCCTGTTATTATAATTATATCACCGACCAGGCTCGGGATGTACTGGCGCGCTATATCTAGCGTAATCCTGCCGTAATCCCTTAAAGCCAATAACCTCGCGTGGCTATACGCATGGTGATTCTATTTCTAGAAGGGTCTATTCCCTTTGGATAGGATAAACCTGGTTACCTGATGTAATCTGGAAGTATAAAAGCACCTTGTATTGATTGATAGTGCGACATTGAGCAAACCTTTCCTCGGGACATTCGATCCTGTGACACTTGGTTATCAGAGCCAAGGTTTCAGCTCAACGCTTAACCGCTGGGCCCCCAGGAGCACGCGGAGGATGGAGTCGAAACTTCAATTCCTGTAAGTACAATGCACTTTCGTTTAAGTTTCGACTAACCTCGCGCAGTTGCACCTGGGGTCCCCTTCGAAAGCGAGATGCCTCGCCGACCGTTCGATGGACTGCATCGACGGTGCCGATTTTTCGCGGGGGCAAACGGCCTCGACCTGGCGAGCGTGTCAGTTCCGGCGGAACACTCCCTGCGACATTCGGAGAAGTTCGCAGTTCGCGACAACACTTGGAGTTGCGCGGAACTCTGCAGAGGTTCGACCGACGACATCCGTCCGATGGAGATTCGACGCTTCAGATCGACCGAGGCGAAAACGAAATCCACATGAGCGAGTTTGCGTTTCGGCGCGAATGGGAACGGGACCTGGAAGCCGCGAAATTCTTCAGAGCGTCCGATCGTTCGACAGCCGACATCGACGACCGAGAATTGCTGCAGGAAACGAGTCAACCCGGGCGCCGGAAGCTGCTGAACGCGACTCGGGAGGATCCTCAGATCGCTTGGAGTTTGGACCGTCGGATCTACTTCTACTTCAACGGACGAGATGGAGCGCGACTTCTGCACGAAGGGAGAATGACGCGCAGAACCAGAAATCAGCCGCCTTCGACACCGCTGACATCATCTGTTCAACCAGATTCGAATTTCTTCATTTGGTGACGAATTTGGCGCGCAAATCATCTGCGGAGTCAGAAATCTGCCAGAGTATTACCTATTTGGTAATAGCTGCAAGCAGAAAATTGACAGGAGAACGTGGATCGTCGGATTGGTGCGGAATCAACGGCACGAATGCAGTGGAGACTACACTATGGGAAATCATCATCATGGAGACAACATTCGTGACCAGCGACTGCACAATCGACGCATCTTCTGACTGGTGTCGATAACGATCGAGTTATTTTGACGAAGTCATCTTCGTTAAAAATGGATCGACATCAACACAGCGAGATCTTCACCCAGGAAAAACAATGGAGCTGCGTGAAGACATGTTCTCCATCCATGAGTCACTTCTTCAGACAAATTGATCGACAAGCTATGGGATTGCAGAGAAGTAGCCGTTTTCTCTTGCAATGCTCCCAAGTTCAAGTTGCTGCGAAAGAGCAGATTTCGCACGCAATGACGACGCAGTGAACCCGTCTCGTCAAGGCCAGCGAGACACTATTTCGTAACAGGAGCTGATCGATTCGTCTTCATCAAGAATCTCAGCCATCCGAAGTGATTGATTGAAGCAGTCTCAACATCGACCTCACGAGGCGACACACCAATCATGCGTCGCGATTCCAGGTGTTAATGACCTGCGTGGAAGAAAATTCCGAGCATGTCACGATGCTTGACAGATTGGGGAGTAATTAACCTCTAATCCGGCAAGTACTCGTTCACTAGCGACCCTACGGCACATGCATTGGAGGCGATTCTACCAGAAGCCGAAGCGTTACAAGCATCAGCGTAACTTCGACGATGCAGGAGAACGTCAAGCAACACGAGGTGTCAACAAATGAGGGAGATGCGGACTACTACAACACGATCACGCGCTCTACCGACCGTACATCGGAGGCACGGATGAGCATACCAGGGATTGCTACCCGTGGATACATTGAGGGGAGAAGCAAATTTCTCTTCACACCCTCAAATGAAACAATCACCGGCAGCAATGGAGCAACACATGTGTACCAATGTGCACGTGTTCCTGGTAGTTTCGCCTGTTAGACCCATCAGGAACACTCTACTGGGAAGGGGGAGTTGATGGATTCTCCTTCAACCGGTACGAGTTGAGAGAATTCTCTGCAGCAGCTGCCGCCGTCGCCGTCGTCGCAACCGCCGCCACCGCCGCAGCAGAAGACTCGACACAACAGTCACAACCAAACCCTGATGGATGATTCTCCGCTCAATGGAGATAATGCTGGATTATATTCCAGTGGATCGTTAAGTCCTGGCCAGGCACAGTACTATGATTTCCAGCTAGTGGGAAGGAGATACCACTACGCACTGGAATAGCTATGGCAATGCCATATACCCTCAAGAGCAGGAGATATTTGCTCTTATGAGGATGGGAGGACTACGGTACTCTACCGGTATACAAGTCCTCATGGCCTATGGCTTTTCGTAAAGTCATAAAACCTGCGTCACAACCAATCCATCACCAGCACCAACTCCACGGAAGCAGATAGGCGTGGAATGGAGCGCCGACGCCACTCCGGATAGTGGACTCCGCGTACCTCCAACAGCACCCCTGTTTGCCGAAATGGAGCAGACTTCAACATTAATGCTGAGTAGCTGAGACATCTTCGACATCAGCGCTACTTCAAGGACAGTAACAGAATGAGACAACACATGATGGCACCAGAAGACCTATCCCAATATGTGCGCCCAGACACCGATGCCTACCAATGGCCTCCGTGCTAAACTGGATGTGCATGAGGTCATACTAGATTGGCTGTCAGCAATGCTCATTTGGAAACGGGAGAGGATTATTTGGGAATACCTCTAATATTCCCAGTTGTCCTTACCCATCACTATGGGATATCTACGCAGCACAAATTCCTTGCTTGAGCAACCACCGAGGGAAACTACTTTGGCGCCGATTCTGGAAGTTACCAGCTCCGCGTTTGTGGTACCAACCCCTCGCATGGTTCTGAACACAAGGGATACGCTGAGCAGCACTTCGCATGCGCTGTTGTACTCAAGGCAATGTGAGTAGCAGACCGCGTGGTGGACAGGGTTACTACTAGTAATTCTGCTCTCCAATCCGCAGCACTCCGATGCCCAGTGGATACGACTCGCGACAACACTACGGCATGGACCAGCTCGACAGAAGCAGTACTATGACTGCCATACCACGAACACTTTGAGATCTTCATACGTGGACCAGATGCGGGTAACAGCATGCACAGCTCGGACAACATAGCCACTCATCTGCACGTTACAGCACACTATTCCAACCATTCACATCTCCAACTCCGACTTGCATCTACCCGTTCTGGAGTTTGCCTATAAGCATGCTCCTGACGCCGCTACTGGACAGACGCTGTACTTCGTCTGTTACGGACGCCACCCGATCACACCACAACAGCTAACCATACCAACCACAGTCCAACTGGCTTCCGATTTTATCGCCATCGTCCACCATCTTGTACATCGACCACACAAGCGCCCTCTTGGACATCCAACATCAGCACAAGCACGTGGCAACTCATCACTACCCTTCTCGAGACCATAATCTCGACATCAGCCAGCTTCCATCCAAGCTTCAACCTTGCTACTGCGGGTCTATCCTCGTTGAAGCAAATGTCACTTCAGTCACCTTCCGCTTCCGCCAACCAGCCACTTGAAAGAACCATAACACCTTCCATACCAGCTTCTTAAACCTTATCAAGACCAAAACACGCCCTACACCGAATGCCAACCAGCGTCGTCGCCCGTGTTCATCCACGCCATGGGACAATTATGTGCGCGAACACCGTCGTTGTCAGAATGGCACTCTGGAGCTTCTTCTTTGCTGGAAGGGTTTTGATACTTCTGACGTTGCGTCTCTGAACTCGACATGGGTAACGCCCGTCGTCCTCTTCGCGACTACCTTGTCAAGCAGGGTGTTACTTCTATCACCCAGCTTTGAGGGGGGGAAGTGTGAAAGTACGACCCCGTTACACCAATTTCCCCTTTCCATATTTCCTTTCTCTTTCATTCCTCTTTTTATCCTCATTCATTTGGTCTTTATCTCATTTCATTTGGTTTCCTATTCCTCATTTTCCATTATCCTTTGGTTTATCTTGTTATTATAATTATATCACCGACCAGGCTCGGGATGTACTGGCGCGCTATATCTAGCGTAATCCTGCCGTAATCCCTTAAAGCCAATAGCCTTGTGTGGCTATACGCATGGTGATTCTATTTCTAGAAGGGTCTATTCCCTTTGGATAGGATAAACCTGGTTACCTGATGTAATCTGGAAGTATAAAAGCACCTTGTATTGATTGATAGTGCGACATTGAGCAAACCTTTCCTCGGGACATTCGATCCTGTGACATCTGCGGTTTGTTTCTGGTGTCTGTTATTAATGTTACTGGGGATTGCTCCTGTGGCGGGAAAATGTGCGTTTTGAATGCTGTTTGGTTCTGCCGAAAATTGCAAGTGCGGCGCGAGGGTTGCTGGGACCTGGTCAAGTTTTTAAGAGCGTGTGTTGCGCTTCCACGTGGTCCGACTCCACAGTGCGCTGGGCAAGTTGCGCGCGGTGCGCTGCTGTCATTTGTGAGTGCAATGTGGGGCTACTTCCACGAAATTCACCACAACGTGTTTTGTGGTTCGATTTTCGAGGCTCAGGGGTGGCAGTGAGCGCCAGTTGCGCGTGGTGTGTGTGTCAGTCTTTGCGATGCTGACTGGGCAGCTGTTTCACCCCTAACCCTGAGTTCGTCATTTGCCACCCTGTTAATGATCTGTCTGACGAGTTCTCGACCTGGAGCTGGTTTCATCACATCATGGTAGAAAACGCCGAAACTTTACACAGGGTAACCATGTGAACAATGGCTTGCCAAATTAAGCCACTCAAACCTACCCCGCTAAACTACAAGATGGTAACCTTCCTGCCCGTGCGAAAGGCCCACATGCCTGTGACGATGCTGTGCGAAACTCCTGCGCGTTTTTGTCTACCGGCACCCTGAAAAGTTGTGCTCCTCTGTCGAGCTCAAGGTGTACGCCCAAACCTCGCCGAGTCCCGTTCCGAAACCCTCGCCACCCAAACAAACCATCTCACGTCCCGAGGTTCCCGCCCTAGCTCGTCCTAGCAGGTCCTTGCCCTATTTTAGCCTGTTCGCTGGTCACTTCCTGAGGAGATTATTTTCTTAGGTTGTATTCCCATGATTGAGTGGTTGTTCCATTCCCACTCATAACAGTGTAAATGGAAGACGCCCTGCGAGCAAAGCAGGTTGGAAGGAGCCGAGTCGCAGGTGAATGGAGGCTGGTTTGGTTTGGGAGGGAACTGGAAATTGGGATTGCAAGCGTCGTGTCGTCTCGTCTTCCCCATCTTCCTCTTCCCTGCCTCCCTCCCCCCCTCTGCTCCTGCTCTCGTCTTCCCCCTCACTTCCTTTTTCTGCCCTCTGCTCCCCGTCTGCTGTCAACTCCACGCATCTGTGCGCTAGTTTTGTTGTTGCACCCCTCACTTTGGTAACCCAGTTGTAGCGTCCGAACCAGAACTGCTCTGCTCGATTTCAGTTTCGCCCGCCATTCGACCTCGTAGCGAAATCGCGAGATTTTCGCGCAGCTTCTGCGACATGGCTCGCTTCTTTTCGCCAAGGTCGCGGGACGAACTCTGCTTGAAACAGTGCCTGATTCCGTCCGAAGCGGCGGCGGTTGGCATTCCCCACTCGACCCGAGAAACTATCACTCGAGCTGCTGGAACAGCGGTTGGTTAGGGCTACCCGCTGGCTTGACTCGCGCACGCTAACCAGCGGTTAGACGGTACCGGCGATTCGAATCCTTCGAGTCCTTTAGTTCCTGCTAGATGGTAGACCGGTAATTTGGTCGGCTGCGACACTGTACGAATCACTCACGCGCCTGCCCTACTACGACTGCCCGCCATGCGCCCAACTGACTTGGTTTTTGAGGCGCCTCAAAAATCGCCTGCCCTACTACAAGTCCCCGCCATTCGCCCGATCGGCTTGTGCGCGAGAGAATCTAGGCTGTTGCACTTAACTGCTTCGGCCTGGCGAGCCATGGCGGCTCGTCGGACGAGTGCAAGAGATTTTCGCTCCCTTCCCACACTCCGCCCACACTACTACTGCTGGCGGCGGGATTGCGGAAAATCGCGGTTACGTACGATTCTACCGAGCTGGTAGACCTAACCGTCTGATTTCAGTGTATTCAATATGTATTGAGTCTCGGCCTGAGCCCATCGGCATGCTGAAACAAGCGTCCTTCTGGTAAGAAAAACCGCCTTGGAACAAAGCTTGTTTCAGTATACCAGCTGTCGCCGCTCCCACTGCTGCTACTAGTAGCTTCTACAAGCGACCTCCAAGTTCGGCTTGCAGCTTGCAAGTTGCAAGCCTGCTTTTCTACCGCCAGAAGCCCAATCGACTTGTGCTTTCAACAGTCGACTCTAACAGTCGGCATCACTCGAGGCGACAACAGCGACGATTACTGACTCTAACTTCGACAAACCGGAGTGATCCTGCGGCCGTGGATTCCAGTCGACTCTAATAGCAGTGGCGTGATTCTAGTACTTTCCGACAGGCAGCCTGTAAGCGCGATAGCGCGGCGACGATTCCGTCTTCCCCTCGGGGGGCCCTGCAAGCGCCGCGCTCGTCGTCACGGCCCGTGACGTGACGACACGTGCCTCTAAGTCACTCGACGGAATCTCAGCGCTGCACCCGCCAGCTCTTGGGGAAATTCCCGCACTACCACCACTACTGGTGGCTGCGCCGCTGCCAGAGCGGGAGGAATGTCGGCGCGGCTCTCCGCCCTTGCCCGCATTTTGAGGCTCGTTCTGTCTCACAACTGTGCACCCTGCCGCCGACAGTAGTGGCTCTGTACCAGTAGTATTCCCATTACTCGTCGCACCTCGCAGTACCTAGCAGTACCTCGCAGCACCTCTGCGGCTAGTACTCTCTGTACTCCTATTACTCCTTCTAGCAGAACCGGGAAGGCCAGTGGCATTCCATGGGCGTGGAGAGGGTGGTACCTAGCAGGCGCTGCTTCTCCTCATAGCAGGTCGATCCACACCGTGCATCTCGGGTTTGGTCTCGAGTTTTCTCTCGGGTTTTAAATCGCCGGTCGTCCTAAGGTATTTTGCAAGCAGGCCGTTGAGAATTAGGCTGATTGGAGCGCGGCGATCACAGCACTGAAGAGGCCTCGTGAGGAGTACCAGCACTGCTGTCAGCAGTGCCAGTGCAAGAGGGAGTGGTAAGGTAGGAGCACCAAAGAGAACTTGGGGTGAAGCAACGGATTGTGCCGAGTAGGCGGCACGATGGTGGCCGTACTCAGACTCATCCTGCCGCTGCCGCTGCCGCTGCCGCTGCTGCTGCTGCTGCTTCTGGTGGTTGGGAACAACGTCTCAGTGCCCCACGCCGGAGCGGCAGCAGCAGCATCGTCAGAGACACCTATCTGGCACAGCGGCAGGAGCTGGGGACACCTCTCTAGGAAACTCACCCGTGATCTAACCCCACCACTAGGCCAAGCCAAGGGATATCAGCAGCAAAACGGCGAAGATGGGCCTGTAGGGTGGATTCTAATGCGAGAGCAGAGGGACGGTAGGCCATTTTCCGGCAAGAAGCAACACCTGCTGGTAGGTTCAAGACCGGCGGTGGACAACGATAGCGTGGGGCATGGTAGCAATGGTGATGCTGTCGCGCAGCAAGATGAAGGGAGGAGAGATTGGGATATGAGTGAAGGGGTGAGTGGAGAAGAGATGGTAAAGCAGCAGCAGCAGCAGCAACTGGAGCAGCAGCAGTGTCCGTACATCGCTGGTGCTCTCCCCACATGCGGCATGCGTCGTGAGGAAGACGAGGACGAGGAGCAACTGCTGCTGCTGCAGAATCGCCACGGAACGAAGCACCAGGAACGACCGCAACGACAGCAGCAGCAGCAGCGGCGGCTGGGGCAAAACCATGAGCAGTGGCAGCAGCAGTGGCAGCGGCGGCAGCGGCGGCGGTTGGTGAACACGACGCCAGTGACATACCGAAGTGGCACCATGATGTATAGGCCCATCCGCGTGCACCTGGTGTGGTACGGCGATGCCTTCACTGACCGCTTCAAGACTGCCATCCGGCTCTTTGTTAGCTCGCTCGCGCCCTCTGCTGACCCTGCAGTCACCGGTGAGTGAGATGAGGGTATGCAGGTATGAGGGTATGAGGGTATGAGGGTATGAGTATATGAGGTTATGAGATATGAGGGACATTCAGTACGAAGAGTGTGCTGTGCATGGCAGTAGCATGCACAGTCGCAGCATGTACAGCAGCAGAGAACACAGCAGCAGCAGCAGCACACACACGGCAGTATCGCCAGAGCGTTTCCGACTGCCTGATAGACTCCCTTGTTTCCTCCCCTTTCCCCTCCTTTCCACCCTCCTCCCTTTTCTCCCATGCGCTCCCACCCCACAACACCGCCCCCCCCCCCTCTCTTCCTCCACCCACCCCTCTTCCCTGGCCCCACTGCCTAACTCTTTCCTTGCTTCCTTCTCTAGTGCCTCACCCCCACTCCCCCCCTTTCTACCCTTCTTTCCTATCCGTCATCCCACTCCCCTCCCTCCTCCCCTCCCTCCCAGTGCCCCTGCGGTGGAACGTCAACCCGATGTACTACGACAGTGACAGCTGCATCGCCTTTTTGAGGCGCCCCAGGAAAATATTTTTCTCCCTCATCCCCCCTCCCTCCCAGTGCCCCTCTGGTGGAACATCAACCGGATGTACTACGACAGTGACGGACGCAACGTCACAGCAAACATAACCCTTGGCAAGGAAGCAACTGTTACCAGCACCGGTAACCTGACGACGTTTGACGCTACAGTGGACGTGGTGCGGCAGGTTTTGGACGCAGGGAAGCTGCCAATAAGCGAGGACGACATATACCTGCTGCTCACGGATAAGAACACGGTTCAGAGTGGTTCCAAGGAGAACGCTGGGGCGCGCTGGTGCACCAGCTACTGTGCTTGGCACACGTTCTTTGACTATAACACCACCGCCGCTGCTGCTGCCGCTGGCAGTGGCAGTGGTAGCAGCCTACCTAGCAACATTGTTGCCAAGATTGCCTGGGTCGGAGACCCCACCATCTGGGTACGCCGCTCTGTGCTTTACTAAGCCTCTCCCGTGCTGTCTCTTCTCTCCTTGCCCCCCTGATTCGTTCGACCCATATTTATGCTTACCCTTACCCTTATCCTTACTGACTTTCCAGTCGCGACAAAGATTACTTCTTCTAAGTGCCCTTCTCGCTCCTCATTTTTGTGTTACAGAATCCCTCGCTCGCATCTTGCGGTGCTTCCATTACCCAAGTCCAGCATCCTCCCTTCGTCTTTCTTGCCATGCTGCGTCCTCTCTCCACCACGCACACCCCCTCTTGCTCCCTTTCGCCCTTCCCATCTCTCACATTTCCGCACATTATCCCACCCTCTTACTCAATCTTTCACACTCCTTCACAACACTCACGTTCTCTCTCGTTTCCCCCCCCAACAATTAAATCCCCCACCAAGCAATAACGAGCTTCCCCTCTCATACCCTCACACCCCCTCACACCCCTTCACACCCCCCCCCCCCCACCCCTTCACATCCCAACCATCTCATCACTTCCCTTCTTAAACCTCAAACCATCCTCCCCTCTTGCTCACACTTCCCCTCCCACCCGTCCCCCCCCCTCCTCTCCACAGTGCCCTGGTTGCGGCCTCACCACGCCTCTCCTCGACTACCTCCCCTTTCCCAACAGCGACCCCATGCACGAGGCGACCAGCACCTCCCTTCTCATCCCCTCACATGATCACATCCCACACCCTTCCCAAACCCCACCCAACCCATCCCTCCTGTCCCTCCCTTCTCCACAGTGCCCCGGCTGCGGCCTCACCACACCACTCCTCGACTACTTCGCCTCGCCCAACGGCGACCCCGTGCACGAGGCCATAATTAGCTTCGCTGCGCACGAGATCGCCGAGACGGCGTCCAGCTGGAACATGCGCACGTGGCTTGACTCCGGCCTCTATGAAAATGCCGACAAGTGCCAGACGTGGTTCGGGACGTCTACTCAGCTGAACGTGGCGTCGGCGTCGGCCGGAGGGTTGTATAATATGAGAGGGGTCAACGGGTCGAAGTTTATCGTGCAGGCTAACTGGGACCTGGTGTCGAATAGTAAGTGTGTGCTGACTGCGCCGACCCCCCCGGATCCCCCTCCTCCCCCTCCTCCCTCTCCTCCCCCTCACCCTCCTCCAACACCGCCCCCTCCTCCCTCCCCTCCGCCCTCTCCCCCTCCCCCACCTCCCCCACGTGCCCAGGCCCCAGCCACACCGCCGCCAGTGCCTGATGCTGTTAGAAGGTTCCGGGCTTTTATCTGTAGGGTGCTGAGGCGATGTAAATAAAGTATATGGGGGAGTGCTACATGTGTAGAGTTGTGGAATGAAGTAGGGAGCAAGCTCATGGTACGTTTCCAGTATTGGATCTTGTGAGTATACTTATACCATTGCTTTGCTACTGTAGGATACATTCCATACAATACCGCTGCAGTACAGCAATCAGGTGATGAAGACAGCACCACAAAAACAATATTAAGTGCACCACCAACAACCGAGAGATGAAGTAATCAGATGTAGCCAAATGAGCAGGGTGCTTGCTTGCTTTACCAAACCTCCAGCCAGCACCTTACAAGCTCAACAAATCTTAAGACTTCAAGCATCACTCAACCCAACGTTGAGATCAAATCACGCCAGCAGGCACCTGTCACCTGCACACGAATCACCCTATCAAGCACTGCCTGCCTGCCTGCCTGCGTCACTGCTTCAGTGGAATCGAATCCAATCCAACGTTCATGGTATGTATCTGCCTGCTTGCTCACTCGGCCAGCATTGCACCACACCCGTTTCAACCCTCCAGAATCCAGACAGGCTCGCACTTGCTTGCCTCCTGTGGGCTGTGGGGCCCTCCACAACCCCACCGCCTCACCCTCTCCCTCTCCCTGCGCCTCTCTGTGGTTCAGGCAGCACTGGCCTTGTCACACTCCCAACCGCTGCTCCTAACACTCCTTCAGACAACCCTGCCCCATTTACATCACCGCTGCTTCCACCACTATCACTCCTGATACTCTTGCTGCTGCTGCTGCTGCCAGTGGGCCCACTTCTTTGCACCCCCTCGATGTTCTTCCCCGTGTACGCGCTATAGAGCGACCCGAAGTCCGATATAAGCTGCTGGCACAGCGGGCTCTCGGGGCTCGCATCCCGCAACACGTGCTCAAAGTAAACCAGCGCAAGCTCGAACCTATCAGCCACTGCAAAGGCGCGCACGAGCACAGCATAGGCAAGAGCATCGGGGACGAAGCCCGCCCGCTGCATCTGGGCGAGGAGGGACTCGGCGCGGCGGTACTCCCCGGCACGGCCGTACGCGTCCATGAGCTGGGTGTAGGTCCGGACGTCCGGGTCAATGCCCACACGACACGCCTCGTCGAATACCCTTTGAGCCTCCTGGTGAAAGGGGGAGGGGAGGGGAGGGGAAAGGAGGGGAGCAGAGGAGGGAGGGAGGGAAGACGAGAGGGAGAGAGATAAGTGAGGAAAGGGGGGTGAATCTCAGGTGAAGCAAAGATGAGGCAAGTATTTGCCCTGAGGCGCCTCAAAGCAAGAGTGGGCGTGGCGGTACTCCCCGGCACGGCCGTACGCATCCATGAGCTGCGTGTCCGTGCGGAAGTTGGGGTCGATGCCCACACGGCACGCCTCGTCGAATACCCGGAGACTCGGAGAGGGGAGGTGAGGAGAGAGGAGGGACGGAGAGAGAGAGAGAGAGAGAGAGAGAGAGAGAGAGAGAGAGAGAGAGAGAGAGAGAGAGAGAGAGAGAGAGAGAGAGAGAGAGAGAGAGAGAAGGGAGGAGGAAAGGAGGGTGATTCGCAGTTGAAAGATGGGGAGGAAAGTATGAGTTGAGGAGCCTCAAAACTAGACTCCGCGTGGCAGCAGTACTGCCCAATGCGGCCGTACGCGTCCATGAGCTGCGTGTAGGTCCGGACGTCCAGGTCCATGCCCACACGGCATGCCTCGTCAAATACCCTTTGAGCCTCCTGCTAGAGGGGAAGAGCAGATAGATGGGATTGGAGGGGGAAAGGGAGCCAGGGGAGGACGGAGGTAGCATAGGGAAAGAAGAGAGGGCCGGGGGATGGTTGGCAGAAAGGGAGCACAGAGACGGGAGTAGGGACAGACGATTTGAGATCAGTAGAAAAAGCTAGCACAATGGATGCCAGCATCAGCTGGGCTCTCCCCACTATGTATCTCCCATGTACCTCTTACCACGAACCTACTGGGCTGGACATATCCTCGGGAAAAAACTCCCAAAAAAACTTCCACCCCCTGCCCTCCCTACCCTTCTCCCCACCTCCCTGTACCGTCAGCAGCCATCGCTACCCCACCCCATGCAGCTCTCACCTCGTCTAGTGTATGCCTGTCCCCCGGCAACACAGCCAGCAGCGCGCATGTCCCGCCACACCTCCTCTATTGGTTGCTGAGGCGCATCACTATGGTCCTCTCACCTCATACATCCCATGGCGCGCGTATGCATTGATCAGCCCAGTGTACGCCTGCCCCCCGGGCACGCAACCTGCAGCGCGCATCTCCCGCCACACCTCCTGCGCCTCCTCGTGGCGGCCCATGCGCCCGTACGCATTGATCATGGCTGTGAACGTCACCAGGTTGGGCCGCAGGCCACTGCGGCTGATCTCCTGCGTAGAGGAAACAGGGATTGGAGAAAAGCAAGAGGGGGTGTGTTGGGTTGGGGCCGAGGGACAGAAAGGAGAGTGGGGATGGGGTGTGTTTGAATGGAAAGGTTATGTTTGAATGAAGGGGGGTGGTTGGGACGGTAATGAGGATTGTGGAGGAGTGGATGAGTGGACGCGTGTTGATTTGATGGCACTTGGTTCTTGGCACCTCCTCGTGGCAGCCCATACGCCCGTACGCATTGATCATCGCCACGTGAAGGTCACCAGGTTGGGACGGAGGCCACTGCACCCCACCCCCCTCTTCCTCCTTCCACTCTTCTTTCCTCCCTCCTCCCTACTCCCCCTGGCCCCCCTCCCCTCTCACCTCCACCCGTCCAAGTCAGCTGACCTCGTAGATCCTGCCGCGTCCTCGATGGTGCGGGTCTTGGAGGCAGCCTCGAGCAGGATGTTGAAGGTGTAGAGGTCCGGCGCACCTTAAAGCATCACTGGGCCGACCCCAAGGTTGCTTGAGACTCGCCTGGAAAGTCGGTTCCAGGCCGACAAAAGAGACGCGAAATCTTCCACCTGCCTCTTCCTCCCACCACTCCCCAAACCTTCTTCCCCCCACCCACCCCACTGCACCACCCCACTCCACCCCTCCCCACACCCCCCACCAAAAGGCTGACCTCATAGATTCTATCAGCGTCCTCGATGGTGCGGGTCTTAGAGGCGGCCTCGAGCAGGATGTTGAAGGTGTAGAGGTCCGGCGCCACGCCCGCACTGCGCATCACCGCCAGCACGCGCTGCGCCTTCTCCGGGTGGCCTGCCTTGGCGTATGCGTCCATGAGCGTGTTGTAGGTCACCTGGGGGGTTGGGGGGGAAGAGAGAGTGGATTGCTAAGGTGAAGGTCACTGTGAATGCATTTCGAATGGGCCTTGTCCGGGTGAGCCTGCCTTGCCGTATGAGTCCATGAGCGTGTTGTGGGTCACCTGGGGTGGGAGAGGGGAAGGGAAGGGAGGGGGGAAGGGGGAGGTGGGGGAACGAGAGAGTGGAATGTTCAAGGAAACTTGAAGGTCACCATGAATGCATTTAGAATGAGCCTTGTCCGGTGGGCCTGCCTTGGCATATGCCTCTATGAGCGTGTTGTAGGGTACCTGAGGGGGGGAGAGAGAGGAGGGAGGGGAAGAGGGGGGAGAGTGGGGGAGAAATGGGGTTTAGGGAGAAGGAGAAGAGGAAAGAGAGGGGGAAAGAATGGGAGGAGGGGGAATACGCATCCCTCAGTGTGTTTCACGTGACCTGGGTTGAAGGAGGCGAATTGGAGGGAGGGAGGAGGGGGGGCATCACACACACACTCTACACACACACACACACACACACACACACACACACTGATACACACTAGTACACACTGGTACACACTGATACACACTGACACACTCACTGATACATGCACACACACACTCACCCTGTCTGGGATGCACCCCTGCGTGCGCATCTGCTCTAGCACCCCCTCTGCTGCATCCACCTGCCCGTCCCTGCCATAGAAGTTGATCATCGTGTTGTACGTGAACGCGTCGGGCATGCACCCTGCCTCATGCACACACGCAGCAGGCAAGAGTGAGGGGAGAGTAAGGGTGATTGAGGCATCTCAAGGGGAAGGGCAGCCATCAAAGGGACGGCCCATCCCTGCCGTAGACGTTGATCATCGTGTTGCACGTGGTTTATGCACCGCCCACCTGCTCGCCCCACCCCACATACTCGCCCAAACCCACCTGCTCGCCCCACCTCACCTGCGCGCTCCATCTCCTGGAACAGGCTGGTGGCCTCGTCATAGAGGCCCGCCTCGCCATATGCGCGGATGAGCGAGTTGTACGTGCGGCTGTTGGGGTCCTGCCCGCAGTGCTTCATCTCCTGGGGATGGGGATGGGGATGGGGATGGGCATGGGAATGGGGATGGGGATGGGGATGGGGATGGGCATGGGGAGGGATGGGGATGGGCATGGGGATGGGCATGGGGATGGGCATGGGGATGGGCATGGGGATGGGCATGGGGATGGGCATGGGGATGGGCATGGGGATGGGCATGGGGAGGGATGGGGATGGGGATGGGGATAAGGATGGGCATCGGGACGAGACGAGAGATGAGGAGAGGTGAGCTGAAAGCAAAAAAATTGTATGCAATAACTATAAGCCGAGGTGATGATAAGGCCAACGCAATCCAAGGGAGATCACGGACGCAACACACAGGCCAATATTAGTGAGCGCACTCACCCATCCCCCCATGACCCCCCCCTTGATCTCGAATAACTCCACAGCCTCTTTGACCGGGCCGGCCTTGCCAAGCCCGTCCACGAGGCTGGTGTACCGTGTACGTGATGAAGTTGGGGGACTTCACGGCCAACTCTTCCCACACCTCCGTCCCCCCCCCATTCCCCCCCTCCCAAATCCCCAAAGCGCCCACGTGCCACTCACTCACCTCCGCAGCTTCTTTGACCCTTCCCGCATTGCCGAGCCCATCCACGAGGCTGGTGTGCGTGATGACGTTGGGGGACTCCAGGGTCAACTTCATCCCCGCGCCCTCCTCCCTCCCCACCTTTGAGAACGCCCATGTGTCCCTCACCTCGAATAACTCAGCAGCCTCTTTGACCCTTCCCGCCTTGCCGAGCCCGTCCACGAGGCTGGTGTACGTGATGACGTTGGGGGAGAAGCCGGCGTGGCGCATGGTGTGGAAGACGGCGAGGGCGCGCTGCACGTCGCGGCAGCGCACGCACACGTTGATCAGCGTGTTGTACGTGATGGCGTCCGGCTCCACGCCCAGCGCCGTCATCTCCTCAAACAGCGCCAGCACCTGCAGAGAGGGGAGAGGTTGAGTGAGGGGGCGGGTGTGCTGTGAGAGAAGACCCACGCATCGTGATGGCGTCTGGCTCCACGCCCAGCGCCATCTCGCCAAACAGCGCCATCACCCGATGGGAGAGGGGACGGGGGAGAGCGGATGGGGGAAAGCGAGGGTCGAAATGGCAGGGGAGGGAGCCAGGGTGGGGGGAGTGTAAGAATGAGGAACGCGGGGACGGGAGAGGATGCGTGCAAAAGAATTGAAGGGTCCCAGGTGCAAGGCCGCCACGTTGATGAGTGTGTGGTACGTCATCGAGAGGGGTTGCTTGTGATTAATTTGATTGCTCTTGGCTTTGTTCTCGTTCAACCACCACCAATCCTGGCGTCCCCTTCCCCCAAGCCCATCCTCAAAACCCCCTCCTCGCGCTCTCCCTCTTTCTACCTCCCCCCACATTCTTTTCCCACCACTTCCCTTCCCACTGACACCCCCCCCCCCAATTCACACTGCCTCCTCAGTCCCACATTCCCCTCCCAACAACCCCACCCATCACTCCCTCACCACACGTCCCTTCCCCTTCCCCGCTCTCCTACCCTTTCCCCCGCCGACCACCCACCCGCACCGCCCAGCGCGCACCTTATCAACGCGGGAGCCCTGCTTGGCGTGCGCGTGGATGAGCGCGTTGTACGTCACCACGTTCGGCTCGCACCCATCCTCCTTCATCAGCGCCAGCACGTCCACCGCCTCGCGGATCAGCCCATGCCGCGCGTACCCGCTCAGCAGCGACGTGAACTCGTGCACGCCACGTGTCACCCCGTGCGCCGGCATCGCGTCGAACGCCGCGCGCGCGTGTGCCAGCTTGCCGTCTCGGCCCAGCATGGTGATTACGGTGGAGAAGAGCTGAGGGGAGAGGGTCACCCCGTGGTGCTCCTTACCCAGAAGCAAGAACTCGAATACCTCGTACGCGCGCCTCTTGTTTCCCCTGTGCTCTAGGTCCCGTAGGATCTAGGGGCGGGAGGGGGAGGGGGGAATGGATGGACAGGCGGCAGAATGGCAGGCGTGAATGGAAACGGTTGGTTGAGATGACAGAGGCTCTGAGGCGGCGATTGAAACGGGGCACGTGTGGGGGTGTGGGAGTAGGAAGAAGGCAATAATGCTGAAGGAGATGGTTGTAGTGAGACCTGTGCCCCGCCATCACAAGATCGCACGCGATCGCAAACGATCGCACACGATCGCACACGATCGACGTAAACCGCACAGCGAACCCTAGCGATTCCCGCACTCACATGATCCCACAGCGTTGCGACGGACAATCGCGACAGCACCGGAGCAATCACCTCCTCCACGCTCTCCTTGCTCCGCGCCAACAGGTCGATCACTACAGACCGCGCAAGGGCCAGCCCGCGCCCCTTCCCCCTCGATTTGCCCCCCGCGCCATCCTCCCTTTCCCAAGTCCCGCGCCCGCCCTGCGCATTCCCCCCGTCCTCTTCCCCCTCGCTTTCCGAGCTGGAACTTCCGGAAATTCCGCCGTCTCTGACACTTCTTCGACGCCCGCCGTTGCGGTAACCACTGCTGCCGCTGCTGCCGCTGCTGCCACTGCTATCGCTCCTGCTTCTGCTGCTGCTGCTCCTGCCGCTGCTGTTAGCGACGGGCACGTTGACGTGCACGCTGGCGCGTCGCTCGCTTCCAGCCGGGATCCATTCCCAGCGGCCGCTGTTCCTCACGTACCTAGGCCTTCTATCCCTGCTCTCACTCCTCTCCCGTACACGCCCTGCGGCGTCTCCCTCCCTTTCTGTACCCCTCCACGCGTCTCGGTAACTCTGCCTCGACCCTTCCTGGCTCCCAAGGGCTCTCCCTCCCTGGCTCACGACACTTCCGGAATCATTACTCGTTGAAGGATTCTCCTCAACACTAGCACCAGGCGCGCCGGTCTCTTTCCTTGAGTTCTCTTCCGGCTCATCTTCCCTTGGTGCATCCGACGTTATCCCTCCCTCCCCCCCGCCTTCAACGAGTCTGCTGCTGTCAGCGCCATCCCCGCTCGCCGCACGCACGCTCACCCGGAACTGCTCCCCGCGGCGACTAGACGCCGCGCGAGCGTCGGGAGCGGAGAAGAAGTGAGTTAAAGACGGCGTCCGCGTTCGAAGCGGGAACTTGACGGCGAAGCTGCTGGGCCGGGTAGCGAGGGAGAAAGGAAGGTGCTCACGGCGGTGCCGCTGGGGGAATGATGCGAGAAATGGCTTACTGCTAGCAGCGCTAGAGTTGATTGGGTGATGCGCTGATGCTGCTATATTGAAGGCTGGCGTACGGCCAGCTGTCTGCAGCGGTGATACCGAGATCATGGTGCTGGAGTCACGGAGGAACTTCGAGTGGGGATCGGGTTCGTGTGACGAACGCGACTGTACAGGCAGCGAGCCACGCGCAGGGTTAAGTTACCTTGTTACATAGCCTGGCTGTCGGAGCATTACGCGGTTCTTAGGGGAGAGAGACGCCTGATGGGTTCGACGGACCGAAGGGCGTGGCTGAAACAACGGCGGAGCGCATAGGACCTTCGAAACAATGCATTTGCCAGTTGATCAAGCACCTGATAAACTGGCATTCCCCGTCTGACGAGAAGTAGCAGCAAGCACTTGTATGGGTGGAAGGCAAGAGGCCAGGGGCATGCATCCACCCGCGCCAAATCCCGAGGTTTGGCGTGGATATCGTCGACAGAACAGTGGGAAAGTGGGGGGAGGGAAGGGGGGGGATTCGGGGGAAGAGGGGGAAGGATTTGTTCCGCTGCCTGAAGCCCCTCCGCCGCAGTTCGTCTTGCGCACTGCTAGAGTCCGCTGGGAAGCAAGAACTGTGGAGGTGCACATGGTTCACCAATCAGGAGTCACCAAGTGGAAGGGCTCTTGCCCGCCATTGGCTAAGTGTGTGCACTGGATCACAGAACCCCTGGGCAAACACCGAGGGGATGAATTATGGCAGCATATACATTACAGACGACTACATACTCAAATGTATGATTCGTTATCAGGGCCTCAGATTTCAGGCAAATTTCCCTGATTCAGGGTTTTTTCAGAGGTTTTCTTGGTACCAACCCTGATGCACTAGGATTTTTTTTAGACACAACCCTGAAATTTCAGGGCTTTTTTTTTAGTGAACTCTGTTTGTACAGCGTTGCTATTGTAGAGGTCCCTGTATCATCTGCCTAACGGGCAGCTACCCCGAATCCTATAACAGCGTGATTTGGGGCCCGGCCATAATGACCGCATGTTTCCCCTGCTCCATGTGTGCGGGGGGGTTGTGTGAGGGCACTTGGCCCTTAGCCAATTTTAGGGCTAGCGTGTGCTGGGGGATTTGTGAGGGGATTTTTTTACCCTTCGCCACATTCAGGGCCCAATGTGTGCCTTGCGGCTTTGTGAGGGCGAGATTTCCTCCCGCCCCTGCAATTTTGCTCAGCTATCCGATTGGGTCGTTCGGCAAAATATGATTGGCTGAGGCTTCCTGAAAGTGTAACCGCAAAATTTGATGGGCTCAGCATCATCATGATTCCCACGGGAATCCTCCCTCCCTCCTTCCCCACCCCCCATTCCGTCCCGTCTGTGCCCTCCCCGAACGTCGTTCCGCCCATCTCCCAATTTCGTCAAATCAGCGTAAAATTTTGAAGAAACCCTGATTACTCAGCGGATTATTTTTTTTGAGCTCTGAAAAATCAGGGTAAACATGGGAGGGGACCCTGAGCAATCAGGGTACCTCAAAACCAATCTGAGGCCCTGTTCGTTATCTCTATATCCGCATGTTTATAATTGCATCGTACTAGATTGGTAGAGAAAATTGAATAGAGGTAAAACAGTATGAAATATTGTTATCTAAAGTTATAATCCCGTCTTTTGTAATTAAAACGAATAATTACATAATCGATATCTCAACTTTGTAGAAAATTGTGAAGCCTGTAGTACATGCAGTTTCAAAATTAATGGCAACAAATTTCTGTTCCAAACCCTATTTTAATCATCTTTGGGACAGGTGAACAAACTAGATATGGCAAAGTTGAACGCAATTTTGAGATTAATGTACAATAATGTCGTTTACATAGAACATAGCTTATCGAATCTTCATCCTCGTTCGAAGGCTTCACCCGCAAATCTCGAGGGACAAAGGGAACCTCTCCAGCGACACGGCTATACATCAACCACAAGCTTGACACGACCCGAGACGCGGGAATCCCGCCGCCTGGCTTGACGGGATGGAGCCTGCTGGGTCGCTCCTGATGATATGGAATGGCCTACCGAGGCTGACAGAGAGAATTTCGGTTCAGGCTAAGGCAGTTGCCAGTGTAAGCAATGACTGCACAGGCTAACCTTCCATAGACACAGAAGCATCCCTCGTGTGGTGTTGGAATCCCTCTGTCGCCATGGCTTCACCTTTAGCTGACTTCCCCCAGGAAGGGAAGCGTGAGCAGATGAAGCGTTTCCTCGAGGACTGTGTTGGTATGACTGGCGGTGGCTGGGATCTCAAGGCGGCGTTAAGCGTGACGGGTTACGAGGCTTTCCCACGGGTTCCAGCCGAGAAGTCACCTTCTTCCCTGTCGGAATTCGAGAACTTCTCCATGAATCTGAGCATTCTGGAATCTGGGACCAACGACAAAGACGCTCGCTCTGAAGTTCCGGACGTGGACCCAGGATACGATGGGGACATCAACGTCAAACCTACTGCTTCGCCAAAATGCTCGGTCTCGGTTCGCTCTCTTGAGAGGAAAGCTTCGGTCGTATTCTCAGAAGAGGAAGGCTGCAATCACGACAACGTCCAGTTGATCCCTGGGGAAGCTGACAGCGTAATCTCTCAGAAGCTCTCTCGCCGTCCAGCGAGTTCGAGGACGCGAAGGACGATGCAGTCTCCGCGGTTCAAGCGAGGAAACAGGGCACCCCAGCGGAGGCCTGACGGGTTTACCAGGAGACAGCTACCGCCAAGCTCACCAAACCGAGATGCCTTCGATTCTGATAAGGAAAACTGGCGTGGTGATGCTGACGAGGACAAGTTTTCAGAGATTCGAGCACCCTCCTCTGCTCTCAAGACACGGTATCAAGGGCTGAACATGAGCCCACGACGGTCACCTACAGACTGGGCTCTTTCTCCGAGCAAGCTTTCAGTCAAAACTCTGAACAAGGCTTGCCGATCCACTTCTTTCTCGGACTGGCTGTCACGGGATGTGAAGAAAGAGAGCTTCACCAGCAAGAGTCCTGGGAATCAAGTTGATTCAATCAAGCAGTGGAACTGTGACGTTCAGACCACTAGTGGGTCCATCTCATGTGAGTTGTCGCCAAAGATCCGCTCACCGTCCAGGCTGCAGCAGCAGCTACGTGAAGTAGAGTGGGAAGACATTCCCACCAACGCTGACCAGGATCCTTTCAAGCTGAATGGTGTTCATGACGAGCATTTTGACTCACTGGCAAGAGAGGTACGATCAGTTTTCTTTATTCCTCACTATCCCTGCTAATTGTGGCTCGGTTGTGTTGTGACTAACACGAGCACCATCGTTTGTTTTCAGAGGCACCGCAGGTACCAAAAGCTTCAGGGTACTGCGTCTAAGCAACTTATTTCTCGTCCCAAATCCTCGTTTAACCCCTTCCACCGAGCCTGTAAGTTCTACTGGCGTGGTTGAACATGTGCATTTCGCCTCTTTTATTTCTTTGCATTTCAGCAGAACGTGGCTGAGACTGACACGGTTCACCTTCCTTGCAGTGAGGCGTGTCAAGATAGCAGGATTGAATGTCACCCGAGAAATCTCCAACATCTCATCATTCCTCTTCAAGACTCCAAAACGTAAGTGCCATACACTGGGGTATTCTAGTTTCTCACAAGATAGTAGGAAACTTGAACACGTCTCACCTGTTCTGTTGCCTTTTTTTTTGGCTGGCAGTGTTCCGCTCGCGTGGATGGCAAGCTATCTAAAGAGATGGATATATACCGTACTTTCATTGCTTTATGGATGTTGATATAGTAATCGCTCTCAAATTTGCTGTAATTAAGCTATGATAGCTTGTGGTAGATGCAGTAAGTACCATATCATTGTTGTCTCCTCTCACTTCAACTAGAAGAATCAAGCACTATCTGGAATTTGGACATTAGGTTAGGTCACATTCGAACATGTTATCCCCGCTTGAAGCATGTTGCGATTGCAGCACCGTTATTGAATCGCTGGCCTCCCTCTGTGCATCCTTCTGGTGGATCAGCTCACCACCTTGTTGAATCAACAGCAGCTCCTGTCTTTCCTCCAGCCTGCCTGATCTTGAGACGTGAGAAAAGTGTCAACCAGGCAGTTCCTTCTGTGACGCAATCTCCGCGTTTCACGGCGATCCGCGCACTCCCCATCCGCTTGTTGCGCTCGCGTTCGACTGTTTCCCGATCTGCCCGGTCCTCGCTCACGAGTTCTACAGGAAATCGCTGGCGTGAGGGTCCGTTGGTGTGTCCATTGCTGCACATATTTCCAGTGCGTAATATTGTCTTTCTAATGTCTCCTAGCGCTCCCCCGTAAATGCTCCTCGTTATCGGAGCATTGATGTTAAAGCGTAGCGTCGTTCCTTACCATATTGTCGGCATTGCTCGCAACACATCCTGTATCTCCCATGCGTTCCGAAATGTTTCGACATTGCCCTATGGTTGGTCTCCATATCCCGCTTCAGCACGATTTGCTAGCACTCTTTTGGCTTCGTCTCTCAGCCCTCCGTTTTATCCTCCTCCATCCACGACCGTTCGGTGACACACCCCCCATCTCATTCCCCGTCTCGTTACCGTCCGTTCTCCCCTTCCTCGCTCCTCCCCTTCCCCCTCTCCTCCCCCCTCCGCCTTCCCCCCCCAACTTGCCTCCTCTTCCCTCCCCCACCCCGCTCCTGCTCGTCCCCATCACCCCAGGCTGAGCCATGTTTGGCTCGCGCCATCTCTCCTTCACCGATGCCTCCTCCCTCCTCTCCTCCCCCGCCGATTCCGCCGCTGATTCCGCAGCCGGAGGACTCAACTCCCGCCGCCCCAGCTCCCCGCTCCTTACCGTCTCCAGCGAGCCCGACATCGAGCACAGCGGCGGAGGCGGGGGGCACACCGGGCGCGCGAGCAGCTTCGGGGGAACGGGCGGAGCGGGGATAATGTCCGGGCTAGGCGCGGGGGGCATGGGTGGGGAGGCTCGGCGCGTGCGCACGCGCATGCCGCTGGAGAACCATGCGCCGGTGGCGCCTTCGGAGGGGGGAGTGGCTATTCTGCGCGGTAAGGGGGCGGCTATTTCAATGGCTATTGGTGATTATCATCTCTTTCGGCTGTCCCGATTGCGTCGCAGTTCGTTTCGTGGCATGGCACATCAGGGGGGTTCGTTTGGTTGGCTTACTCAGGGACGACTAGTCCGTCTGGGCAAAGGAGGTAAGTAAGGCGACGACAAGTCAAGTAAAGAGAACGTGCCACGTGGCCTGCGTACAAGATGTAGTACTCACGTGTTGCATGTCAGCTGCGTGGCTCCTGCCATTCTATGTCACCTACAGACGTGTCTGACCCTGCAACCTGTTTCGACTCCCCTCCCACCCCCTCTCCCTCTACCTCTCTCACACATACATACGAAGACTCTGTATCGAACCAGTTTCGCCCCTCGGTAACCTTCTCTCCCCCCCTCCTCAAACGACCAACCCCCTGGATCCCTCAACAGCACGGACCTCTCCTCACTAACGGCCGCGTCAGCTCTGCTGCCCTACACGCGCGACTTCACCTTCCCCAGCGGGCTGCTGCAAGCCGTCGTCCACAGGACGGGCCTTGAGACCTCTTGAAAGCTCTTCCCTCCCTTTTGTCCCCCAACCCGTTCCCGTAACTATCTTTCTGGCATTCTCCCTCACACCGCTGATTCAGGATCCCTCAACACGGACCTCTCCTCGTTAACGGCCGCGTCAGCTCTGCTGCCCTACACGCGCGACTTCATCTTCCCCGGCGAGCTGCTGCAAGTCGTCGTCCACAGGACGCCCATCGACCCCCTCCTCTCGCACCCCTCCTTCCCCGAACCTCCGCTCGCCGAGCCTCCCGGCGAGGCCCGGGACAGCAGCGGGCAGCATCCGTACCACCAGCCGGTTTTGTCCGGGGATTCAGGGGCGGCTATAGGCGTGAGCGGCGGCGGTGGGGGGACGTGGGGAGAGGATGTGAGACGAGCCGGGGGGATGAGGGTGGGGAAGGGACGGCTGGGGCGGTCGGGTTTAGGGGGAGAGGCTGGGAGTCCAGCCAAGGGGGGGGTGGGGCTTGAGTCAGATCATGGTATGGAGCAAGGTGGGGGGGGAGGGGAAGGTGGGGAGTCGGCTGTGGTAGCAGCAGATGGGTTGAGTGCGGTGGGGCCGTTGAGTGGTGGAGTGAGTGTGGGGGGGAGGGAGGATGGGGAGGTGCGGCAGCAGAGGACGAGGGAGCTGCTGGAGATAGCGCAGCGGTCGCTGTACGACGTGCACTTGAGTGAACCCATGGAGTCTGCCTCACGGTAAGGATGTGACTTGTGAGAGTCGACTGGAAAGACACTTTGCTGGAGATGACGCAGCGGTCGCTGTACGGCGTGCTCTTGATCGAACCCATGCAGTCTGCCGCACGGTACGCTGCCTCTCTCGACCTACCACTCTGCCCCCTCTCCACTCTTCTCTCTTACCCCCATTGCGCTCTCTGCCCCTTCCCCTTCTGGCTTGTGTGAAAAGCCAGCCCGCTCCATTCGCCCCCTCCCCATTCGGCCTTGCTCTCTCCCCCCCAAACCCCCCCCCCCCCCCCCCCCCCGGCCCCCCCTTTTCCATTCCCATTTAACCATTCCCTTGCTCTCAGGGTTCAAAACCAGCAGCAGCAGCAGCAGCAGCAGGCAGGGAGGGAGGCGGTGCAGACGCCAAGCGCGTTTGGAGTGATGCCAGTGCCGGCCGACATAGCAGGATACGACCCGGCCACGGCAGCAGGGCTAGGCAGACGTGTTGTCTCCACGTGCTCTCTGCCCAATGGAGACGTTGTGGTCCGTGCCTCGCTCTGCCCTTTGCCTCCTGCTTCTCCCTCCCTCGTCTCTCTCTGTCTTCTCCCTCTGTCTTCTCCTTCTGTCTTCTCTCCTCATGCCATTCTTACATGTACACCGCTGCAGCCCTCATCTCCCCACTCTCCCTCCCCTCTCTCCCCGCCTCTCTCGACCTCTCCTCTTTCATCACCCGCCCGCACTCCTCCTTTTCATCAGTGCTGGCTCTGCTGGCAGTGGCATTGTCAACCAGAACCCTCCCTCCTCCCTCTCCCTTCTCATGTCAACGAATCCATGCTTCTCTCCCTCCTCTCCCCCCTCTCCCTCCTCTCCCTCCTCTCCCCCCTATCCCCCCTCTCCCCCCACTCCCCCCTCTCCCCCGTCTCCCTCCTCTCCCTCCTCTCCCTCGTTTGTCCACCACAGGTTTTGCTGGAAGTGGCAGTGTCAACCACCGCGCTCATCCCGGACGCCACTCTCGAGATCCGCCAGTTTGAGCGCTTTCCCATGCCCTTCGGGCCCCCCTCTGCCGCCACTCCTCCTCCCGCTGTCCCTACTGCTGCTGCTGATGATGAAGGTGGTGGTGCTGACACTGATGCCGCCGCCGCTGCTGCTGCTTCTTCTTCTGCTGATGGTGCCACTCCGCAGGCGTCCGACAGCCGTGGCAAATCTCTTCCCCCCCCTGCTCTTGGCACTACTGGAAAAGCAGAAGCAGCAGCAGCAGCAGGGGCCCTGGAAGAATCTCAAGATCTGCTGTTCTGGCTCTTCCCCTTGGAGCGCCTCCCTCCTCTCTCCACCGCTACCCCTGCTGCAGCTGCCCGGCCAGCCATCCCTCTCCCTGCCGTCGCCACATCTGGGTGGGGCACCCCCTCCGCCTTTAACTTCACTGCTGCCGCTCCCCCGACCCCCTCCGTCGCACCGAGCACCCCCGTTGGGTTCTCCCTCTCCCTCCCCCGCGTTTCCACGCCTTCGGCATCCACCCTAGCAGCAACCAGCACTCTTGCCACCACGGGGGGAAGCTCCCCATCCAACTCCCCCAGAAAACGCCACTCTTCGGGGTTTAGAGACGACGCGGGGGGAGGGGGAGGCGGCGGCGGAGGGGGGACGGTTCTGGGCGGGTTGGCGTGGGGAACGCATGAGACAGGGGCGGTGGGGTGGGAGGGGCTGCTGTCATTCCGAGGGGTTCCTTTGGAGCCTCAGCGGTTCAGTGGGAACTGCGGGCGGCTGGGGCCGTTTGTGCCAGGGAGGAAGTGGGTGCGTGGCGTGCGTGTGCTGCAGCCGCTGTGTGTGGAGAGCTACACTGCGGAGTGTGGGCACGAGGATGTGATCTGTGTGATGGTCGAGGTGAGCGTGCAATGCAATGCAATGAAACCTCTTTCTCCTTCTCTGCCCAGGGCAACACTCTCTGACCCATTCCTCTGTGTCAGAGCATTCTCCCCCGCAAGGGCACAACAGCAGCCGTGATTCTTTACATGGACAGCATCAGCCTGGAGGCCCGTGCACGAGACACCCTCCCTCACTTCTCCCTTCCCCCCACCCAACTCCCCTCTCCCCCCCCCCACCCGCACCCCCTCTCAGAACATTCTTCCCCGCGAGGGCGCCACAGCAGGCGTGATTCTGTATGTGGACAGCATCAGCCTGGAGGCGCGGTCCTCCGTGTCCATGTCCTTGCAGCAGTCCCTGCCCGTGCACGTCGCCCGCCTCGAGAGCGGCTCCAGCAAGGAGGCGCTCCCGGGCCTCCCGCTCAGGTACGGTGGGGCCTTGATTTCTTTGTTTTCAGTGGGGGGTGGGGGGTGGGGGATGGGGAGAGGGCGGGAGGGTGGGGGAGTGGGTGGGTTTCTAGGGACTCGAGGAGCCATGGCCTGCTGTGACCATGTTTCACATCTTTAGACCACGTCTCTCTACTCTCACTTGTGTATTCCTTCCTTACCCTCTCTCTCTCGCGCATCCCTCTCGCGCATCCCTCTCGCCCATCCTCTCGCCCATCCCTCTCTCCCATCCCTCTCTCCCATCCCTCTCGCCCATCCTCTCGCCCATCCGTCTCCCCTCTCTCTGTTTCTCACCCCTCCATTCCCCCCACCAGGCCGGGCGAGCAGCACTCGTTCATCATCACGCCCCAGTGCTCCGGCAACGCCCAGATCGTAAAGGCACCCTCCGGGGCGAACAAGGACGGGGGAGGGGGCCGGGGCAGACGACTAGCCGGAGGGGGAGGAGGGGGCGGAGGAGGAGGAGGGAGTGCGAGGGGCGGGGGGGCGCTGGGAGGGAACGAGGGGTCGAGCAATTCCCTTGCAGCCGCGTTTTCGTTCACCCGAATGGCGGAGAAGACCCTGGCTTTGGAGGAGGAGTCGGAGGGGGAGGATATGCCGGTGGATTCGTCTCCGGAGTACTCGCTTATTATCAGCTGCAGCTGCTCGCACACAGGTGGGGTTGCTGTGCCTGCTGGCGCCGCTGCCACTGTTTTCTTTCGTCCGACCTAGTTGCTTGTGTTTTTTTTTGTTTTTTTTTTTTTGTTCTGTTTTGTTTTGGGATCTCTCGCCTTTGTATTCTGATCCGCCAATTCAAAGCAAGCAAGCATTTGCCACTGTCCCATCTCTCTCCTCCACCCACTACGACTGTTGCTGTTGCCGCTGCTCTTACCTCCCTCCTTGCCTGTTTTGACTCCCAAAATCACCTCCTGACTCAACCCTTCCATTTTATCCCACCCATTCCAACCCCACCCCGCCGTTCACTCCACCTCACCCCACCCCGCCCCACCCCTCACCCCAGCTGCCCAGCTGCGCTATCGCCACCCTCTCGCATGGCGGCCGCGCCCCCCTCGCGACCTGTTGCTCTCCATCTCGCCAGATAACATCTCCTCCGCCTCCCCTCCCTCTTCCTCTTCCTCCTCCGCCTCCTCCTCCTCCCTCCCCACTGGCACTGATGCCTCTGCCTCGACTTCTGCCTCCTCGTCTCACATCCTCACCCTCCCTGATGGCACTCTCGTTGCTGCTTCGCCCTCCTCTGGCCAGTACTCCAGGCCGCTGGTCAGTCAGTCACTCCCTCCCTCCCTCCCACTCCTCTCCTGTTTTACTCGCCATGCACCCCATGTCACATCCCGTGTCTCTTCCTGCGTTTCATCCTGTGTTTCACGCTGTTTCATCCTGCATTTCCTCTCAGCCTTGCGCCCCTTCTATATTCTCTACCTGTCATCCTGACTCCCCCCCCACACCTCTTCCCCCTTCCAGGCTGTGGCGGGTGCAAGGGACCAACCTCAAGGCATCAGACCTCAACCTCACTCTCCTCCCGCCCACCACCACCCTCTCTCGCGTCTGCTTTCCCAACCTCTTCCCCCTGCCATCCTCTTCCCCCCCCCAACCTCTTCCCCCCCTCTGTTTCACTCTGTGTTTCAACTTTCATCCTGTGTTTCATTCTGTATTTCATCCATGTCATCCTGACGTTCATCCTGGATTTCCTCTCAGCCTTGCGCCCCTTCTATCTTCTCTACCTGTCATCCTGTCTCCCCCCCCACACCTCTTCCCCCTTCCAGGCCGTGGCGTGTGCAAGGGATCAACCTCACGGCATCAGACCTCAACCTCACTCTCCTCTCGCCCACCACCACCCTCTCTCGCGTCTGCTTCCCCACCCTCTTTCCCCCCTTCCCTTCCCATCCTCTGCCTCCCCCTCCCCCCCACCCCTTCCCCCCCACAGACCGTGCGTGAGTGACCAACCCACTCTCCTCACAGCGCCAGACCTCAACGTCACTCTCCTCGCGCCCACCACCACTCTCTATCACTTCTGCTTCCCCACCCTCTTCCCCCCCCATCCTATTCCCCTCCCCCAACCCTCTCCCCACCCCCACCCCTTCCCCCTTCCAGACCGTGCGAGTGCGAGTGACCAACCTCACAGCGTCAGACCTCAACCTCACTCTCCTAGCGCCCACCACTCTCGCCGCCACCTCCCTCTCGCGCGTCTGCTTCCCCACCTCCCCGCGCCACTCCTCCAATCTCCTCGCTGGGGACTCAAGCGCCGACCCGCTGCTTCTGGAGCAGCAGCAGGGGCAGGGGCAGGGCCAGGGGGAGGAGGATGGAAGCGAGGACGAGGAGGGGTTGTCCCCTGCTATGTCGCCTCTCCGGGTGTTCAAGTCATCTACTCTTGCTGCTTCTTTGGTGAGTCTAGGGGTAGTCTAGGATTGGCCCCTCGTTCTCCACGAGTTCCTCCGCAACCACTCCCTGCACCCCAATTCCCCCAACCCTCCCTCATCCCTCATTCCCTCTTCCCAGGACCCAAACCTCTCCCTTTCCCACTCCCCTACTCCCCCCTTCCCCTCTCGCCCCAGGACCCCCCTGACGGCTCCAGGTCTCTCGTTCTCCCTGACTTCCTCCGCAACCGCTCGCTGCTCTGCACCCCAAGCCCCCATGTATGTCCCCGCACTTTCTGTTCTGAGGTCCTCAAGACTCTACCATTCCCTCTTTTATTCCGCCCTTTCCCTCTCTTCAGGACCCCCCTGACGGCTCCAGGTCTCTCGTTCTCCCTGACTTCCTCCGCAACCGCTCCCTCCACCCCAAGCCACCCCCTTCGCTCTCCTCGGAACCCGCTGCCGGCAAACCACTGGGCATCAGCAGCAGCAGCAGCGGCGGCGGCCGGGAGGGGGGTATGGGAGAGGGTGGGTCCCAGAACCTACCTGTTTCTGCTTCAGGCTCGGGGGGAGGAGGAGCAGGAGGAGCAGGAGGAGCAGGGGATGGGAGGGAGAGGAGTGTGTCTGCAGCAGAGCTTGTGGCCATGCATGTGCCGCACAGGACGCACCTGTGGCTGCAATCTGTCGTTCCCATGGGGTCAGTCAGTCACCCACCTCCGTCTATTCCCCTCCCTCTCGTCCCCCCACCGTCCTCCCTGTGAGAGAAATTTAATATTCAGGTGCCTAGTATTGAGGCGCCTCAAAGCTGGTGGCCATGCATGTGCCGCACAGGCCGCACCTCTGGCTGCAATCCGTCGTCCCCATGGGGTCAGCCTCATCCCTTCATCTTCCCCCTCCTTTCCTCCAATTCCCTCACCCCGTCTCTCCCCCTCCTTCCACCCTCCCCTCCAGACGCACCTTGCTCCCCTCTCCCCCACCACCCCGCCCCTTCTCTGCCGGGATTCCCTGTTTTTCCTCTTGCTCTGCCCGCTTGCGCCCAACCTCTCCCTTCGAACCCCTCCCGTTGCTGTTTTCGCCCTCTCCCCCCCTGCGCCTACCAGCAAGGTGCCGGCGCTGGGCACGTCGGAGGTGCGGCGGTGGAGCTGGTGTTTGAGTCGACTCAAAGTCATCCTCTCTTGCTGCGCGCTTGCTTCCCTCCCCTCCCCTTCCCTTCCCTCTCTCCCCTCCTGCGCCCACCAGCAAGGTGCCGGCGCTGGGCACGTCGGAGGTGCGATGTGAGCTGGTGCCGCTGGTGGACGGGCTCATCAACCTCGACACGTTGCACATCACCACCAAGCGCCGAGGTACTGCACGCCTCACTGCCACTCTCCAGCCCCTCTCCACCCCTTAGCCTTCCCCACCCTCCTCCCCCCATGGTCGCAGCTACCAACAACGCCTCAGCCTGTTCTGCAATGTGCCTTCCACCTCGTTCCTCCTTCCCCAGCTCTACATGCTGTGTCCCCGTTCTCCCCTGTTATCCGTCCAGCCTTCTCCTGCACACACATCACGCCCTCCCTTTTCCCCCCGCCCCTCTAGCTCCCTGTGTTCCATCCTCCCTGTCCCCCACCCTCCCTGTCCTCATCCTCCCTGTTCCCCCTTCCACCGCCCATCCACAGACCAGTGTTACTTCCCAGAGAACTCGTTCACGATCTGCCGCCCTCCTGGCTTGTTCTGAGGCGTCTCAGAGCCATCGTCTAACCTCCTGCCCCCCATCCTCCCTCTCCCCCATCCTCCCTCTCCCCCATCCTCCCTCTCCCCCATCCTCCCTCTCCCCCATCCTCCCTCTCCCCCATCCCCCCTCTCCCCCATCCTCCCTCCTCCCCCCCCCGCTCATCCACAGACATGATTTTCTTCCCAGGACACCCGCTCAAGATCTACTGCCATCCCGGCTTATTCTGAGGCGTCTCAGAGCCCCTCATCGAACCTCCTGTCCCCCATCCTCCCTGTTCCCCACCCCCCCACTCCCCCCCTCCCCCCTCCCCGCCCATCCACAGACACGCTGTTCTTCCCAGAGCACCCGCTCAAGATCTACTGCCCTCCCGGCTTCTCTGCGAAGTCCGAGTCGTCCTCCTCCCCAACAAACCACGCCCCACACGCCACCCCACCTGCCGCGCCTGCTGCTGGTCCCACTTCTGTCTCAACTGCTGGCGCTGGCGCTGCCTCTGCTACCTCTGCTACCTCTGGTGCTGGCACTGCCATTCCTGCAAGTGCTTATGGAGGGGAACCGCCTTCTCATGCTGATGCCAGTCTCAGTGCGTCTGGTGCTGCTGCTTCTGGTTCTGGTTCTGGTTCTGGTTCTGGTGATGATGGTAGCAATGGTGGTTTTGATGGTGCCGACGATGTGTACGACGACAGCCATGGCTCCGTTGAGCCTTTGGCTTAGGAAGGACTGATGGCTCCCTAATTATCTGCAGTGCTGTTGCTCGGAAGGAAAGTGTATGTAACTAATGAATAGGTTGTTTTACCATAGGATTATCCAACCAAGTGAACAGTTTGGGTCGGTTTATTCGTCGTTTGCTGTAGGATTATCCAATATGCACATTTGCTAACACATGTTCCCCCGTTTGAACCTGACCGTATTCTAAAAGGGTTTTTTAGTGTTTCCTCCCATCGGTAACATTTTCGCAAAAGTCGCCTACTTCCGAATTTGACGCTGCCTCGAATCTCCTCGGAATTCAGCCTGCATTTCGGCCACTGCTAATGCTCCCATATGCTCAGTCCGCGTTAGAGCATTTCCCTTCCCAGATAGGCGCGATTTTTCGGAGCATTCCTCTCCCGACCGACCCGAATATTATCACCTCGAGTGGATTCCGCTCCCGAATATTCCCCTCCTGAGTAGCTCCTTCCCCGGTCACGTTGCAACGCGCGATCACGTTGCTCCTCGTCGCTTCTTCGCCTTTGCCGCTTTGCGCTTTTGCCGCTTTGCGGTTTTGCTTCGAATCCTCCTCCCGTTTAATCCCCTCCTGCTCGCTGGGATGAATGTCCTCGTTACAGGCCCACCCGTGAGTAGCACTCGCCTCCTCCATGACATGGAAAGGCATGGCATGGCATGGAGCTTGTCGTTTTCTGGATGGGGCGTGGATGGAGGCACGGGTGGGGCATGGGTGGGGCATGGGTGGGGCATGGGTGGGGCATGGGTGGGGCATGGGTGGGGCATGACGTAGGCATCTCTTAACTCGGGTGAATCTGGTGCGCACTGCAGGGCGTGGGAAAGACAACGCTGATCACACGCGTTATCGAGAGAGTTAAAGACGCGCTTCCTGCGGTCACCCTCCGAGGTTTCACGACAGGTGATGTGATGGTGAGACCTGAAGCACACTTCACACTTCCTTCACGCCGCAGCCATGGTACCCTGATTGCACTGTGGTAGCACACTGAGTGCACACTGAGTGCACACTAAGTGCACACTGAGTGCACACTGAGTGCACACTAAGTGCACACTGAGTGCACACTAAGTTCACACTGAGTGCACACCGAGTCCACACTGAGTGCACACTGACACAAGATCCCACTTGAAGCGCCTCAAATGTGCGGTCACGTGACACTGATTGGTACACGTGATACCGCTTTTGAGTCGACTCAAAAGCACTTGAAGCCTCTCAAATGTGCGGTCACGTGAGAAACACTGATTAGTACACGTGATACCGCCTCTCCCCCGCCATGCCGCACTGGCTTTCTTGGCATCCCTCCTTGCTGCTGCCCCTGGTGCTTCTCAGAGGAGGTCCGGAGAGCAGGCGAGCGCATCGGCTTCGACATAGTCACACTGGATGGCACCCGCGTGGCCCTTGCCCGCCTCTCCCACTCGGACTTCTCTTCTCCTGCCAATCCGTGTGGCAGCAGCGGCACCAGTGCTAGCACCAGCACCAGCACCAGCAGCAGCAGCAGCAGCGGCGGCGGCGGCAGAAGCAGCAGCAGAAGCAGCGTGAGAAGTGAATACAGCAGGAATAGTGAGAGGTGGGGGCGCGTTGGCAAGTACAGTGTGGATATTGCTGCAGTTGACCAGCACGTGTTGCCAATACTCTCCCTCGCCACCCCGCCACCACCCCTACACGTATCCCAACCAACGCTCTCGCCATCACTGTCACCATCGCCACCAGCGTCAGCAGCAGCAGCAGCAGCACCAGTAGCACCATCACCTGCCACTTTCAGCAGCAGCAGCAGTCCACGTGGCACGTTGTGGGTGGTGGATGAGATCGGCAAGATGGAGCTTCTGTCCGCCCGCTTCGCTGCAGCCATCACTGCGCTCCTGGATGCCCCCCTGCCCCTCCTCGCTTCCATCCCCGTCGCCATGCACGGGAGAGACCTGCCCCAAGGTATGCTCGAGTGCCTTTGAACCAAGGTGATGTTTGAGGCGGACTCGAAATGTCTCGTGGATGCCCCCCTGCCTCTCCTCGCATCCATTCCCGTTGCCATGCACGGGAGAGACGTGCCCCAAGGTACACTCGAGTGACATTTAACCGAGGAAACGTTGAATCGGCTCACAAGTCCCGTGGATGATGCCCCCCCTGCCCCTCCTCGCTTCCATTCGTCCCCTCCCCGCTCCCCATTACCCTGCGCTCAAATGAATGCAACTTGCCCCGGAAGCTGCCATCCGTGCCCATCCAAACCCCCGCTTATTCGTCTTTAATATTAGATGCATATCGCAGCAACGAAGAACATCTACCCACCTCCCCACCATTTCACCCTCCACCCTCCCACCCTCCCGCCCACCCATGACTGCGTGTTCCTACTCCCCTGCTTCACCTTGCAGTGGCTGCCATCCGCGCCCGTCCAGACGTCTCCATAGTGCACGTGTCTCGAAGCAACAGGGACCACCTCGTCGCCGCTCTCTCCAGCCAGCTCCTTGCTCTCATCCATTCCTCTGCAGACTGCAACTGACTTTTGAGTTGACTCAAAGATCAGCAACAGGGACCACCTCGTCGTCACCTGTTTATCCAGCCAACGTTTTGCTCTCACCCGCTCCTCTGGAATAGACCCCTCACCTCACTGGTGGCTCTCATACCACCGTTGTGAATAAATGGATCTCCCTGGAAAATGGGAGCTCCATAGTGCGTGTACGTATGTTCCTTCGTAGCGGCGTGCGGGTATTATCTGCCATGGTTGATTTGTTTGACTTAGTGTCTTTGTTTAGTTGTGCGTCACGGCCCGAATTGAATCACAAAATACGAGCAGGGCACTTCCTGCAACCGATGCTGCCCTTTCCCCCATGTGATGTGCGAGAGGGGACGAAACAGTGGTAAACAGTGAGGCAAACAGTGGTATGCATGGGCTAGGTGGCATTGGTTTGGACGAAGTGATTTTCCTCCCCACATTTTATACCAAATACTCGAGCTGCACCTGTTCTTCTTGTTCCCCTCACGACAGCTCTAAAGCGAGTATGCGCGTTGCCTCGCGGACCTGGTCTGGCTGGTTCCGATTCCCACATGCCATCCATCACCCTTCCCCCCACCTCCCTCCCCTCCGCCGATGCCTGCCCTTTCCCAGTCTCCTGCATTTCCTTACCGCCACCGCTCACCCCACTTACCTGTACCTAATTCGCCCCGCGCTTTTCCCCCTCGCCTAGTTTTCTCCAGGCGCGCCGCAGGTGGAGAGTTCCCTGCCACACCAGAAGGTTTCCCCCCAGTCTCTGCTGTGCCCGCCGGCCTCCATCCGATCAGTCGGCGCGGGCGAGTCTCCTGGGTCTGTCTCTTATTTACCACGCATTTCTGATCTATTTTCGCTGACGCTGCTGGCGCCGCTGGTGCCGCTGGTGCCGCTGATGCTGCTTACTCCTCTGGCGCCGCTGACCCGACTTTCGAGGCATCCAAAAAAGCTGGCGCTGCTGGCCACCTCCACCAGAATAGTGCCCCGCGCAGCCGCGAGGGCGACTCTCGTCTGTCCGTCCCCTCGGCCCGCCATTGTAACGAGGTGACTTTTGAGTCGACTCACGAGACATAGCGCAGCGCAGCGCCGCTCAGAGGGCGACTCTTTTCTGTCCCTCCGCCCGGCCCGCCATTTCCGCGTTTCCCGCCGTGTCGCTGCTGCTGCTATTGCTGCTGCTGCTGCTGCTGCTGCTGCTGCTGCTGCTGCTGCTAAGCTGCGGTGCATGCGGCTCCGCCAGATGATCAGCGCCACTGCCCGATAGCAGGTAGTAACCCTAATGCGTTGAACGCGGTTAGTCGTTGCGACTAAGCTTTTGAATCGTTTCTAAAGTATCCGCGCCGCTGGCCCGATAGCAGGTAGTAACCCTGATGCGTTAATTGCGGTCGGTCGTTGCCCTTGTTCGAGCAGGGGGCTCCGTTAGCGCTAGTCGCCCAGCCCCTATTTCTGGGGCGCCTCAAAAGTCCCCCTAACTCTCGTATTTATGTTCTCCTGTAAGCCGGCCGACGCGTCCGGACCAATCACAAGGCGCCATGTATGCCATGTCGAGGATCCTCAACAGCGGCTCTTCCGGCGGGAAACCCGCTAATGCTGGTGAAGCCGCGGCAGCGGCCCGCGACAACCCCGGGGGGGTTTCCCCCGGCGGCGGGGCCGGCGTTGGGGCTGGCGGAACTGCGGCGATTCTCATGGATTTCCGCGCGCCTTCCGCGGGAGCTCCGCCAGCGTCCGCGCACGACGCGCGCTCCTCGCGCCCCTCTTCCTCCGCTTCCGCCTCGTCCTCCGCCTCCTCTTCCCCGTCCTCCTTCACCCCCCCCTCCGGCCAGCCCTCTATGTTTTCTGCCAACCCTCCTGCTGCGCCTCCCGGCGGTTCATCCTACGAGCGCATTAGACTAGACCTTATGCCGTCAGCGCGCAACCCGTTTCCGCCTTCCGCGCATTCCGCAGGAGCGGCGGGGGGAGCAGGCGCGCGCGGGGGGCGCCACACGGCTTCGCTGGACCTGGGCCGGATGCGGGGGCTGGGTTTCGGGGGGGATGGCGCGGAGGGGGGAGCAGACGCGGGGGGCCACGCGGGGGAGAAGCCATGGGGGAGAAGCATGAGCATGGTCCCCAGCCTAGGGCGCGCGGGTGCCGGGGGAAGCACCCTTAGGGGAGGAGGGGGGGGGGGAACAACTGGGGGAACTCCCCCGCCGCAGGTGGAGAGGGTAGCGGGGGGATCTTCGGGGGAGTCCGCGGGGGCCTGCGCGTGGGGGCTGGGGGGAAGCCGCCCGCGGGGGGAGGGGGAGGAGCAGGGCTCGCAGGTCAGGCGGGACCTCTGGCGCACCTGGGGGGAAGGCCAGGAAGCGGAGTAGCAGCAACAGGGGGGGCAGGGGGGGCGGGGGGGGCAGCGGCAGCAGCGGCACTAGGAGGGAAGCCCAACAGTACTGGCAACCTTGGTGGCGATACGAGGCATGTAGGGCGTAGCCAAGTGTCGCCCGAGTGGTATCTAGGGAACGAGGGCGATACGGTGGTGGTGCTGCCACGTCAGCCGCCGTCGGATGCGCTGGTGTTTGACGACGCTGCCACGTCAGACATCCGCGTGGACGTGTTTGCGCGTGACGGGGCGCTGCACGCGTCCGTGGCCATGCACTCCCAGGTCCTTCGGGAACAATCCGACTTCTTCTTCTCGGCACTCCCTAGACGCCCATCCACAACCACCGCTGCCGCTGCTGCTGCCGCCGCCGCCGCTGCTGCTGCTGCTTCTGGCAGCACTCATAAAAATGCAGCAGCAGCAGCAGCAGCAGCAGCAGCAGCAGCGGCGGCGGCGGGGTTGGGAGGAGGAGCAGGGAGTGCTGGTCATTCTCCTCTCCCCCCGTCCCCGTCTCTCTCTCTCAGACCCCCTTGGGAGCAGGATGGCCTTGGGGGGGGTGTGGGGGGCAGGGGGGCCACCATAGGCGGTAGAGCCATGGGCGGAGTAGGAGGAGCAGCGGGAGGAGAAGGAGGAGGGGGAGAAGGAAGGTTCCGTGACAGCTTCGCTCACAACTACCAGCAGCAGCAGCATCAGTTGCAGCAGCAGCAGCAGCATCTGCCACAACACCAACTGCGCGCCTCCTTCCAGAACTACCCTCTCACGTCCCCCCCCTCCTCCTCCTCCTCCTCGCCGTCCTCCTCCTCAACCACCTCTACCACCCCCCGCGCTCACCTCACCCCTCCCTCCCATCTCGGCCGCGTATCCGTGCGAGTAAGCGACCTAGTCTCCCACCCAGAGGCCTACGTCTTCGCCCTCCGCCTCTTCTACCACGAGCCCACCATCTCAGATGAAATCGTGGCCCTTGGATCGGTCTGGCGCGTGCTCGACATGCTCGTCGCCGCCGCAGATCTCCAATTCCACGCCGCCACGTCAGCATGCGTGGATTTTCTGGAGTCGGTCCCGTGGAGCGATGAGGAGCAGCTCGGGGTTGTGCGGCTGCTGTCGGTCCTTCAGCTGCCCGACGCCCGCCCGGTTCTGGACCGGCTGCCCGTGAAAAATATCCTCGATGAGGAATCGGTCACTGCGGCTGTCCGTGTGCTTCTGCAGCGGGGCTTGTCTTCTAACGAAGCGGCTAATGCTGAGGATGCTGCTGCGGCAGCGGCGGCCGCAGCAGAGGCTGCTGCTGCTCTTGCCGTCTCGTGCTCCTCCCCTCGCTCCCTCTCCTCTGGCCTGTCCCACGGTTTCAACTACGACGTGCCTCCTGTCTCACCACTCTCCATGGCCCACCATCTCCCATCCACCACTCTAGCAGCAGCCACTGCTGCTTCTGCTGCTGCTGCGGCTGGTGGTGGTGGTGGTGCCAGTGGCTTTTCCTTCTCTCCTCCCCTCCCAAATCCCCGAGGCTTTCCGCCCACTGCTGCATCTCACCCCCCCTCCCTCTCCTCCCACTCCTCCCATTCCCCCTTTCCCTCCTCCTCTTCCTCCTCCGCCCAAGCCCCATCTGTCCCCAGCATCTGCCCAGGGGGCGGCAAGCGCGAGTGCAGGGATGCAGTAACCGCGTTACTGCGAAACGGCAGCGCGCCGATGCTGAGCAGGCGCGGCAAGAGGGCGTTGCTTAAGCAGGCGTTTGTGGACCTTCTACAGGCGGTGTGGTCGCAGCAGCAGGCGAAAAAGGCTGCCCGCCGCGCTGCCGCCCCGCTAAGAAGAACCAGGTCTCTCAATCCCGAGTCTGCGCACACCAAGTCAACAGAGTCAAGGAACCGTGATTTTCCCACTGCTATCTCCCTCCATTCTGACCTTCTCAGCAGCAGCAGCAGGGGTGGTGACGTGGCAGGGAGGAGTGGAAGAGCGAGAGGAGGAGAGGACGAGAGAAGGGGGAGCGAGGGGAGAGGGAGGGAGCGGGCAGCTGATGCGGCTGGTGCGACTCCCCCGCGCCGTGGCTTAACACGCACGCGGTCCCTCTTCCCCCCCCGCTCCCACTCCAACTTTGGGGGAGCAGCAGGCGGATCAGGAACAGGGGGAGGGGGAGGAGGAGGAGGGGGGGGGAAGAGGGTGCGGGGAGCAGGGGGAGAGGGAAGGGTAGTGAGGGAGGAGGAGTAAGTGGGGGAGGAGGAGGGCGAGGGAGGAAGGTAGGAGCGGGAGAAGAGGGAAGGGGGGAAGAGAAGGGGAGTGTTGCCGGAGGGAAGGCGGGGAAGCAGAATTTGGATGGTGAGGAGAGTACTATAGACGAGAAAGATTGGCTCAGCATGCTTGTTCCCTCTCCGCCTTCGTCCCCCGCATTGCCTGATTCGGTATATGGCAAAGATGGCTCGCTGACGTGGCTAGTGGGGCTGATGCTAGAGCATGGTATGGCGGACGAGGTGTTTAAGTGGTTGGCTACTGATCATGAGTTTGTGGGTGAGGTGCTGCAGTGGTGCCGGCAGCAGCAGCAGTGGAGGGAGGTTCGGGCCGAGGCTCGGCGAGTGGTGCGGCGGCTTGAGGCGAAGAGGAATAGGGAGAAGGAGAAAGAGGAGATGGAAAGGGCGAAGATGCGGGAGGAGAAGAAGGGAGGGAGAGGTGGGGTTGGTTTTGCAGAAAGCAGGGATGATGGGATGGAGGGTAAGGTTGGGGGAGCGGGAAATACCATTGGAAACAAACTTGGTGCGATTGGTTCAGATGGCAAAAAGCGTGAGGGGCAGGAGGAGGAGCAGCAGCAGCATCAGGGGCGGAGGCGCCAGCAGCAGCAGAGCAAGTCAGGGTCAAGCTCACAGACGAAGCCGAACTCAGAGTCTCGTTCGGAGCTAGCGGGAAAGCCCGGGCCAGCAGATGCAGAGCTGCACATAGTGCAGGTGGCGGTGCTGGGCACGATGGGCGCGCTCGTGGCCAAGCGCCTGGTGGTGAACCCTGATCTGCGCGCCTCCTTTGCGCGCCTCTGGCTACGTGTCATGGCTGTGGCCTGCCACACCGTGCCCAACCCTAACGCCGTGAAACCCCCGCGAAACCCGCACGCCCCTTGGTGCGCGGCGTCCTTCTCCTCTTCCTCCTCTTCTTTCGCTTCCCCCGCCCACACTAATTCCGGCTCCTTTGCGCAGCTCCCCCCTCCTCTGTCTGCCACAGCCTCTTCTGCCGCCCACATGTCCGTCGCTCTCTCTGCCTCCGCCGCTGCATCCGCGTCTGCTTCCCCCCTCAACTCTCTCAGTGACTGGAACTCCCTCTCTGTCACGGCGACCGCGGCTGCCATCACTCGCTCTGGCAGCGGCGGCATGGCTTCCTCTCCTGCTCTTGCCTCTGTGTCTGCAGGATCTGCACTAGGGGAAGCAGCAGCAGTGGGGGAGGGTGTTCTTCCGATGCCTCTTTTGGACATCTCTTCGTCGCCTGCTTCTGTTGCCGTGGCAAGAGCTGCTGCTGCAGCCTCGCTGCGCTCGCCTTCCGCTCAACCTGCAGCACCACCCTCCACCCCTTCCACGGCAGGAGCAGGCATTGAACTCGCATCAGGGGCAGCAGCAGCAGCAGCGGCGGCCCCTGCAGGAGCAGCAGCAGCGGCGGCCCCTGCAGGAGCAGCAGCAGTGGCTCTTCACGCGTCCCCGTCGCTCCTCGCGCCGTCCCCTTCTGCCGCCGCGACCCCCGGCTCGTTCCCAACGGCAGATCCGGGGTTCCGCATGTGCGGTGTGGAGATCGACTCGGAGGAGCGCGCCATCATCCTCTTTGGATTCAACGAGCTCGTGCTCACCATGCCCGCGGCTGAGCAGCAGCAGCTGTATGGTATGTGGAGCCGCATGCATGGGGCAGGCTCGGGAGGGGGTGGGGGTGGGGGTGGGGGAGGGGGAGGGGGAGGAAGAGGAGTGGGTAGAGGGGGAGGAGGAGGAAGAGGAGCAGCAGCAGCAGGTGGGGGGATATATGGGCGTTTGAAAGGCGGCTCCGGAGGAGGGGGGAGTGGTGCCGGTTTTGCAGGGTTGGGCGGGGGAGATGGTGGCTTGTGGGAGGGAAGGCGTTGCAAGGAGTGTGGGGGAGTGGGGGAGGAGGACGAGGAGGAAGGGACGTGGTTTTCCTTGTCAGGGGCGTATAAGAAGTGGCTCACGCGCCTGGGCCTGCCGTTTTCGTCCAAGGATTATAACACCGAATTCTAATGCTGTGGCGTGGGTGCTCCTCTCAGTGTTGCTCCTACAACTGCATCTGTAGTAGCAGCCACAGATTCTCGTCTTCCGATGGATAGCCAATGCACAGGCTGCAGTGCTGCTTTTATGAGACAGGGCTTGTGTTGTGTTATGGATGTCTGCTTGACAAGTGGCTAGAAGAAGTTTGGGAATGGGGGAGGGGGAGGGGTGAATGTTGGGCAAGGGGATTCATTGTCTAGGCAGGAAGGAAGTTATTTTTTTTTTAGATTATGTGGAAGACTGATTCATTTGATAAGTATGAAGTTATTTTCCTGAATATCTGATGTTAACGCCAACGTTTGCTGAATATGCTTAAGACGTTCCGAGCCCCTGTTTTATGTTAGCTCTGTAAGTTTGCATCGCGTATGTTACTAACCCTCATCAATATCAATTCGCTAAAAGGCTGTGGTCTCTCCGCACTTTTTGGGGCGAACGTTCAGCTTCGTGCACTCGAATCCGAGCCGAGCCTCCGACGAGACTTGTGGCGAGACGTTTGACCAGATCCGCACCTGAGCTAGCCGTTCGGTTGTTTTCCAAACCAAAGCTGCTTTGGTGCTCCATCACTTGCACGCCGAAAGCGAAGACAACGGAGGCACGTTACGCTGGTCAAGCAGCGATGAGCGCCAAACCTCCCACCTTCCTTTTGGTTCGGCACCGCGGCGGATGTTCGGAGCATTTGGCCCTTGCGTCCGCGCCGCAATTTCACCCACACGAACCTCCTAAATCCGCGATTCGAACACGTTCCCGCCAGGTTTTGCACGTTGCCCAATTCCACCTTATTGAGCGGCGAAGCATTTTCTCGCATCGTGATTACAGCGCATTCGAATTGTCCCACGGCATACCCTTCACCGCCCGTGCCTGTTCGTTCTTCGTGTTCCTAGGCCCGACTCTCGCGTTACCCTTCGTTTGTGCGTCTAGCTCTCCACCACACGTCAGCCTCCCTCCCTTCCGCGGCGTGCTTCCCGCACGGCGAGGTGCGCTTGTGCCATTCCTTGACGGTGTACCTTTTCCGCGTCAACAAACCCATTCACTCTCGCCGCATTAGTCTCACGGCGTGGCACTATCATCCACCATAACCACTCCGCCTCGGCTTGGAGCCTTCATGTCACATCCAGCTGATCAGTACCCTAACCTAGCGAGCAGTTAGGGTTAACTCTCAATCACTTATTATAGTGTAGTCCATCAAGTCTGCGTCCGTAAGCTAACCCGTTCCTTGAGCCTCACCTTGAGACTAATAATTTCATGCGAGGTCGAGAGTCAAGAAACCCGGGGGTTCTGCGCGGTTCCGGCGATACGGCCATGGCACTGCTGCGCGCATCGATGCGCAGCGTCGTCGTCTTACTCGTTGCGCTGTACCTCAGCAATGACGTCGTATGGACAGACGCCGCTACCACACCAACAGAGAGTAAGTTCTCTCGGCATACCGTACGTGAGAAGGCCCCGCGCATCCCGCGACTCGATAGCCGCAAGGGCCGCCGCGCATCCCGCGACTAGATGACCGCAAGAGCCGCCGCGCATCCCGCGACTCATAACTGCCATACCGCGAGCTCGTCGCACATTGTTAAAACCGCCAGACGGATTGAAATGTGTCAATACACCTGCAATCGGCAATGTGGGGATCCTCCGACGCACGCTAACGCGCCGGGTCTATTTGCACCACCTGCGCGAGTCCATTCGTGCCTTAGCACGGAAATGTCGGCTCGGCAGTGGTACACCAGATGTTACTGAGTTACCAGCAGCTGCTCATCGTCGTCTTATCGAAAGAGATCGCCAAGCTCCCGATCTTCGTCTCCCCGCCGCATTTCTACCTCCCAACCAGTCTGTCGTCTCATACCCGATTCCGCTTCCGTCCTCTACCTATCCCACCCTCTGCCCTCTCGTTTCCAAACCTCGATGCTCCTTCCCGTGGTGGCTCCGCGATGTTATTGGGCACGAAGTCGCTCATGAGTCTAGCGACGCTTCTCGCTAGATGGAAGGCCTTTGGTTTTCTGCCCGCCTCTACTGTTTCATTTTCCTCCCCCTCTTTTTCTCCCCCTTCCCTTTCCCCCCTGCTTCCCAACCTCGCTCTCACCTCCCCCACTGTGCCTCCAGGCGCGGCGCTATTGGGCATGAAGGCGTTCATGAGTCCGGCGACGCTGTTCGCGAGCTGGAAGGGTGACCCCTGCGACGACGCGTGGCTCGGAATAATCTGTTCCACTACCAAGCCGCAGCACGTCGTCGGGATGTGAGTGTGACGTGGCATCCGAGTGCTTGGATACATGGCGGCATGTGAGCGTGATGCGGCACGGGTGTGCACAATGGCATGGCGGCGGAATGTCAGTGCCCTGTGGTATGCGTGTGCATGTTGGCAGGGCATGAGGGCGTGGCGTGCGTGTTCTATAAATATAGTCTTCCACCCTTTCCTCACCCCCGTTTCCCCTCCCTCCCTCGCTCACTCTCTCGCTCTCTCTCACCTTCTCTCCCTCCCTCCTTCACGCGTTCTTATGTGTGCGAACAGCAACCTGCAGTCGCTGTCGGTCAAGGGCATGCTGTCCAAGCACATCGCATGGCTGCCCTTCCTCACGATCCTGTACGTCCCATGACTTGATTGTCACCCACGTGTAAGCAGTTTCCACCACTTGTATCCTAACCTGTCCTTCTGCGCCGTCGTACTCTCCTTCTCTCCACCCGTCTTGCTTTATCCGTCACCCGCGTTATTCCTTCCATTCTTCTCTTCCTCCACACGCTATAATGGTCACTTCCTCCCTCCGCCTTTCCCTTCTGCTCTCTGCCCCGCTCCTCGCTCCTCGCTCCCCGATCCCTGCTCCCTGCTCCTTGCTCCCTGCTCCCTGTTCCCTGCTCCTTGCTCCCTCTCCCCTTCCCCTGGTCCTTGCGCACTCTCCTCTCTCTCTCCCTCGCGCGCAGCAATCTGCAGGGTAACGAGTTCACGGGCGAGCTGCCTAAGGAGATCAGCACGCTCAAGTTCCTCGAGCACATGTGAGCCCCCTCACGCCCCTAAGGAGATCAGCTGCTTCTCCAGCTGTCCGACACGCCCCGTGCCTTGCTCTTTGGGCCGGTGATTTCCGCCTCGTGTTTTTGCGCCGCTGTGCTTTGCGCGTGCGGTTAGCCTTGCTAGCTAGCGCTCCCTGCTTCGTCATGCCGTATATCTTCCGCTTTCCGTTCATTTTCCTTGTCCTCCTCATCTCTTGCTCCCAGTGACGTGCGTCTGAATCAGTTCACCGGACCAATCCCCGACTTCACGGCTTGCACCAACATGCAATACGTGTAAGTGCTTTTCATCTGCCATTTTCCTCCGCTGGTTCTTGCGACTTGTAGACGATATGAAGACTGCCGTTTTCGTGTTTCACTTCGGAGCCTTTACCAGACTGAGCACATTGTGATGAATTACCGTAGTTTCTGCAAGCATCGGCTTCTCACTTCCCACTTTTCCTCCCCCCTCCTCTCGTCTCCCCCCTTCCCCCCACCCCCCTCTCCTCCTTCCCACTCACTCCCCCGACTATCCTTCCGCCAGTGAACTCTCCAAGAATGACTTCAAGGGCCCTTTTCCCGCGTCCCTGCTCAAACATGATAAGATCATCTACATGTAAGCTGTTGTTACACTCATAATTGTATCTACATGTAGGCGTTATAATTGTATATTTGGCAGTAGGGAAGTTATTTGTCAGTTCACATTTTGGTTTGATGCCAATTGCTGGTAACTCGCATGTCTGTATCCAATGACGCCCAGCGCCTCGGCATGTAGCGGCTCGTCGCAAGCTTCCGCCATACCAATCGCCCCTTCGCCTTCCCTTCCCCACCTCTCCCCTGTGACAGCGGCCTGGCGGGCAATTCCCTGAGCGGTCCCCTTCCGCTGGACTTTTCGGGCCTCAAGTCGCTCACCCACATGTGAGTCCGCGCTCCCACCCCATGCCCGCGCATCCCCAAACCGCGCATCCCCAAGACCCCCCCCGTGCACACCTTGCTGTAACGAATGATTTCGCCACACCGCTCCACCTGCTCCATAACATCTAAATTTGCGCTTTCGCATGGCATGTGCGGTGCTGTTACCGTTACAGGACTGTCGCGGACAACCATTTGAATGGCACCCTTCCCGAGAGCATTGGCCTGCTACCCAGTATCGAAGCTGTCGACGTAAGCAAAAACGAGTTCTCGGGCAACGTGCCGTCGACTTACAAGGGCATCCAGAAACTCAAGACTAAGGGGAACTCCCTACTCGTGGGCGGCAAAAGCGGCAAGGGCGGAAAGAAAAAGGGCGGAAAGCACAAGGGAGGGAAGCATGGCAATAAGGGCGACGCCCCCGCATCGGTCCCCGCCCCTGCCTCCGAGCCTGCGCCACCTTCTGAGGCCCCCGCTTCCGCGCCTGCGTCAGAGCCCGCAGTCCCCGCGCCCGCGTCAGAGCCCGCAGTCCCCGCGCCCGCGTCCAAGCCCGCGGTGGTGAAGCCCCCACGCCCGACCCCTGGCGGAGTCGCTCCGCTCCCCGACCCCACCGAGCAGCCTTCCGCGCCCGCGTCCCTCCCCTCGCCCGTCGTCCGCCCGCCCGTGGTTAAACCCCCCGTGGTCAAGCCGCCGGTGGTCAAGCCCCCTGTGGTCAAGCCCCCCGTTGTTAAACCCCCCGTGGTTAAGCCCCCTGTGATTAAGCCCCCGGTGGTGAAACCCCCCGTGGTGGTCCCGACTCCGCCCATCGTCACCCCCAGTCTTCCCCCCCTCGCGCAGCCGTCGCTGCCGTCCATGCCAGAGGTTCCCACAGCGCCGCCGACCGAGTGCGACACGTGTAACCTGAATCAGGTGGCGTGGCGGCCCATGGCGGACGACAGCACGAGCGCGAACCCGAAGCTGAGCACGAACGCGTCGGCGTGCGTGTGCGTGTACCCGCTGCGGTTCCGCCTGCACATGAGCATGAACTACGCCGCCTTCGACGAGAAGAAGCAGCGGGTAAGTTGAGATAGGCGCGGGGAGGGGTGAGTAGAGACAGGCAGAGAGGGGCGGTCATGTACCCGCTTCGGTTCCGCCTGCACGTGAGCATACGCTGCCTTCGACGAGAAGAAGCGGCGGGTGAGTTGACACCTTATATCCACTTCCCCATACATACCCACCTTCTCATAACCACCTTCCATTCGCCTTCGCCCCCTTACCTCCCCCCCCTTTACGTTCTCTTGCCCTCGCGCCCCTTCCCTCCTCTCCCCCCTCGCGCCCCTTCTCCCCTCTCACCCCTCCTGCCTCCCCCCCAGGATCTTGAGATGCAGCTGGCGGACGATCTGATCGTCAACTACGGCCAGGTGCGCCTGCTCGCGTCGCGGCCGGGCAGCGTTGTGGCGGACATGGCTCTGGGGCCCGAGGCGCCCGTGACGACGCTGCAGCCGGCGGTGGTGGAGCGCGTGCTGGCGTTGCTGCGCAACAACCAGCTCACGCTCTCTGGCTTCGGATTCGTCGAGGTCACGCTGGTCGAGCCGCCCTCGGAGCTGCTTCTGCCTGCCAGTGAGTAGTTAGCCTACCTGTAGGTGGCCTGGGTCCGTGGGGTTGGCTGGGATGTGCGCTGCTGCGCAACAACCGGCCCACGCTCAGTGGCTTCGACAGTGGTCGAGGTGACCTTGGCGGAGCCGCCGGTTTCCCTCTCTCCTGTCCGCGGCAAGCAGGGCGGAGCAGCAGGTTTCATCCCCTCAACCGGTTCCCCTCTCTCCTGCCCTCCCCCCTTCCCCTTCCCCCCTTCCTTCCCCGCTTTCCCCCCTCCCTCAGCCCCGAACCAGTCGAACCCCGACGAGGCGCCTGCGGAGGAGAGCAGCGGCGGGTGGTCCGCGGCGGCGATCGCGGGGGTCGTGGTGGGCGCTGTGCTGGTCGTTGCGCTCATCTTCCTCGTTGTCGTGCTCGTGCGCTGCCGCCCGCGCCGGGCCAGCAGCGGAAAGAAGGGCGGCGGCAAGAAGGGTGGCTCGAGCAAGCGCGTGTCGGCGACAACGGTCGTTACCGCGTCGTCCGGCGGCGCGGCTCATGGGCCGAAGAAGGCGCCGGTTAACCTGCAGTGTGAGTGCGCCTAACTGTGTCAGTCTATCCCCTTGACCCGCCTCCCCCTAACCCCCTTCCCCCTTCCCGTTCCCCCATTCCCCCTCCTGTTTTTTTAACACCCTCCCTTTCCCCGCTCCCCTTTCCCCCCTCCGCCCCGCAGCATGGTCCAACACCGCCGCGCGCGCCCCCCCGCCGCCAGGCGCCTCTATGGCCGCCCTTGCCGCCGCATCCGCCGCCAACGGCGCGCCGGGCAACAGCACGCCGGGCGGCTCAACCCGCCGCGTCCCCGGGGTCGTCGTCCTAACCCTAGCCGAGCTCCAGATGGCAACGGACAACTTCTCCCCCGACCGCAGCGTGAACTCGGACCCCCTGGGAACCACCTTCGTGGGGACGCTCCCCAGCGGGCAGGAGATTGCCGTCAAGCGCGTGGAGCCGAGCGTGGTGGAGGGGCAGTCAGACGACGACTTCGTGGCGGTGGCGTCTAATATGGCGCGGTTGAAGCACCCTAATGTGGTGCAGCTGCAGGGCTACTGCGTGGACTACGGCGAGCGCGTGCTGGTGTTCGAGCACTATCACAACGGGTCGCTGTTTGATCAGCTGCATGGCGGGAGGAAGGTGCACAATGCCGCGGACCCCTCACAGCACCTGACGTGGGCCGCCAGGATCGATATCGCGATTGCCACGGCGCGCGCCCTTGTGTGAGTCAGCGGGGGGGAATGGGGGGAGCGAGGAGTGCAGCAGCAATCCTCGTGCGTGTGTGCTGCCTCACATTCCCATTCGCCTCCTCTGCTGACCCCTATCTCTTCCCCCCCCCCCCCCCGCCCTCTCCTCCCCAGCTACCTGCACGAGGAGTGTGTGCCGGCCATCATCCACCGCAACATCTCCTCACGCAACATCCTGCTCGACAAGCGCCTCAAGGCGCGTGTCGCTGGTGCGGGGCTCTCCTTCCTCAACCCCGTGGGCGCTGATGACAAGGTGAGAGCAGCACCTCGTTGATTGCTGCTGCTGTGTTCAACTCTGGCCTCTGTGCTTGCCCTAGTCAACCGCGTTTGAGAGACCCCTTGACTCTCCAGAGCAATGTCCGCCCTTCTCTGCCATCCTCCTTACCCTTCCCCTCCCCTCCTTCCCCCCCCATACCTCATCTGTTGCAGTCGCTGTCGGACCAGCTGGTGGGCGGCTTTGCCTACAACGCGCCAGAGTATGCAATGTCGGGGATCTACACGGCCAAGAGTGATGTCTACAGCTTCGGCGTCGTGCTCCTGGAGCTCCTCACTGGCCGCAAGCCCGTTGACCCGTATGTGCTCTGCCTATCCTCCCCACCTCCTCTCTAGTCCTAGGCTCTTGGTTTCTGTGCGTCTTGGCACCTTTCTGGCCCCCCACCCTCTTTGCTCCTTGTCCATCTTATCTCTGGCCTTACTCCCCCACTCTACACCCCCAGGTCCAAACCGAAGCCCAAGTGGTTGCTGGTGCAGTGGGCGGCGCCACTGCTTTTGAGGCACCTCAAAAGCCCTCTTTGCTCCTTGTCTCTGATTCTCCCACTCTGGCCTATCTCCTCTCCCCTACTCCAAACCCCCAGGTCCAAGCCCAAGCCCGAGTCCTCTCTGGTGCGGTGGGCGGCGCCGCTGCTGCACAACGCGGCAGAGCTGGAGGCCATTCTGGACAGCAAGATTGTGGGGCCGCTGCCCGACGCCACCAAGCTCGCTGCCTTCGCTGAAGTCATCACGCGCTGCATCCAGGTACGTGCGGTGTTCCTAGACATCTTGAAACTTGTTGCTGCATCTTTAAAAACCTTTCCCTCACCTTTTCATCTGCTTGTGCTGCCCTTCTCTCCCTACCTCCAGCCGGAGCCGGAGTTCCGTCCGAGCATGTCCAAGATCGTGAGCGACCTGAACCACAAGGTCAAGGTGCTGCAGCCGGGGGCCAGCCGCCACCGTGCCGGCTCCTCTTCCCCTGCCTCCTCGCTCAATGGCTCCCTGGCCGGTTCCATCCACTAAGGCACTGCTGCTGCTGCTGCTGCTGCTCTGTCTGCAGCGGTGTTGACTGGTGACAGGAGACTTAAAAAGTGGGAGTTCTGTTAGTTATTATGGAGGGAGTGGCAAGTGCGTGCCAGCTATTGGAGATGCTAGATATTGGCGCTTTTCTTTCTGGGTATTTCAGTGCACTTGGTGCGTAGATGGCGTATGGCGTCTGTAGTCCTTGGAAAATAAATTATGGTATTGGGTTTGTTTAGCGTTGGAGGATGTTTCCTAGTTTTAAGTTGACCCTTTGTTATTGTTGTAGTTCAGTATAGATTTCTGACTATGCCTATTCTCAATATTTGCTTCTTTTTTTTTGATCCCATGTTGAGCTGGTTGGGAACGATGATTTTTCTCAAGAGTGTCGGCATTCTCTAGAGCTGTGTACAAGCCAAATCCACAAACCGAGCTCACCTCGGTTGTCTAGCAAAAGCAGATTCACCGCCATGTCCGCATTTCCCGCCATCGTGCTGGACTCCGACAGCGACGACGACAGCAGGCCGCCAGCGAGCAGCCGGTTCCCGATTCCCTCCCGTCGTCCAGACGACCCCGCGACGAACGAATGTGCGATCAGACAGGGCGAGAGTAGCAGGCAGGTCCGCAGGCAGATCTGCAGGCAGGTGTGCAGGCAGGGAGAGGGTATTGGGCAGGATGAAAGGCGGCAGGGAGAGAGCGAGTGGAGCCGAGGAGCGGAAACGACTATTCATCTCGCGGCAGCGAGAACGCGCGTGGTCAAATCTCGTTCGGAGACACTTGAGCCAATCGATCTGGACGAAATCGACGGCTCTCCTCCGCCGACGCCACGCCCAACCGCCTCGGATCCATGGGCTGATAGAACCGATCGTGACCGTCCGACCGTTTCGCGATTGACGGAGGAGGATGATGTCTTGATGGTGGGAGTGGGAATGGGAGTGGGAATGGGAGTGGAAGTGGGGGCGGCGAGGCCGAAGCGGAGGCGGGTAGGTGGGACGGGAGTCGGCGTTACGCAGCCGAACGGTGGCGTGGGTTGTCTGGACGCAGTGAATGATTTGAGTGACGTGGATGGTTCGGGTGGCGTGGATGGTTCGGGTGACGTGGAGCATGACGGGTTACGCCAAGGGAGGAACGACAGGGCTCAGCAGCAGCAGCAGCAGCAGCAGGAGCAGCAGCGGCAGGGTGAGGAGGAAGCGGGGTTGGTAGGAACACCGTTCAAACGATCACAGAGAGAGAACGACGAGCTAGCGGCCGATCTATGGGGCCGACTACACTCCTCCTCCACTGCTGCTACTGGTGCTGCTGCTCCTGCTGCTGCTGCTGCTGCTGCTGCTGCTGCGACCAATCCTTCCCAGCCTACAACCAGGCATGTCTCTCCTCCTCAGGCTGAGACGGTGGGTGGTAGTGGTGGGGGGGGGAGTGAGAGCGAGAGAGACACGGCTAAGGGGGCTAATGCGGGGAGGTCGTCCCTGTGGGGATCCGTGGAGGAGCGAAGGTGGGGCGGGACTGGGGAGCCGTCTCTGGTCACCCATGCGCCAGATTCTCAGAGGCATTCTCCGGGTTTGCACCCTCGGAATGAGCCGCTTGAGGTGCCACAAACACTGCCGGGACAGGGGACAGTAGGACAGGGGACAGCAGGACCAAGTGAAAGGTGGGGGACCGGGGGAGGTATTGGGAGAAGGGACGAGGAGGAGGAGGAGGAGGGGGCGGAGGAGGAGGAGGAGGGGGGCGAAGGGGGAGGTGCTGGGATGGAGTACTGGTGGGAGGAAGGGACAGCAGGGGTGATGTCGGAAGGGGGAGGAAGTGATGGGGATGGTGTAGCGTGCGTTCATGAGATCAGCAGTAGTGCCAGTAGTCAAGACGGCCAAGAGAGTCAAGAGAGTCAAGAGAGTCAAGAGAATCAAGAGAATCAAGGCAGCCAGGGAAGAAGAGAGAGGAGAGAGCGGAGAGAACGGAGAGAGAGGCAGGAGAGGGAGCAGAGGGAGAGGAGGAAGGGCTTGGAGGATGAGGGTGCGAAGAGGCTTTGGAGTGACAGTCAAGGAACGACAATTAGCACCAGCAGTGCAAACAGCAGCAGCAGAAGCAGCAAGAGCGGCAGAGGCGGCAGTGAGTCGTCTGACTGTGCTTTGGTATTTGAGAGCAGGGGCGTTGGGAGTGGAGAAGCAAGCACGCTGCAGCACTCTCAGCCGTGTGCAGCAGCAGGGGAGAGTGCTGGATGGCTGGGGAGCCCAGGATGGGTGGGCGGGTGGAGAGACGAAGTGGCGTGTGAGGAGGACGAGGGATGGCGGCAGGGAGAGGCGTGGAGGGGAGGAGAGGCGTGGAAGGGAGGGGAGGCGTGGAGGGGAGGAGAGGAGTGGAGTGGAGGGAAGGAGTTCACGGGAGGGGTGACGAGGTGTGGAGAAAGAGGAACGGGGCGTGAGGGGAAGGCAATTGGGCGGATGGAGAACGGTGCTGTGGGATGGGGAGGTGGGAGGAGGCTGCATGGCTGGGAGGATGAGGGGATTGGGACGGGTGGTGTGGGAGTGAATGCAGAGCCCGGAAACAATGGCAGTAATATGGGCGGTAGGAGTGGCAGGAGTGGCAGGAGTGGCAGGAGTGGCAGCCGCAGTGGCGTGGGTAAGGGAGCAGAGAGCGAAAGCCAGAGAAGGAAGGCGATGGAGAGGGAGAGGAAGGCGCTGGAGAAAGAGAAGAAGAAGCAGGAGAGGGCAGCGCAGGCAGAAGAGAGGAAGAGAAAGAAGCAGGTCCCACCTCTCCCCCCCCCCATCCTCTCTCCCCCACCACCGCACCCCCCGCGCCCCCCTCTCCCTCCCTCTTCCTCAGACTCTCGGTCCTCCCCACTGTCCACTCACCCGTCCCCTGGTTTCTGGCACACATTGTGCCAGGGCATGGATTGTGCCGAGGCACGCATTGTGCCGGTGCACGTATTGTGCCGGTGCACGCATTGTTTAGGGCCGCCGCACAATAACAATCCTTGAGGCATTTCAACTGGGCCTCTGTGCACCAACACCACCATTGTAGGATTCCGCTGCCTTGATCCTGATGGTACTGGCCTGCTGCATGCATGTCACATGGTGCGGTGTGGAACGGTATGCTGCATTGTGGCGTGGGATGATGTGGGGGTGAATGGCATGGCGGCAATGGACTCTACGGCATGGCATGGCATGGCATGTCGTGATGGCACTCCCATTGTCCTCCCCGCAGGATGAGAGGCTGGCGAGGGAGAGAGCACGTTGGGACAGTTAAGTCGAGTCAAAGGTCACCTCACTACAATGTTGTGACGGCACTCCCTCCCTTGTCGTCCCCACAGGATGAGAGGCTGGCGAGGGAGAGAGCGCGGAGGGAGGCAGGGGAGAGGAGGGAGTCAGTGCGGGAGGTGGAGGGGTGGGAGAAGGGCAGAGATGCAGTGAGCAAGGCCACCACGCTCATTGACGACAGAATGCCTCCAGCCGCCAAGGGTGAGAGCACGCTGTCAAATAATAAAAACCATATCTTTAGGCGTTTCACAATTGGATGCAGTGAGCAAGGCCACCACGCTCATCGATGACAGAATGCCTCCAGACGCCAAGGGCAGGGGTGGGAGCACGGGTGAGAGCATGGGTGAGAGCATGGGTGAGAGCATGGGTGAGAGCATGGGTGAGAGAGAGCACGGGTGAGAGCACAGGTGAGAGCATACTGTCCTGTTTTGAGACGCCTTGAAACTGGATGCATGCAGTGAGCAAGCCAACGACACTTAATGACCACAGAATACCACCGGACGCCAAGAGTAAGAGAGCATGCTGTCTTTCTGCTGCCACCTACTTGTCTGTCTGCTGTCTTTCCAGCCTATTCGTGCATGCTCCTCTACCTACAGCTGCTCCCCTCCCCTCAGTCCGTTTCTCCCTGTTTTCCCCTCCCTTCCACACTCGCTTTCATTCTCATTCTTCATTCGCTTTCAAATCTCTCCGTGCGTGCAGCCCCCCACCGCTAATAACCCTTCTGTCCGCTTCACATGTTAATTCTCCCCCCCTACATCCCCTGGTCCACCTCTGCAGCGGCTCTCGAGCGGACTCTCGCCGATCGCGGTTACCCCTTCACCGTCACCCGTAACCCCGTTGCGGCCTCCGTGCTGTGGCTTCTCAAGGTGCCTCGCCTGCTGCCTGCTGCCGCTGCTGCCAACGCGTCCACTGCTGCTGCTGCTGCTGCTGCTGCTGCTGTGCAACCTTGGAGCACCGCTTCTGCTTCTGCGCCTGCTGCTGCTGCTGCAGTATCTGCTGCACCTGCTACTGGTGCTGCTGCTGCTGCTGCTGCTGCATGCAGGCAGGGAGGGGCAGACGAGGGAGGGAACGGAGGGACACAAGCACACCAGGGGCAGCAAGGCCGGGCTCAGGTATAATGGAGAATTCCTTGATTCCTGCTGTCAGTGGCAGTCAGCAGTCAGGTGCTTTCTTTTGTTCTCGGTTAAAGCAGGTTCTGGGAACTTTCAGGAACACACTGTCTCACTAGCTTGCCTCATCTCCATCGTGCGGCGGCATCCTATTGCCCCGTACCTTCAGTTCTCGCCTTCCGTCATATTGCCATCGTTTTAGTTCTCCCCCCCTCTAGCTCTCCCTGCGCGCGCACTTAAACCGCATGCCATGCCCCACTCTCCCCCACTCTGGTGGTGATGGGCGCTCCTGCCTGTTCCCCCTCCATGTGCTCTCACCATTCCCCCCCCATTCCCTTTCCCCCTGCCTGTTTTCCTTCCCCCATCGTCTCCCCCCTTTGCTCAGCTGTGCATTCGGCAGCAGTGGGCGGCGGGCATGGTGGTGGCGATGGGCGCGCAGTGCTTCGTGGATCTGCTGCTCAGAGGCGTGCCCTGGTGGGAGGCGCACGTGCTCTCGCCGCTGCTCACCGCCCTGGAGCGACAGGAGCACGTGCCCACGCCGCAACAGCAGCAGGAGCAACAGCAGCAGCAGCAGCAGCAGCAGCAGCAGCAGCAGAACCAGCAGCACCAACACCACGAGCACCATCACCACCACCGTTCCCAGCAGCAGCACGTGGGTCCGAATGGAAACGGAGAGGCGGCGAAAGAAGGGAGGAGCGAGGGCAAGGTGGTGCTGCTGGTGTGTGGGCTGGGGCGGTACCTGAAGCAGAGCGAGCAGCGGGCCCAGAAAGCAAAGGAGAAGTGGCGGGAGCCTCCTGTGGAGCAAGTGAGGAGAGAGAGGTGCATGGGTGAGGGGGGAGAGGTGCATGGTTGAGGGGGATAGGAGAGTATGCATGGGTGAGAGGAGCAAGGGGCGTTGGGGGGGTACAATGTGCCGTGTGATGGGTCCAAGTGGGTGTGCCTTATACGGACCTTGGTCATGGTATGCATGCTCACCATGCATGTTCACCATGCATGTTCACCATGCATGCTCACCATGCATGTTCACCATGCATGCTCACCATGCATGTTCACCATGCATGTTCACCATGCATGCTCACCATGCATGCATCGACTAAGTACATCACATCGTTTAAGTACATCGCACACCGTGTCTAATACAAGGTCGTTCTGTTTTCGCAGCTTCGCATCTGCACCACCATCCGTCCTTCATCTCACCAGAGATTTTCGCCTTAAATGATGCCATGTTGGCGTATTTTGAAAATATTTTCTTTCAGTGTCTCAGCCTCCCTCTTGTCACTCTCCCCTGCCTGTTCCCTCTCCCCTGCCTGTTCACTCTCCCCTGCCTGTTCCCTCTCCCCTGCCTGTTCACTCTCCCCTGCCTGTTCCCTCTCCCCTGCCTGTTCACTCTCCCCTGCCTGTTCCCTCTCCCCTGCCTGTTCCCTCTCCCCTGCCTGTTCCCTCTCCCCTTCCGCCCCCTCTCCCCGCCCCCCCAGTCCTCGCTCCCCCATCCCTGACTCCCCCCCAACCCCCTTTCATGCCCTTGCCCATCTAGAGACACACTCTTTCCTTGTCCGTGTGCAGTGACGAGTGGGGCATGGCTAAACCTGTGGCTGTTCCTTGTGTGTGGTCGTGCGTGTGGGAAGGACCCCCATTCCGCATCCCATTCCTCCCCTTCTCCTGCTTTTCCCTTCTCCTGCCCTCCCTCAACCCCTCCCAAGCCCTGGCCCTTCTAGCGACACACTCCGCGCACGTGTGCATTGATGAGTGGGTCATGGCTCTAAACTTGTTCCCACCCCTTTTCCTACTCCCCGCTCCCCCCATCCCCGCTCCCCCAATCCCTGCTCCCCCCAATCCCCTCCCAGGCCCTTGCGCGTCTAGCAACGCACTTTGCGCGTGTGAGTGTGCGCGTGTGCAGCGACGAGTGGGTCATGGCAGAGCACGTGGCAGCCATGCACCGGGCACACGCCGAGAAGATGTACAGGTGGCTAGTGGAGGGTGTTGGGGGGGTGTGGGGGGGAGCGTAGGGCTGCTTTTGAGGCGCCTAAAAGATGCGAGAGAAGATGCACAGGTTGTGGGGATTGTGGGGGTTGTGGGGGTTGTGGGGGTTGTGGAGGGAGTGGTTGGCCGAGGCAACACCAAGGCGTGAAGTGTGTAAGGTTAGTTCTTTCCCTGTGGTTGGGTGGGAAGTGAATGAGTGGTGGGTTGCGTCAGCTGCTGAATGTGGTTTGATAGGAAGCATTTAGTGGCAGTTTTGCGGCTACAGGACCCATCGCAAGCATCGCAAGCATTGCTCCTCGTGGCCTCGTCCCTTCCCGTTTCCTCCAGCCTGTTTGTCTCTGCATATAGTGCAGAGCTGCGGGGCTACCAACCCCCAAGGACCCCTCAAGCATCCCTCTCATCTTCCCCCACACCCCCTAAACCTCGTGCCCTGCTCTTCCCCCTTCCCCCCCACCACCCATGTTTTGATTCGACTTAAAACACACCTGGATATAATGTGTCCCACACCCCCAAACCTCGTGCCTTGCTCCCGCCCCCTTGTCCCTCAGGCCTGCACCACGCTGCGGGGCTGCTGATCCCAAAGACCCCTCAAGCAGCCGCCAACCCCCCCATGCGCCATCTCCACCCGCCCCCCCCCCACCGCACATCTCTCAGGCCCGCCTTGAGCCGCCTGCACATAGTGCAGAACTGCGGGGCTGCCAACCCCAAGGACCCCTTCTTTCATGCCGCCCGGCGAAACACATGGTGCATGGGCTGGGAGGGAGGGGTAGTGGGGGAGGGGTAGTGGGGGAGAGGTAGTAGGGAAGGGATAGGAAAGGAGGGGTACAGGAGGGCAAATCGTGTGCGGGAGGGAGTGTGCGTTGGTAGATTCTCCAGGAGTAAGGGAGTATACTTCAGCCTTGTGCTCGGTTGCTCTCCTCCCAGCATCTCCACCTGCTCGCACCTCTTCTGCAAAATGTGTGCGTGCACTTCCCCCGTCGCCTCTGCCTGCCAGCTATGCTGCAGAAGAGCCACACAGGTTTTTCTTTTCCTCTGATACAGTTTTGCATTTCTCCTCTGCTACTGCATCAGGGCTTGCATACTGATGGCCAGGTGATCTTCCAGGTATGTCTGCCAGAGAGAGCTTGTTAAGGTGCCTCCATTGCTTCCCCGCCTTCCCACCCCCCCCCCCCCCCACCTTTCTCTCTCCACCCACACGTCTTTCGTCGTCTTTCCCTCCCTCCCCCCCCCCCCACCCATCCCCGTTTTTCCCCACCTGCACACACACTGCTTGCCCACAGGGTGACCATGCTGATGGCCATCCCAGGGCTGTCGGCCAGGGCAGACTTTCGAGGTGCCTCAAGAGAATTTCCTATCTTCCCACCCCCACCCCCCCCAAATACACCCTCGCTCTGCTTCCCCCACAGGGCGAGCATGCTGATGGCCATCCCAGGGGTGTCGGCCAGAGATGCCATTAGCATCAGCAGGGCGTACCCCTCCATGCACTCGCTGCTCTCCGTCTACCGCTCTGCCCTGCCGGTGAGATGCGCGGAGTGTGTGCAGGTTTAGGGAATATTGTAGAGTCTCTTCTCTGAGGCGGGTGAAAGAGAGAGTGCTCGACCATGCACTCGCTGCTCTCCGTCTACCGCTCTGCCCTGCCGGTGAGATGCGCGGAGTGTGTGCAGGTTTAGGGAATATTGTAGAGTCTCTTCTCTGAGGCGGGTGAAAGAGAGAGTGCTCGACCATGCACTCGCTGCTCTCCGTCTACCGCTCTGCCCTGCCGGTGAGATGCGCGGAGTGTGTGCAGGTTTAGGGAATATTGTAGAGTCTCTTCTCTGAGGCGGGTGAAAGAGAGAGTGCTCGACCATGCACTCGCTGCTCTCCATCTACTGCTCCAGCCTGCCGCTGAGATGAGGCGAGCGAGTGCTGTGAGAAAGACAGTGATTGTGTGAGTGAGAGTAACTGAAAGCTGCACTACTTATGAGACAGCGGAAGAGGTGGAGAAGGATGCTCTCCCCCCCCCCCTCCTCTCCTTATACCGGCCACGCAATATGTCAGTGAGGCGAGTGCACTGTTTTGCGACAGAGACAGGCGCAGCACTCACACTTTCCGTATCATTCTCATTGACAGTGTGCACATGCACACGTGCAACTACACGCACACGCACATGTGCATGCACATGTGCACACACGCCTGTGCATGCACTTGCACGCACTCACTCACACTCGTGTGCATGCATCATGTGCACACGCAAGCAGGCACGCACGCAAGCGCGCGCGCGCACACGCTCACGCACATGCACATGCACATGCACGCACACACACATCTACACTTGCACTTGTTGATCCATCTCTATCCCCCCCCTGTGCATGCGTGTCTCTACTTCCCCCACATGTCCAATCACAGGAGCGGGACAAGCAGCTCCTGCTGGGGAAGGTGACCAAGGTTCAGCTGGGACTAGGGAGTGCTGCTACAACTGCTACCGGTAGTGCTGGTGATGATACGTGGGATGATGATGATGCGGATGCTGGTGTTGATGTGAGAGGGAGTCAAGGTGGCTCTGCTGGGATGAGGCGACTGGAGCGCATAGGTCCCGTGATGGCGCACAGGATATACCATGTTCTTACATGTAAGGATGCTTCGAGCATGACGATTTTATGAGGTTCCAATGTTAAGTTTGTGTGAATATGCAGTGCAGCATTGTTCGTGTGAGCATGAATGAGTTCTTGGCGTTGTAGCTCGCAAGAATTTGGGAAGCAGAGCATAGGTACTACTGGCGGCAACTCTTACCCCATATGTGTGTGTGACCTCAACATTTGAATTTAGCTTCAAATATCTTTCCATATTAGCACGCAGGTGTTAAGATAAGCTAGATACGAGGAGTAGGCCGCCATGGAAATGGCGGCAGGGTTTAGCTAGGAAGATTGACGAGAGAAAAGAGAAATTACTAGAAAGAGAGGGATACGAGGAGGGGGTTGTACCTGTTGTGATATGATTCATACTTAGCATTTCCGTAAGTGTATTATCGGCAGATAGTGTCGAATCCTACTGTAGAAGATAAGTCCGTAGAATGACGTCAGCAAATAGCGCTCGTCATGAGGACAGTCGTTTCAGTCACGCGAACAGTCGTGTCTCTTCATCATCATTTAGGGCGCATAGCGCGATAGTGACGAACATGTACATTAGCGAACAGGTACTTTCTAGAGCTATAAAATCCTTACAATGTCTTTCTATTATCAACCTTGAATCTTAAATCTTGACTTTCACAAAAATATATGCTCAGGTTCTTTCTTACAAGACTTCCGCTGTCTTACTAGCCTACCATTCCAGTAAAGATCCTTGGCCAACACTTGAGGTTTTCCAAGTGTTCGTGTTTGCAGATTCTATACTTAGTCTCTTGCAACACCTATCAAATTATTACATGGTATGAGAGCTGTCTGGAATTAAGACTTCTGTCAACAATGACTGGAACATCACCAGCACAATCTATCGGATCCAGTTATGGAACTACTGGAGTACCTGTCTCCTCGACTGCCACTGGTCTTTCAGCATCTGGACCGTTTCCATCGGCTTATGCGCACATCGGTATGCAGCAGCAGCAGCAAAATCCGCCTTCTGTCAGTACTCCAGGGATTTCATCGACTGCACCTGCAGCGCAACAACAACAACAACAGGCAACAGCACCACAGTTTTCAACTCAGTCAATATCATCAGCTTTTAATGGAATGAGCCTTGACGGCTCAAGTTACATGCATGGAGTCTCAGCTCCAAGTACCGGTTCGTTTGCCTTCGCACCTTTTATGCAGCAGCCGCAGTCGCAGCAGCAACATCCCTTTTACATCTTCGGGCGTTCACCTGCTCAGCAACTACCACAGCAACAACAACAACAGCAACAGCAACAGCAGCAACATACGCAGCAATTTCAGCAACAGCAGCAACATCAACAACCTCAACAGCAGGGTATTATTTTTCAGCCGCCGAATTTACTTAATAGCACACAGATCAAGACTACTATACCTTTTAACGGAGTTGATTTTTACTCATGGAGCTTCGAGTTTGAACTTCTGGCGCAGTCTGCCGGGCTATGGCCTTTCTTCACCGGCGAATTCACGTATCCTGTTATGGGAACACAGCTGGAGCAGCAGAGTTTCTTGCACGCCTTTCTCGGGGCGTGTACGGTTCTTGTTCGGAACTTATCGCCAAAGGAGCAGCTCGGCGTTCGATCTTTTCATTCAAGCTTTACACCAGCTGAAACTGCATGGAACCACCTAAAAGGGGTGTACATGGCAAAGGGTACAATCACAGTGAGTAAGATTCTTTCGCAGTTGACAAATGTGCAGATGATGACAAACGAGAATGTCATGGATTACGTCAATCATGTCCGCACACTACGAGATCAATTGGAGAAGAGTGGTGGATACTTCCCTCGTGAGATGTATCTCACGGTCCTTCTTGCTGGACTTGGTCCCGAGTGGCGACAGACGCGCGCATTCTTGCGCATGAACCCGAATCTCTCCGAAGCCGAGATTTCTTCGTATCTTCAAGCAAAATAGCAAGATCTTGACCTGCAGTCACTACGCAATCAGAAGAAGGGGATACATTCAAGTTTTTACTCAAATCCAGAACCGCAGCAACGACTTCCCCCGAAATATCCCTTCTGTCATTTCTGCAAGAAACCAGGACATACTTACCAAACTTGTCGCAGTCGACATCAAAACCGTCGCAGTACTTCACAACCATATCATCGTTCGCAGTAGACATTGAAGTCACATCAGTCAACGCAGCAGTCGACGTCACAGACGCAACAGATGCAGAAACCACCGCAGAATCCATCTCCATCACAGCATCGTCCACCGGTTTTTCCATCTGCAAAATCAGGAAAAGGGGTCTTTGGATGTGTTACAACAGTTGACGTTTCAGAAACCGATTTCGAGACACACCTTGAAGAAACCACCAGTGCAGAGGGCATTCCCTTACCGCAAGTTTACGCTAATCTTGCTCGCGTCATTTCAGGACCCTATACTTGGTATCTCGACAGCTGTTGCGGTTGGCATATGTGCTCCGCTGAAACTAGCTTCATCACCAACCAGCGTCCCCTTAGTCGTCCGATACCTGTCACAGTCGCAAACAGACAAAATATCATGGCAAGATCTATCGGGAGTGTAATGCTCGAGTCCGTTGACACAGGATATTCCTTACATGTCACCAACGTTCTTATCGTCGCCGGCCTTGGTTTTAATCTTCTCTCCACAGCTCAGCTCCTGGCACACAAGATTCGCACACAAGGCAATTGTGATACAATGGATCAGGAGTTATGGCACAGTTTGACAAACACTTACCTTGGTCGCGCCGCTACTCAGCATGGTGTCTCCGTTCTTCAGTTCATTGCAAAGGGCACCTCTGGTGATTCAGAACGCGTCCTTGCTCTTTGTCCCTGGGATAATCCCGACGAAACAGATTATCAACAAGTTGACATTGATTTTCGGGCAACTACTGTACCAACGGCTTCTCGAACTGCAGCTGCCGTTCTCACAGCTCTTGATACTTGAGAGTTCAACACTGCCGATGAAGGCGCCAACGCTTGGCGAGCTTTCTATAACACCCGTGCCGCTTTTCAAGGAACTCCAGCTCCACTTTGGGGCAAAATCAATGGACTTGCAGCTGATGAACCTGACGTCGTCGAGGAAGCCGCAAAAGAAGAAGTCGTCGAGCAGCCGAGTCACACAATAGCTGTCGCAGGACCATCTGCCCACACATCAACAGAAGTAGTATCAGATGTTGCAATTGCAACTGCAGCAGAACTGTCAAATGTTCAGTTACCATTTACCCATTTCGTTGAAGGGGAGATCGTCATGTCTCCAGCTCTTTCTCCTTTCATCATTTCTTCATTTTATACTAACGCCGACTTCTATTTGCGATCATCAGGACACAAAGCCACAGAGGACATTTGGCATCAACGGTTAGGACATCCATCGCATGGGATTTTAAATTATTCAATACGAGCAACAGTTCTTGATAAAAGCAGTCTCCTCTTACCTGACGGCACGGAGATGAAACCACAGTCTCGCCCAACGGTTTGCACCACGTGTCCAATCTTACCCATGACCCGTTTCCGAGTCATTTTCCTGGCTCAAATCGTTATCGACTGATGCAGAAAGTCTACAGCGATATTCTCAACATACCTGAAGCAGGCCTTAAAGAAGAGCAGTACGTGATTACCTTTATTGAAGCATCTACTCGCTACGTTTGGAGAGCCAACCTTCCTGCTCGATATCTCGCCCATCCGGCCTTCGTCGCATGGCTCGCCGTTGCTGAGAGAGAGTCTGGAGCGAAACTACAAGAATTCCAGAGTGATGGCGCAGGGGAGTACATGAGTAACACTTTCACAGACTACATCCAAACCCTCGGCATCAAACGGAAGCAGTCTCTGCCACATGCACACCAACAGATGGGGGTAGCAGAACGGATGAATCGGACTCTGCAGGAGAAGATGCGTGCTCTGCTGACGCAGGCAGCTCTTCCTCCTCGTTTTTGGCCATATGCGATGGACCATGCCGTGCTGTTACACAACCTGCTGTCTTCCACATCACTGTCCGAGTTTTCTTCACCTCACCTGCAGTGGACACGTATAGTGGGAAGTACAAAACTCTTACGAGTTTTTGGGGGTGTCGTGCAGTTTCGACCTCCAACTGTAGCACTCGACAAATTTTCAGAACGGGCAAAATAGGGGGTACACCTCGGCATCGAAAAACGGTATCACGCCTGGAAGATTTTGGATCTTCGTTCAAACCAAATCATCCCTTCACGTGATTGTCTCTTCTATGAGCGACTCACCTTGCCAGTTTTTCGTGCCCACCAGGCAGCAGCTGCCAACCCCGCCAGGTTGTTCGTAGGCTCGCGTGCATTTGCAACTGACGAAGCCAAAGCTGATGTACAGGACGAGGCAGTTTCCGAAGCTTCCGAAGCTACCGCAACAGACATTCCCGAACCTGTCACGTCGTCTGGCATCCCGGAATTTATTCCCCTCGCTGATACTGACCCGGATGACGTTCGCGAAGTCCATCTCAGTTACAAACGCGATCGTCAACAGCAGCCAATGCTAGCCGTCTCTGACGAAGCCGTCCGTGTTACACCTGACGAAATTGGGGGGGAAGAAGGGTCAGAAGAAATTTTCGCAGGTGCAAACGGAGAATGTCCGCATTTTACAGAAACTGGTTTACATATCCTTGGATTCGCAGTCGCAGTACAGTACAGCAGCAGTAAAATACTTGAATCGAAAATAGTTCAACAGGCTCTTACGAGTCCTCATCGAGAAAAATGGCGCGAAGCCATGGACAGAGAGCTAGCAGCTCTTAAGAGTCGCGGCACATGGGAACTAATATCGACTTCAGAGACTTTCGGCCTTGACTACGAGCTTACCTTTGCTCCCGTCGGTCGACATACGAGTGTTCGCGTTCTACTCTGTGTCGCTGCCTGCCACAATCTACGACTTCGGCAAATCGACGTGGCAAACGCTTTCCTCTACGCACCCGTCGACGCGCTCATTCTGGTAGAGTACCCGCACTCGTACACTACTAACCCATCGAGCGTGTGCCGTCTCAGAAAGTTGCTTTACGGCATTAAATAGGCACCTCGGCTTTGGCAGCAGTACCTCCACTCACGGCTTCTCACTGCTGGTTTTCGACAACTACCGCACGATCAGGGGATGTATCTTCTAACTGCCGGAAGCAACTACATTTTACTTGTCGCTTACGTCGACAATATTCTCTACGTCAGTACGACGGAATCACTCGCTAATACCTTCATACTGAAACTACATAAAAATCTACAGCTTACTGTCTCTGAGTTCTTCTCACAGTTCCTCGACTTAGACATTACCTGCTCACCGACGTCTATTCACCTCACCGCTTCGAAGTACGCAGCCACGCTTGCTGCCCGCGTCAACCTTACTCCTTCGACAGTCTTTACACCATACCGTTCCCTACCGACAGATTACAAACCGAATACTACACCGTTGAGTCTAACCGATTTACAGACTTATCAACAGCAGTTAGGCTGTCTACTCTTCGCCGCTGTTACTTGTCGTCTAGATCTAGCCTATGTGGCTAGTCAACTCGCTCAGTTTCTACGCCGTCCTGAAGAGGAGCATCAACTTGATCTCCTCCGCGCGCTTTAGTATTTCATATCGACTCCTGACGTCGGTTTAGTCTACAACGTCAGCACCATTAAACGTTATATCTACATGGTTTCGCTGACGCCGATCACGTTGCCGACACCACTTATCGGCGATCGCGCACTGGATTTATTTACCGCCTTGAACCTATCGGGCCTATTTCTTGGAATTCGACGAAGCAGGAAATGATTGCTCTCTCCTCTGCTGATGCTGAATTTATCGCTGTCTGCACAGCGACACGCGAAGGACTTTACCTACAGGAGCTATTGGAAGAAGTGAAGTTGACGACGAGTACTTAGTTTACTTTGCAGTGCGACAACCAGAGTGCAATTCGCATCGCGCACCAACCTGGCTTCGTCAACAGGACGAAACACATTTCACTGCGTTACTTTTCGTCAAGGATGAAGTCGAGAAGGGGAGAATGCGATTGGTCTATTGTTCAACCAACGAAATGGCTGCCGATTTCCTCACGAAGAAGCTGACACGACATAAATTTCAGTACTGTAATAAGCTTTGCGGGATCTTCAAGAAGTGACACTATCGCACTTCCAGAAATGAAGGGGAGTGTTGTGATATGATTCATACTTAGCATTTCTGTAAGTGTATTATCGGTAGATAGTGTCGAATCCTACTGTAGAAGATAAGTCCGTAGGATGACGTCAGCAAATAGCGCTCGTCATGAGGACAGTCGTTTCAGTCATGCGAACAGTCGCGTCTCTTCATTATCATTTAGGGCGCATAGCGCGATAGTGACGAACAGGTACATTAGCGAACAGGTACTTTTCTAGAGCTATAAAATCCTTACAATGTCTTTCTATTATCAACCTTGAATCTTAAATCTTGACTTTCACAAAAATATATGCTCAGGTTCTTTCTTACAAGACTTCCGTTGTCTTACTAGTCTACCATTCCAGTAAAGATCCTAGGCCAACACTTGAGGTTTTCCAAGTGTTCGTGTTTGCAGATTCTATACTTAGTCTCCTGCAACACCTGTCAAATTATTACAGCACCCTCTATAATACAATTCGTTAACCTACCAAGCCTACCAATTATATAACTAAATATATAATTTAACAGCAGGACCCATTTCCTATTTTGGTGAATGTTTTTTCCCAAGAGAACACTATTAGAACCCAGTCACTAACCACATAGTTATACGGGCTTGGATAGCTGGTGAGTGCGCCCATAACCCCGCAGGCTCTGCACCTGTGACCCTTCCCCGAGGAGCAAGGGCAACCCCAACGTGTATATTGAAACCCCCCCTCGCTGGAATAGGCCGAAGACACAAGGGCCTCTGCAGCGCTGGCACTTCCAGCAGTGCCCACCGGGAATGGAACCTGAGTCACCCGGCTCCAATACCATATCAGAACTCAGTCAATAACCATTGAGTTAAAAGTGTCAAACATATATTGTTATGTGCTTGTAGACTGTATAGGTTTGTGCCATAGAGGGTGAAAATTGCTAGGTTATATTCGCCTGTACTCCATTGTTCTAGTCATTCTCTCATTTCAACATGGTATCATGAATAGGTTAGGTCCAGCTAGCCCGCCCGCGCTTCCGCCCTAGGCCCTAGCTGTCCCCGCGCCCGTTCCTAGCTGGCCCCGCGCCCGCCCCTCGCGCCCCCGCGCGCCCGTTCCTAGCCGGCCCCTCGCGCCCCCGCGCGCCCATTCCTAGCCGGCCCCTCGCGCCCCCCGCGCACCCGTTCCTAGCCGGCCCCTTGCACCCCTCACGCCCGCTCCTAGCCTGCCCCTCGCGCCCATAGCGCCCGCTCCTAGCCTGCCCCTCGCGCCCCCGCGCGCTCGTTCCTAGCCGGCCCCTCGCGCCCCCGCGCGCCCGTTCCTAGACGGCCCCCTCGCGCCCCCGCGCGCCCGTTCCTAGCCGGTCCCTCGCGCCCGCCCTAGCCGACCCCTAGCGCCCGTCGCGCCCGTCCTAGCCGGCCCCTTGCGCCTTTTGCGCCCGTTCCTAACCGGCCCCTAGCGCCTGTCGCGCCCGTTCTAGCCGGCCCCTTGCGCCTCCCGCGCCCGTTCCTAGTTGGCCCCTTGCACCCCTCGCGCCCGTTCTAGCCGGCCCCTAGTGCCCGTCGCGCCCGTTCTAGCCGGCCCCTAGCGCCCGTCACGCCCGTCCCGAGCCGGCCCCTCGCAACCCGCCCCTCCCAGGCCTCGTGCCCGTTCCTAGCCGGCCCCTCGCGCCCACCCTTGTCGGCCCCGCGCCCGCTCCTAGTCGGCCCCTCGCGCCCGCCCCTCCTAGGGCACGCGCCCACTCCGAGCCGGCCCCGCGCCCGCACCCGTTCCTCGTCAGCCCCCCGCGCCCTTTCCGCGCTGGCCCCGAACTCGTTTCGTCGCCGGCCCACCTCCGAACCGCGCCCGACCCGTTCTTCCCGCTCTGCACCGCACTACACCTCACTGTACCGCACGGCACCGCTTTGCCCCGCACTGCACCGCTCTGCACCGCACAGCACCGCTTTGCACCGCATTGCACAGCACAGCACTGGTCTGCATCACTACTGCATCGTTTCTGATGGCGGACTTCGTGCTCCGCTTTGACGCAGAGGGTCAGCCCCTCGAGTTTGACGCGCGGCTGGTCGACCTCTGCCGCCATCTCACTGGTCAGCGGCAGGATGGCCACTCGCTGTTGGTCCACTTTGACGGTACGCTTCCCTGCCCTTACCCCCTTGCTGCGCTGCCCGCTGACCCCTCGTCTGCTGAGCGTGAATCCGCTGCCGCTGCTGCCCTTGCTCGCTCAGTCTGGTTGTCGCGTGACGCTGTCGCACAGCTTGCGATCAGTCATGCCCTTCCCCTGTCTGAGCGTCCCCGCTTTAGGTCGGTCATGACTGCGCATGAGTCCTTAGACGCTGTTGTCCAGCGCTATTCCACCCCGCGTGCTGCCTCCGTAGGTCGTCTCATTCTACTGACACTCTTTCCCGACCTTGCATCTTTCCCCACTGTCGCTCACCTTGCTGCTCACCTATGCACGCTAGACACGACCAGGCGTGGTGCCTGCACTGAGACCCAGCTACATGCCTTTTAGCCGCCCCTCACCTCTACCCTCTACCTGCTTGCCACTCGCCTCCCTGACCGTCTCGCCACTGCCCGTGATCACATTCTTAGCGTCCACCCCGGTGACCTCACCCTCACTGACTTTGTTGACACCCTGTCTGCCATAGAGACCCGCCAGCGCTCTATCGCCCAGACTAGCGGCACTGCGCCGGTCCCTATCTTTCACGGTTGTGCCCCCGCTCAGTGCACCTTCTCGAACGGTTCTGCTGCTGTGGCTGAGACCGCCGCTGCAGCGCAGTCCCATCCGGGGAAGGGTAGCCGCCCCAAGGCTGGGCGCGGTGGGGGTAGCGGCGGTGCAGGTGGAGGCGGTGGTGGAGTTGGGTCACTTGGTGGTAGTGCTTACGAGGGGACCGAGACTGGAGCAGCCGAGCAGTTGTCCCAGCAGCAGCAGACGTCGCAGCCGGACCAGCAGCATCAGCGGCAGTAGTAGCAGCCACTGCACAAGCAGCAGCAGCAGCAGCAGCCGCAGCAGCAGTCGCAGCAGCAGCGTCGGGCGGGTGGGCTTCCTCCCGGGTGGCCTGGCGCTGGAGGTGGCGGTGGGCGTGGTGGTCGTGCGCGTGGTGTGCCGCCGGGTGGCAGTTCGGGTGACGGGCGCTGTCAGTACCAGCTCCAGACCGGTCCTCGCCGCGGCTCCATTTGCGGTAAGATCGGTCACACCCCTGTCCGCTGCTTTCGTCGCCTAAACGACCTGTTTCGTCTTCGCTTCGGCCCGTTGCCCAACCTCCCCGACTGGTACAGCTTGCTTCGCCGTAGTATTCCGATTTTTGCTATGGACATGGATCAGCTTAGCTCTGCTTTGTATGTGCTATCTATTGATGACGCTATTGGTTCTTACTACCCCTTGTTTCCTAGTATAGGTGTGTCTAGCCTAGACTCCCCTGCTGCGTCAAGCGTAGGACCCCCTGCTTTGTTTAGCCTTGGTTCTTCCCTTCCTGCTCCGACTCCGGCCGCCGCTGCTGCGCTCTCCTTCACCCTGGACTCTGGCGCTTCTCGGTGTTTCTTTCGCGACTCCACGATGCTGATGCCGCTCGTCGCCCCTGCCGCAGTCTCCCTTTCCGACCCCTCCTCTGGTCCGGTAGTCGCCTGTAGTTCCACCACCCTTCCCTGTCCGGCGGCTCCTTCGGGTTCCCTTACCGGCCTGCACATCCCCTCGTTTTCCAGGAACCTAGTTGGTGTTGGCTGCCTCCAGGACCTTGGCGTCACCACTACGTTCCCTGGTCATGAGCGGTTTGCTGTCTGTACCGAGGCCGCCACTGGTGCTCCCTTCACCACGTTCCCCCGGGACCCGGTGTCTGGCCTGTTCACGCTGGACACCGTGCCCCCCCCGGCTGGGACGCCTCCCCAGGTAGCTGCGTCTCCTCAGGTTACTGCGGCCTGCTCTTGTCGGTCGCTCACTCACCCGACACTCCTGTGGCACCACCATCTAGGTCACCCTGCGCTCCTGCGTTTGCGTCACATGTCACAGCACAGTCTTGTCCTCGGTCTCCCAGGGTTGTTCCCCGAGTTGCCCCCCTCCACAACACCACCGTGCATGCCCTGCGTCGAGGGCCAGCTCCGCTGTGCTCCTCACTCCTCCTCGTTTCCCCCCACCACCGCACCGCTGCAGACCCTGCACATGGACGTCTGGGGCCCCGCCCCTGTCCATGGGCCGCGTCGAGAGCGGTACTTCCTAGTGCTTGTCGACGACCACACACGCTGCACCATGATGTTTCCCCTGGAGCGGAAGGCTGACGTGCCTGACGTTCTTATGCCGTGGCTTGTCTCTGCACGTCTCCACTGTGGTCTCCCTATCTTGCGTCTTCACTCCGACCGTGGTGTCGAGTTTGTCTCTGGTGTCCTTGGTCGCTTCTGTCGTGCGGAGGGCATCACCCAGACGTTCACCCTGCCGGACTCCCCGCAGCAGAATGGGGTCGCTGAGCGACGCATCGGTTTGGTCATGGAGGTGGCTCGTACCTCCATGATCCATGCCGGTGCACCCCATTTTCTGTGGCCATTTGCGGTTCGCTACGCCGCTCACTAGCTTAACCTGTGGCCGCACCCTCAGCAGCCGCAGGTTTCGCCGACGCGTCTGCGTTCCACGTCTGGGGCTGCCTTGCTCACGTTCGTGCCTCTGGCACGGACAAGCTCACTGCTTGCATAGTTCCCTGTGTCTTCCTTGGTTCCCCTCTTGACTCGTCCGATTGGCACTTCTACCACCCGCAGTCACACCGGTTCTTTCACTCCCGTGACGTCACCTTTGACGAGTCCGTCTTCTTCTACCACTGCTTTCCCCACCGTGGTCCCCTGGTTACTCCCCCCCTGTTCCTGGTTCCCCCTTCCCCGGTCGCCCCTGCCCCTCCCCCTCCCCGTCCTGCCTCGTCTGGTGTGTCTCACATCACCCCCCTCCCGTCGGTTGTCTCGGTAGAGGAGTCTGCTGACTCTGGTGGTCTTGCGGCGCAGTCCTCGCCGTTTGCCCCTCCCCCAGTGTCTCCTCCTCCGCCACCACCGCAGCAGTTGTCGCCGCAACAGCAGCCGTCGTCGCCCCAGCAGCAGCCGTCATTGCCGCCGCAGTCGCCACCGTCGCTGCCGCAGCCGCAGCCGCCGTTAGTCGACTCTGGGGGTGCAGGCATTGGGGTGGGTACTAGTCCTGGGGTTCCTGTCGTGGCTTGTCCTGACGGGCCTGCGGGTGGTACCGGTGCTGGAGGGGTTTCGGGTTCTAGTGGTGTTCTTTCTGGGGGTGCTCCCTCTGGGGGTGCTGGAGTGGAGTGGTTCGGAGGTAGTCGTGGAGCAGCTTGCGGTCCCGGTGTCGGTGTCGTTCCGCCACAGCAGCAGTCACCTCCGGTGTCAGCCCTTCGCCTGCTCGGCCTTCCGTCCCCTGACCGCGCGTCTGTACCGTCTCCTCCTCTTCCTGTCTACGGCCCTGTGTTCCCTCCCCCAGACTTGTCCCGGCTCGTCTTCCCCCTCGTTCCCCCCTTGTGTCCCCTCCTCTGTCTCCTAACCCGACGCCTCCATCTCACGTCTGGTCTCGCCGTCCCTCTCGTGCTCGCCCTGTCTCCCTTGTCTCGTGCTCTCACCCTATGTTGCTTCGTTCCCACGCGTCTCGCCCTCCCCTCCTCCCGTCGCCTCCTCCGTCCTCCCTTGTTGTCGCGCCTCCCCCTCTGTCTGACTACCTCCCTGCCGCTCGTCCCCTTGTTCCTCGGGTCCTTGCCTTTCTCGTTACCGACCCGTCTGCTCCAGTCTTGTGTCTTGACGCCCTTGTTGCTGCTGTCGCTAACTTCGCCTCCACCCGCCGCCTTGACTATACTACCGCTCTGGTCTCTGACCCTGCCCGTCCTTCGTCCATGGGGGGTGATCCTGCCCTCGGCAGTGACATCCTGGAGGACCGCCAGTACAAGCTTGCTTTCCTGTCCGAGGCTGCTCCCCATCTCTGTTCCATGCTGCTAGTCCCTGAGGGTGACCAAGACGCTTTCGACATCCCGACCTCTCGCACCTACGCTGAGGCGACCTCGGGACCTTGGGCCTCTCAGTGGATAGCTGCCATGGAGCAGAAGATGGCATCTTGGAGATCCACCGGCACCTACGTCGACGCAGTTCCCCCACCTGGGGTGAACGTAGTCGATGGCCGCTGGCTCTTCAAGGTGAAGCGCCCTCCTGGAGAGCCACCCGTGTTCAAGGTGAGCTACGTGGTTAGAGGCTTCAGCCATCGTGAGGGGGTGGACTTCTTTCAGACCTTCGCCCTGACCCCGAAGATGACTACTCTTCGTCTGCTGCTACACGTAGCAGCACAGCGTGACTACGAGCTACACTCCCTCAACTTCTCCACTGCAATTCTTTAGGGCAGCCTACACGAGCAGGTCTACCTGCGCCACCCTCAGGGCTTCACTGGTACCTTCCCCTCTGGGACCCAGTGGCTTCTGCGGTGCCCAGTCTACGGCGCCCAGTCTACGGCTTGCGGCAGGCGCCCCGTGAGTGGCACGACACGCTGCGTGCTACCCTTGCTGATCTGCAGTTCTTTCCATCCTCTGCAGACCCCTCGCTCTTCGTTCGTGCTGGCCAGACTCCGTTCTACATCCTTGTTTACGTAGACGACCTGGTCTTCATCATTGCAGACAGGGACGCACTGGCCTCCATGAAGGCAGAGCTGCTGAAGAGACACACCTGCACTGACCTAGGAGAGTTGCGCCACTACCTTGGCCTGCCGATCTCTAGGGATAGAGCAGCGCGCGCCATCACCCTCACCCAGTCACACTTGGTGCGCCAGGTCCTTCAAAGGTTCGGCCTTCAGTCCTCCTCCGCACAGCCCACTCCTCTGCCTGTAGACCACAGGCTCTCACCTCCTATTCCTGAGGAGTCAGTAGAGCCCAGTGGTCCTTACGCAGAGGTGGTGGGTTGCCTCATGTACCTGATGACTTGCACTCTCCCAGATCTCGCATACCCTCTCAGCATCCTGGCTTGCTTTGTGGCCACAGGCAGACACCGACCTCAGCACTGGTCTGCCGCTAAGAGGGTTTTGCGTTATCTCGCAAGTACATTGGGCATGGGGTTAGTGCTAGGAGGACGCAGGCCAGTGGTCTTTACTGGGCACACAGACGCTTCTTGGGCCGACGACGCCGAGACCCTCAGGTCCTCACAGGGCTACTGCTTTAGCCTTGGTTCAGGTGCCGTCTCGTGGAGAGCTACTCGCTCCTCGTCTATTGCCCAGTCCAGCTGTGAGGCCGAGATCTACGCCGGTGCCATGGCGGCACAGGAGCTCCGCTGGCTGACCTTCTTGCTCACTGACTTAGGTGAGCGGCCTAGCTCTGCCCCGGTCCTGTACGCTGACAACAGGGCCATGATCCTCCTGTGTCAAGAGCCGCGACTCGAGGGCAGAGCGAAGCACATCCACCTACAGTACTTCCTTCTGCGTGAGCTACAGCATCGCTGCCAGGCTCGCGTAGTACACTTGGCCTCCGGTGCCAACACACCTGATATCTTTACGAAGGCACTTGCGCCTAAAGATCATCAGCGACACTGTGTACAGCTAAGTCTTATTCCTGTAGCCTCTCACTTGCTAGGGCCTTGACTGTGTACACACCTTTATATATATTTTACCCTGATTGGCCTTGTGGCCTCTCCTAGAGGTTGGGCTAGTAGTGTCGCCCTGGTCTTGCTTTTTTTGTTTGGTCTGTACTCGTTTGACTGGTCTTTAGACCCTTGCCTCAGAGGTTGGACTAGTAGTGCCACCCTGAGCTGTTTTTTCTCTCGTCAGGCTCTATCCGTATACAGTTTAGGGGGTGTGTCAAACATATATTGTTATGTGCTTGTAGACTGTATAGGTTTGTGCCATGGAGGGTACAACTAGCTAGGTTATATTCGCCTGTACTCCATTGTTCTAGTCATTCTCTCATTTCAACAAAAAGGGCTTGTTAAGTAGTGGGTGAGTGCGCCCATATCCCCCCAGGCTCTGCACCCGCGACCCTTCCCCAAGGAGAAAGGGCAATCCCAGCGTGCATCTTGAAAAACACCACCTTACAATAGTTTCGTGCAAACACTATCAAACAGGAAACGCACCTTAGCTCATTCCATAAGCTACACTGTCCCCCACCTCATATGGCGGGTTGCAGACTACCGTCCGTACGTTACGAGAACAGAACATCGCTACGTACAGTGCGGTTGCATTTGATCTTCCAGTCCAAGTCAGCCTCTTCTCCAGGGCCCAATATTGGTTTAAGGCCACCCTTAGGAATCAGCCTACCAATTTTTTTTTGCTATGACAGAAAGGGTTAAAAATAGCGTACCCTGACAAAATCAAGGTGTTTTGGCAAAACTAAGCCAATACCCTGATTCTGTCAGGGTGTTTTGTTTTACACCCTGATTTTCCTTGTCAACATTTCCTTTGGGAGGGAGCATCGAGAGAGACAGGCAGGGAACAACGGCAGCGAGAGAAATCAGGGCAGGGAGCAGCGAAAATGAGGGAACAAGTGTTGCTAGGTGGCATAGCTTTCAGGCCAGTAGTACCTCTCTGAGAGCGTGTTTCTACAGACCTCTTCCCAGGGAACCTCTTCCCAGACTCGGGCGCTATAGTGTTGTTTGACGCGCAATTGTTCAGTGCGGTTCCACGTGGTGCGATGCGAGATTGGACATAATCATGTTGAATGCGTGTTTCTAAACCTCTTCCAGGGCGAACCTTGTTTCAGAGTTGCGCGAATCTGTACCATGAAATTTCAGCGTGAGTTGTTTTGAATTCGGTTGAGAGCAGTGGAACGCAAATCTGAAACGGATTCACTCTGAAACACGCTCTCAGATGACGGGAAGAAGTTGTCTGAGGCTCGTAAGAGCTGCTGATGCAACTGGGCGAGTCTTGTAATCATTTCCCGCACACGTCAAATCAGCTTTTTGACACATGCTGCTCAAGCATGCTTGCACGCCCGGCCACAACTTTGTGCTGACAGGGTGTGGGAGAAAGGGGTAGAATGTATTTGTAGGTACATGGAGGACTTAGCCGATTTTTATGGGCTTGGGGAGGGGGGTGGGGTGACTTAGAGGTGTTAGAGGATAGTCTCTGGATGTGAGGACTTGGCGAAATATGATGGGTTGCAGGGTGCGTAGGAGGAATGTCTCTGGCTTTGAGGACTTAGCCAAATTTCGGAGATCTCGTGATTTGTGGGATGCGCAGGAGGAATGCCCCTGGCTGTGGAGGACTGTGGGCTATGGGTTGAGGGATTTCCTGGGACAACAGTTTCAGAGTCAGTGGGCGGGGCTGCCTGGATGATTCCCCGCTGGGAAGATTCAACAATTGTAGAATTCCGAGCGGTCAGAGTTTTCGGTTCCAGAGCGTTTTTCGACGCTCCCTGATCGGTCAGGGTAATACTACGAGCACCCTTATTACAGCAAGGTAACACTTTTTCGCAGAAAGGGTCAGAAAACAAATGCCCTTACAAAATCAGGGTAAACCTAAAAAGCGACCGCTGGTAAGCGTAATCGGTGAAAAACACCTTAGAAATTTGGGCCCTGCTCTTCTTCTCTCAGGCATTAGGAATGCATGCATTCCTGCCACGAGTCAAGCTTCTGCACAACACTACCTAGTTAGGCCTCGTGTTGATTCGGGGTTCTGACTGTAGAGGTGAAATACTTTCCAACCTCCAACAAATTAGGACAAGGTGGTTTAAGTCAGGTTTCCCTAGCAGTTGCGGACTAGCAACTGGCATAAGAAATATGCTGATTGGAACCTTGATTTGGCCGAAATTATGCACCCCCCAGCACTCTCAGATAGCTGCCTGTAATGTACCTAAGATGTGAACATGCAATTCCGCTGCGCCCTTCTGGTAACCTCATTTTGACCCAATTGGTAGCGAGGTGTTATAGTGGAATCGGAGCCTAGGGTTCAAATTCCAACTAGTCACATTTTCCGAGAGATTGGAGGTGGTAACCAATTGCGAACCCATGAACAATCCTGCTAGCCACTGGCTCGGTGAAACCAGCGAAGTCGCTGAGCTAGGCAACGAAATTCGAGGTCCCTGCGGGGGGCGACTCCCTGAGCCAACGAGGACGTTGGCACCAGGGGGGGACGAGTGTAACGCACCTAAGATGTGAACGTGCAATTCCGCAGCGCCACTCTGGTAACCTCGTTTTGACCTAGTGGGTAGCGAGGCGTTATACTGCCCACAGCCAATTTATGCCTTCCTCGTCAGGGTAAGTCAAGCTAAGATTTCGTGATGCTAAGTCAAGCTTTTCCACAGTAATTTATGTGGCGCCCGCTTGTGTTTGAACTAGCTCTTTCGTGCACTTCCTTTCTCTCCACTCCACCCCAAATTTCTCGGCCTCAATAGCATGCTCTGGCGAACCCACCAGCTTGCACCCTGGACAAGAACTGGATTGTCTTCTCTCTTGCTCTCAGAAGGCATAGACGGCTATTAGCTCAAGGGCTTTGAGAGGTGACAAAGTTACCGAGTTGGCTACTCGCTCTTCCTAAATCACTCACTCAGACACTCACTATGCGAGGATTTTCACTAGCATGGGTGCACCTGTATGCAGTCCGCCTCTCTCTCCACTACTACTTGACGGGTTGACATGAAGGTGGCGGTCTGAATCCACTAAGATAACGTCAACATCGCGGAATTCGCAAGTGCCGGAAGTGACACGATCGTTGCTTTTCCGTGACTTTTCCGTAACTTGGTCATGGTGGCTAAAAGTTTGAGGTCTAAAGTGACTATGTCCAGGGTACCAGCTCAGTTGCGAAAATGTGACGGGAGCGACAACTGATGTATGTGAACAAGAAACACATACGTTACTGGCAGGTTACGGAAATGTGAATTCATAGTATACCAGGAAAACAATGACACGTGGCAACTCGGTCTGTGCCTCCTCCCACCACACGGGAATCCCTCGGAAGCCAACAACTGGGCCAGTAACAACAACCTTTGCAGTGCAAACAAATTGTCAATCCCTGTGCGTGTGAGAGCAGGATGGGTTTCCTAGGAGAAAGAACTATTTCTATTTTTTCCATGTCACTATTGATTACCTAGAATACTCCTTTTAATCACCCGTATTATTTTATCCAGAGTGGTCATCTGGATTATTCTCGGTTATCAAAGTGTATGTGTTGTCTAGATTAAGTGTTGCATGCACCGAGTGTTAACCATGTTTCGGAGAATCCTCTAGTGCTTCTAGAACAGTTGCTTCTAGAGGGAAATGGTTCCTTTCTAGAACATTCACGTTTTAGCTAGACCCGCACCTCGCTCGGAGGACCTCGCGAGTGCTCGCCTATAAATTGTGTTGTTTATTTTGCGGTGATCGGATGGTCAACGATGACTCACGACAACAAAATGGTTCAGTTCGCAGCGACGCTCATGCGCGGCCCAGCTCTCGAATGGATCTTCAACAACAGTCAACATCTAAAGTGCGAAGCCATGTGGAAGTAGTTCTGTGACGGACTACTTACGTGTTTCGAGCCCGTAAATTCGACCTACATCGTGCGGGAAAATATTCATCGGCATCGACAATTTTCGAGTGTGGCGCAGTACACGCAGTAGATGGAGCAGTTTTACGTGCGAATACAATTACGAAGGGCGAAAAAAAAATTCAATCATACCTGGCGGGACAGAAACCAGACGTGCGACGACAAGTGGCGACATCGAATTGCAGTAACTACATCTGACGCCCGGTTAGTCGCCTATTCATTAAATGCTACGTGCCTACATACAGTTACATTAGCCCGAATGCACGGAAAACTACCAAAACGACACAGGCCCAAAGATCTGCAGCAGTTACCACATCTAGTGCGGAGACCTCCAAACGTAGAGACGGGACGTTCTCATACCTTACACTGTTGCCCGAGGAACGGAAAATAAACAACAATGGTCAACCGCTTTAGACTGGAAAATGCCAAGAAGGTAACCAGACTACACTATATTGGCCCAAATCACCTGTGAAAGTTAAGTGCTCGATTATGAAGCACTCGCCCATAAAAAATGCTGAGACTGAAAAGGACTTCATGTGTACCACGACCTCGTCTCTGCCGCCAAATGATTCGACGCATTCCGGAGACACGACACACGATGCTCGGGCGAACGTGGCCCTCGAATCCACGACCAACACGAGCGCTTGGCTTTTCCCACGATGGCCGACCCTGTCGAGATCGACTGTTTAGACGCACGTTCGCGTAACGACTGAAAAAAGCGATGCGATTTCTGTGGCGCGAACGGGCAAGAAATCGGTCAATGCAGTAGAATGATTGCAGCACGAGCATACACTGAGGGAAAAAACCGTCCGGATGTTTGGCAATAAGTTGGGTTTTTAGGCTTTGAGACTACTGTATGGTAAACCTGCAAGATGCACGGTGGTACATGTTGGGAGAGGCACAAAGTGGATGCGTTCACTGCACTAAGAACTAGAATAGTACATTGGATCTAACTCATACTCCAAAAGATATACAACGAGTACATCCGGACAGTTTTTTCCCAGGACAAAGAGCAAACTTCCGAACAACGTTTCTAGTACCTAGTCCACCTACTCTTGGCGTTGATCACCATCCACACCCTCCTAGGCATGTTATCTATGTGGTTAGTGCAGACCTTTGCATGAAGCTTCTTGCACTCTTCCTTGACCCACCATTTTGCATAAGGGGGTGAGCACAAGGAAAATTGCGAAGTATTTGAGCGTATGCATAAGTATTGTGCACGAATTCAGATTGAATGTAATCTCTGAGACTAGCCAAGCCGAGGGGTGGCCAAAGATGCCATTAGTTAAATGGTCCCGGCTTATCATGGGTCGTCTTCGTTGTATCGTTCTAGGGTAAAATCACGAATAGAGTGGCAAAATCTAGCATTCCCGCCACGAATCTTAGGGTAACAGAGCACGGTCGACTGAACATCCTTTCACTGTGTGAACCATGTTAAAATCCGCGGGTCTAGTGACGGGGCAGCAGTCGAAGAAACCTCGACTGTTTGGGAAGAATATCAGGGTTGAGGTCTGGTGAGGAAGAGGGGCACTCCAGAGCTACATATCCATGCTCTCCGAGCCATTCCAAGCCTAGGCAGGGAAAATGACATGGAATGCCTTGGAGAGCATAAGTATGTTGCGCTGGAGTGACCCTTTTTCTCACCAGACCTCAATCCAGATATTCTTCCCAAACAGTCGAGGTTTCTTCGACTGCTGCCCCGTCACTAGACCCGCGGATTTTAACATGGTTCACACAGTGAAAGGATGTTCAGTCGACCGTGCTCTGTTACCCTAAGATTCGTGGCGGGAATGCTAGATTTTGCCACTCTATTCGTGATTTTACCCTAGAACGATACAACGAAGACGACCCATGATAAGCCGGGACCATTTAACTAATGGCATCTTTGGCCACCCCTCGGCTTGGCTAGTCTCTGAGATAACATTCATTCAGAATTTGTGTACAATACTTATGCATACGCTCAAATACTTTGCAATTTTCCTTGTGCTCACCCCCTTATGCAAAATGGTGGGTCCAGGAAGAGTGCGAGAAGCTTCATGCAAAGGTCTGCACTAACCCCATAGATAACATGCCTAGGAGGGTGCGGATGGTGATCAACGCCAAGAGTAGGTGGACTAGGTACTAGAAACGTTGTTCGGAAGTTTGCTCTTTGTCCTGGGAAAAAACTGTCCGGATGTACTCGTTGTATATCTTTTGGAATATGAGTTGGATCCAATGTACTATTCTAGTTCTTAGTGCTGTGAACGCATCCACTTTGTGCCTCTCCCAACGCGTACCACCATGCATCTTGCAAATTTACCATACAGTAGTCTTAAAGCCTAAAAACCCAACTTCGTGCCAAACATCCGGACGGTTTTTTCCCTCAGTGTAATACCCTTGTTGCCCGAGTCACTCACGTCACGGTTCACTCACAAAAGCTTCCTGCATCACTTATGTTTTTGGCACGGGCAACCGCACCCAGTTTTGAAGCACATGGCGTGCACTGTTCTCAGAGGAGATAACAGCTACAGTGAAAATTGCCAGCCAAGACAGAAACCCAAACCGCATGTCAAACCCAAAACATCAGGAGGTTATCGGGTATTTCGGAAGTACAAATTGAGCCCCTCGTCGCAATCCGCATATGCCAAAGTGGTAACATTCGAACTCACTTACAGTCCCATTCTTCCCGTGGCGAGGTGCGCGAAGTGTCAGGGACGCTTTTGTCAAACATATTTGTGTATTGTTGTAGACCATATAGAGTTGTGCCTTAGAGAGTACAGCTCAGTAGGTTATAATTCCTAGTACTCACACTTTCTAGTTCATTCTTTCAGTTTCACATGGTATCATGAGAAGGTTAGGTCCCCACCGCCCACCCGCGCTTCCACCATAGGCCCTAGCCGCCCCGCTGCCCCGTCTCCTAGCGGGCCCCGCTGCCCATCTCCTAGCGGCCCTCCGGCCCCGTCTCCTAGCGGCCCCCGTGGCCCCGTCTCCTCGTGGCCCCGCGGCCCTGTCTCCTAGCAGCCCCTTGGCCCCATCGCCTAGCGACCTCGCGGCCCCGTCTCCTAGCGACCCCTCGGCCCTGTCGCCTAGCGGCCCAGTGGCCCCGTCCCCTGGCGGCCCCGCGGCCCCGTCTCCTAGCGGCCCCTCGGCCCCGTCTCCTAGCGGCACCTCGGCCCCGTCGCCTAGAGGCCCCGTGGCCTTGTCACCTAGCGGCCCCGCGGCCCCTTCTCCTAGCGGCCCCACGGCCCCGTCTCCTAGCGGCCCCTCGGCCCCATCGCCTAGCGGCCCCATGGCCCCGTCGCCTAGCGGCCTCGTGGACCCGTCTCCTAGCGGCCCCGCGGCCCCTTCGCCTAGCGGCCTCGCGGCCTTGTCGCCTAACTGCCCGCGACCCCGTTCTCTAGCCGCCCCCTCGGCCTCGTCACCTGGCCGACCCCGTCGCTGCCCCCGCCGAGCAGCCGGCCTCGTCTCTCAGCTGAGCCAACCCCGCCGAGTAGCCGGCCCCGTCTCCTAACTGGCCCCGTCGCCGCATCGCCCCCGTCGCCCAGCCGGCCCCTTGTCGCCGACCGGCCCTGCCGCCCAGCCGGCCCTTCCGCCCAGCTCGACCTGCCGCCCAGCCAGCCCTTTCGCCGTAGAGCAGCTAGCGGTCCCGATGTCGCCGTCGTGCCGCCGCAGCAGCAGTCGCCGCCGGTGTCAGCCCTTCGCCTGCTCGGCCTTCCGTCCCCTGACCGCGCGTCTGCGCCTCCCCCACCGTCTCCTCCCCTTCCTGTCTACGGCCCTCTGTTCCCTCTTCCGGTCTCGTCTCCGGCTCGTCTTCCCCCGCGTTCTCCTCCTATGTCTCCTCCTCTGTCTCCTGACCTGACACCTCCGTCTCACGTCTGGTCTCGCCGTCCCTCTCGTGCTCGCCCTGTCTCCCTTGTCTCGTGCTCTCACCCTATGTTGCTTCGTTCCCACGCATCTCATCCTTCCCTCCTGCCGTCACCTCCTCCGTCCTCCCTTGTTGTCGCGCCCCCCCCTCTGTCTGACTACCTTCGTGCAGCTCGTCCTCTTGTTCCTTCGGTCCTTGCCTCTCTCGTTACCGACCCGTCTGTTCCTGTTTCGCGTCTTGATGCTCTTGTCACTGCGGTCGATGACTTCGCCTCTACCCGCCGCCTTGACTACGCCACCGCTCTGGTCTCTGACCCTACTCGTCCTTTGTTCGTCGGGGGTGCTCCTGCCCTCGGCAGTGACGTTCTGGAGGACCGGCAGTACGAGCTTGCTTTCCTGTCCGAGGCTGCTCCCCATCTCTGTTCCATGCTGCTAGTCCCTGAGGGTGACCCAGACGCTTTCGACATCCTGACCCCTCGCACTTACGCTGAGGCAACCTCGGGACCCTAGGCCTCTCAATGGATAGCTGCCATGGAACAGGAGATGGCATCTTGGAGATACACCGGCACCTACGTCGACGCACTTCCCCCACCTGGGGTGAACGTAATCGATGGCCGGTGGCTCTTCAAGGTGAAGCGCCCCCTTGGAGAGCCATCTGTATTCAAGGCGCGCTACGTGACTAGAGGCTTCCGTCAGCGTGAGGGGGTGGACTTCTTTCAGACCTTCGCCCCGACCCCGAAGATGGCTACTCTTCGGGCGCTGCTATACGTAGCAGCACAACGTGACTACGAGTTACACTCCCTTGAATTCTCCAAAGCGTTTCTTCAGAGCAGCCTACACAAGCAGGTCTAACTACGCCGCCCTCAGAGCTTTACCCTCCTGGGACCCAATGGCTCTTGCGACGCCCAGTCTACGGATTGCGACAGGTGCCTCGTAAGTGGCACGACACACTGCGTGCTACCCTTTGCTGACCTGCAGTTCTTTCCGTCCTCTGTAGACCCCTCCCTCTTCGTTCGTGCTGGCTTGAATCCGTTCTACATTCTTGTTTACGTAGACGACCTGGCCTTCGCCATTGCAAACAGGGACGTGCTGACCTCCGTGAAGGCAGAGCTGCTGAAGAGACACACCTGCATTGACCTAGGAGAACTGCGCCGCTACCTTGGCCTGCAGATCTCCAGGGATAGAGCAGCGCGCACAATCACTCTCACCCAGTCACACTTGGTGCGCTTGGTCCTTCTGAGGTTCGGTCTTCAGTTCTCCTCCGCATAGCCCACTCCTCTGCCTGTAGACCACAGGCTCTCACCTCCTATTCCTGAGGAGTCAGTAGAGCCCAGTGGTCCTTACGCAGAGTTGGTGGGTTGCCTCATGTACTAGATGACTTGCACTCGTCCAGATCTCGCATTCCCTCTCAGTATCCTGACTCGCTTTGTGGTCACAGGCAGACACCGACGACATCACTGGTCAGCCGCTAAGAGGGTTTTGCGTTATCTAGCAAGTACATCGGGCATGGGGTTAGTGCTAGGAGGACGTAGGCCAGTGGTCCTTACTGGGCACACAGACGCTTCTTGGGCAGACGACGCCGAGACCCTCAGGTCCTCGCAGGGCTACAGCTTTTGCCTTGGTTCAGGCGCCGTCTCGTGGAGGGCTACTCGCTCCTCGTATGTTGCCCAGTCCAGCTATGAGGCTGAGATCTACGCTGGTGCCATGACGGCACAGAAGCTCCGCTGGCTGACCTTCTTGCTCACCGACTTAGGTGAGCGGCCTAGCTCTGCCCCAGTCATGTACGCTGATAACAGGGCCATGATTCTCCAGTGTGAGGAGCCTCGACCTGAGGGCAGAGCGAAGCACATCCAGCTGCGGTACTTCCTCCTACGCGAGCTACAGCAGCACCGCCAGGCTCGCGTAGTACACTTGGCCTCCGGTTCCAATACAACTGATATCTTTACGAAGGCGCTTGCGCCTAAAGATCTTCAGCGGCACTGTGTACAGCTAGGTCTGCTTCCTATAGCCTCTTACTTGCTTGGGCCTTGATTCTGTACAGACCTTTTATATATATTTTACCCTGACTGGCCTTGTGGCCTCTCCCAGTGGCTGGACTAGTAGTGCCGCCCTGGTCTTGCTCTGGACTAGTGGTCTGTACTCGTTTGACTGGTCTTTAGACCCTTGCCTTAGAGGTTGGACTAGTAGTGCCACCCTGAGCTGCTTGTCTCTTACCAAGCACTGCCCCTATTCAGTCTAGGGGGTGTGTCAAACATATTTGTGTGTTGTTGTAGACCATATAGAGTTGTGCCTTAGATAGTACAGCTCAGTAGGTTATAATCCCTTGTACTCACACTTTCTAGTTCATTCATTCAGTTTAACACCTTTCAGTCCCAGCCGCACAAAAACATGGGGTGACTGAATCCGGCAACAAGGGTATCGAGCCAAGCGCGGCATCAGCACCCCTCCAATTTGGGCAAATCAGAAGCAAAAAAATGGTCGCCACTAGTGATTGCGGATCTACCTGGCGGATCGGTCAAAATCTGAAAAATCGGAGGCAGTCAAGGCGAAAATCAGCAGCAGCAGAATGACTGGGCGCTAACGTGGATAAATCGTGACGTGAATCTACGCGCGAAGGACCAGATTTCGTCAAGGAAAATCACCGAGGAGCAGAAAATACCTGCGAAACTACACCCGACCGATCTGGGAAACCACGGCAAATATTCAATTTCACATGAAAATTAGCTTTCTTTGTGGTATAAAGAAGCTTTACTTCATCATGAAATTAAGGGCTCTACGACTATCAAAATTTTCCCGGAAGGACTCCTATTGAAGCAGAAACCTCTGGAAATTATTCCAGTGCCAGAGGACCTTGGGGGAAAATTAACTGCGGTCGACACCAGTGGCGGCACGGACGCGTGCCAACCCTACACCAACCAATAGGCCGGTTGTGGATCCGCCCTTCACACACCACTTGCCTATCACACATACTGGAGCAGCTGCACCATTAGAATCTAGTGGATCCTAGTATCCATACAGTAATTCCTCCATCTCTATACCCTTTGACCCTCTTAGTAGAAAGGTTCTCAACTACACGGGGGATTCCAAACCTCCTCTACTACTGACAGTAGTATGCAACAGTCAGAGACTCAAAGCCTTAGTGGATAGCGGAGCCTCCGATACAGTTTGCTCCGACACTACCATCAAACGTCTCGGCTTCAGCAACAAACCTTCCCACTTTACGACATAGTGGATGGCACGGAGTTACCAGTACTCGGCGAAACGCGGATACAACTCTACATTGGACCAATACATTGGGCACCCTTTGCAGCAGTTATCCAGGTACAACGAGTGGACCTATACCTGGGAGGGATTTCTTGAAGCAGTTAAACCCTATCATCAATTGGCAGCTGGGGACGGCCACGTATAAAAATAAAAATCAGTCTATCGAGTTACCTACCTGGGAGGACACGGGAGACGTACCAACTATTTCGTGGGTACGATACTCCAAGGAGCTGAAGAAAGCGGAGCAATGTTACACGGTGCTGGTTACTGAAGCAGACGACACCGAATTGGAGCTACCTGAGGAACTCCCTAGTGCCATCAAAGGGGTTCTCCAGGAATTCAAGGACGTGTTACCTGACGACCTACCGGCGGGCGTGCCACCAGCACGTGCACACCTGCACGAGATCGCGGAGGAACCTGGTTCTAAACCAACCTTCCGACATCCGTACCGCCAGAGTCCATCTAAGCTAGTGGATATAAGTAGCAGATTAAATACCTGCTAGAGAAGAAGCTGATCCGACTGTCAACATCACCTTACGGAGCACCTGCACTCTTCATACCAAAACTCGACTGATCGTTGCAGATGTGCATCGACTACAGAGGGCTCAACAAGCAGACCGTCAAGAATAAATATCATATTCCAAGGATTGACGACCCGCTGGACCAGCTTTGAGGGGCCACGCATTTTTCTAAACTGGACCTCCGGTCAGGATATTGGCAAATTCGGATGGCGGATAACTCTATCCACAAAACCGCCTTTCAGACGTGCTATGGCTCCTACGAGTATTTAGTGATGCCGTTCGGACTCACGAATGCACCCGCCACGTTCCAGGCCGAGATGAATCATATTCTCCACCCGCTGCTTGACGAGTCTATCGTAGTGTACCTGGACGATATCCTAATAAACTCCAAGATGATGGACGAACACATACGTCACCTACGGCAAGTGTTAGAAATCGTTCGGAAGGAACAGATCTACGCCAAACTCTCAAAAAGCGAGTTCGCGTTGAATCAAGTTCCCTTCTTGGGACACGTCGCCAGCGCACGCAGAGTATACGCGAACCCCAAAAAGATCGAAGAAGTAAAGCAGTGGAAGTAGCCCGAGAACGTGAAGGAGCTTCAGCAGTTCCTCGGCTTTGCCAACTACTACAACCACTTCGTCCCCAACTATGCCGAGATAGTAGTACCGCTCACAGAGTTACTGAAAAAGGAGTGCCTTTTTGGTGGGGGGAGATGCACACACAAGCTGTGGAGAAGCTGAAACAAGCCTTAACTTTGGCACCAGGCCTGATCCTACCTGACCCAGATAAGGACTACGTTCTCGAAGCTGACGCCAGTAATGCAGTCGTGGGAGTAGTACTCATGCAAGATCGTGGCAAAGGGTTGCAACCTATTGCATACCTTAGCACGAAATTGTATGGAGCGCAGCCGAACTATCCCATACATGGCAAAGATGCTTTAGCCATCATCATCGCCTTAAAAAATTGGCGTTGCCACCTGGAAGGAGCGACAACAACGGTCTACACCGACCATTGCAGCCTGAAGTTCGGTGGGTGGATTTCATGGAAACCCACTTCAACTATGACATCGTGTACAAGCCTGTGTTGCGTAACAAGGCTGACGCACCTAGCAGACCGCCGAACCTCGCCTCCCTCCAAGTGCAAAGGATGAACCATCTCCTCAAAGGCCTCTTCCAATATGGATACAACACTGACCCAGAGATTCGAGCAGCAAATTGACGCATACTCCTTCTATGGGACCAAGGGCTCGCATATAAGAGGGGTACTAAGAAGCTGTGGGTACCTAACTATGCACCCTTGAAGCAGCTACTGCTAGAGGAATATCACGACACTGTATTAGCTGGACACTTCGGCAGCAACAAGACTCTGACAGGCGTTGCTAAATACTACTACTGGCTGAATATGGCGACAGACATCTAGGAGTTCATTACATCTTGCGACACGTGCTAGCGAATAAAGAACAGTAAGCAGAAGAAGCTTGGCCTCCTCCAACCACTGCCTGTTCCTGAACAACCTTGGCATACAGTGAGCCTGGACTTCATCACATGACTCTCGGGTACAGCAGCAAGACATGATGCAATCATGGTGGTTATTGAAAAATTCTCAAAAACGGGCCACTTCCTCGCCACGCACGCCAACACCACTATTGCAGAAACAGCTCGCCTGTTCTTCCACCAAGTCGCTTACCTCCTTGGGATCCCTAGGACTTTGATTTCTGATAGAGATCTGAAGTTCACTAGCAAGTTCTGGAAGGAACTCATGCGACTCCTTGGAACCCGTCTGGCGATGTCATCCACTTACCATCCACAGACTGATGGGCAGACAGAACGACCGAACCTGATCGTGGAACAGTTGCTGAGGTTTGCCTGCATGGACAAAACAAGAAAGTGGGACCAGCCAGTTACCTCTACTGGAATTTTCTTACAACAACGCTACCCACTCTGCTACGGGACAAACACCATTCTTCATTTGCTATGGATGGCTTCCCCTCACTCCACAACAACATCTTGTTCCTGCTCAAGTCCAACCTGCACACGACTTCGTCACTGCCACGCATCAACTCTGGGATACTACGCAGAAGGGCCTCCAAAAGGTGCAAACATCCCAGAAAGGACAAGCAGATAAGAGCCGACGAGACCATCAGATATAGATAGGAGACTCTGTTCTATTAGACACCAGGAACCTTGACCTTAGCCACATCCCTTCTAAGCTTCGACCTCGGTTCTGTGGACCCTTCGTCGTTGAGGCACATGTTACTCCTTTAACCTTCCGCCTTAAACTCCCAACAGCATGGAGGATTCACAATGCCTTCCATGTGCAACTCCTGAAACCCTACAAGGACCCGCATCACCTCTTCTCAGGATGACATTTTTCCGCCTACTCCTATCATCGTCAACGGAGAACCTGAGTACAAGATTGAGACTGTCCGTGCTCATCGACGCCGACGTCATGGCCACATCGAGTTCCTCATCCGCCGGAAGGGCTATGACCCGTCCAAGGACAGCTGGGTTAAGGAATCCGACATGGGAAGCGCTACCCGTGCTCTTCGACAGTACTTACTCAAGCAGGGCGTTACAGATACCACCCAGCTTTGAGGGGGGGAAGTGTGAGAGCAGGATAGGTTTCCTAGGAGAAAGGACTATTTCTGTATTTTCTAGGTCACTATTCATTACCTAGAATACTCCTTTTAATCGCCCGGAATATTTTATCCAAAGTGGTCATCTGGATTATTCTCGGTTATCATAAGTGTACGTTTATCTACATTAATTGTTGCGTGCACCGAGTGTTAACAGTATTTTGGAGAATCCTCTAGTGCTTCTAGAGCAGTCGCTTCTAGAGGGAAATGGTTCCTTTCTGGAACATCACGTTTGCTAGACTCGCGCCTCGCTCGGAGGACCTCGCAAGTGCTCGCCTATAAATTGTGTTGTTCCTCGGGATTGTCATTCAACATTCAATATTCATTCTATAGTTTATATTCTCTTCTACATAACGGATAACGCATTCGATCCTGTGATAGTGCGGGAAACAGGAACAACTAGCCACCTACCTATAATGTCGGTGGCTTCTCATTGATGGAGACATTGGCTCCCGCAAATTCCGCAAATTGCTTCCGATTTGATTCTACTATACATTTAGGATACTCGATAGTGTATTTTTCAAATGCAAAATTATTAACACATTTACATTAGCATAACGTATCTCTTCAATACATCATGTTTTTTTCACAAACATTATCCTGCCTTTCAAAGCATATAAGGCGCCTCCCTAAACCACAAATTTATGCAATTGTAATATCACGTGTACACGTGTGAATTTCATGTGGTCTTGGGAGAAAACATCAGTTCCTGCACACATGCACAAACGACTCAGTATGAAACATCAGGCACATGCTAAAAGCATTTTAACAGGAAATGAGTACCTTCATACCTGATTCTCGATATCCCATAATTCGCACTGCACATATTGCAGGGTTAGACGATTTCATATTACAAAATCAGCACAAACAAGGGAGATAAGAAAGACACACGAAGGGAAAAAACATGCGTCCATACCAGTAGCGGGTTGGCGTTATCCCGTTGGCAACCTGGAGATAACCACCATGCTCTAGATGTGCGCGCAACTTGGAGAAATGACGAATGACAGCAGATAAAAAGATACAAACGTGGGGAGAGCAATGAGGAATATGCTGATCATGGCCTAAACCCGCAAGAGATAGCTATAGATGCCACGGAAAGAGGAAGGCACGTCAGGGGATATCATGAAAAAAAAAATATGCAAGAGATAGCACGAGAGAGAGAGAGAGAGAGAGAGAGAGAGAGAGAGAGAGAGAGAGAGAGAGAGAGAGAGAGAGAGAGAGAGAGAGAGAGAGAGAGAGAGAGAGAGAGAGAGAGTGAGAGATAGAGAGAGAGAGAGAGAGAAAAAGGCAGGAACAAGAGCATTCGTGAGCAACCAATCAAGAGATTAATGAGCGACATATTGTACGAGCAGAATTGTGTATAGCGGACAAAAAGTCAAGGTGGTAGTTAGGTGAAAGATCATGTGAGAATCAGACGAGCAAGAGAAGCAGAGGAGCAAACCGAATGTAAGAAAACAGACTGCTAGAAAAGGACGGCTTTGGTGTGATAGCTCAGGTGGGGAAAGACAATCACAGAGGTTAGGATAAGGGGCCGCTTGAGCTGCGTTGACGTGTCAGTCTGATCAGAAACAATCGTGATATCAACCATGTTTGGTAGGCACTGACTGGTCATTTATGTATCAAGCCCCCGATTGGCTGGTTTTAACCAACTGGGCGACGTGTATAGTATTTGATGGATTGCGCATGTGGCCCATGCTATGGGGGTCTTGTACACTCGTGGTGTGTTGTACAATAGGCGGTTGGATTTTAGTTGGACATGTAGGCCCTGATTTTGCGCCTCTACGACTGTACAGTTCATTTCTCGCGACAATTGCAAAATTGTTCAACGAGCACTCTTTGTCACGCGTCATTTCGCTAATCGTTTATGTTTTCGCTAGCATCTCTTTCTTGCAAAAATCAGGGCGATGCTTGTAAGAACCAAACTGTAACCCCATTGACCACGCAAATAAACGTGGAACCAGATGGCTGTGGCAACCTCCGAGTCGTACATACAATTACGCTGCGCCCAAAATGTCATACAATAGCCAATAAAGACATCGCACGTGTCCATCGCACATGGACTGTAGATTGCACCTGCGCAAACATCACGTGAAGGTGACATTGGGCTTGGTGGCATCAAGTTGCGGCAAAGTCACATATGCCAGGGTTTCTTTTACCCAGATGTTAAGGGCTTTTCACAGACTTTTCGGGTGCAAAAGTAACTTGGCCGAATTGGAGGGCCCACAATTTTCTACGATGAACTACTCGGACATGGCGGTTATCATTATGGACAACTCAGAGTATCACAAGTATCATGAGTACCATGAGTATCATGAGCGGCTACTAGAGTACGCGAGGCGGCAGGTCAACACCGCCATTGCCAACGACCAGCGGCTGATGCAGATGGTGGTGCGGCGAGAGTCAGAGTACCGCATGGTCGTGCTCACGTTCAGCCTGCAGGTGTGTGTGAGAGAGAAGTCTGGGGTGCGAACCAAGAACTATCCTGTGCTCGTTTTCATCCCTCCTCTCCATGCTCCCTCCCTTGTGTTGTTCTGGCACGGAGACAAAGCTCCCCCAGAGTCTTAGTCCATTTGTGTGCCCACCATGCTGTGGCTGGCTAGGTGTGGGTGGGTGCATGGGTGGATGGGTGGGTGTGTGGGTGTGTGGGTGTGTGGGTGGGTGGGTGGAGGGTTATTTGAGCAGGTCCCTGACCCGCGTCCGGTCTCCCTCCCTCCTTCCTTCCTTCCTTCTTCCACTCCCCCTCTCATACCTTGCCAACTTTTTATGTATCTGTGTCTGAGTGCAGCAAGTGGGCGAGTACGGATTCGTTCATTAGTGCACTCCTGCACGAGTGCATGGGTGCACGAATGCAGCTAGTGGCGGATTCGCTCATCTGCCTGAAGAGCATGACTGCAACAATCCATTCTTCCCTCTCGTCTGTGGGCTGTGTTGTTGTTGTGTTGTGCTTGAGTGCAGCTAGTGAATGAATACCTCATGGACCTCTGCATATACCTGGAGAGAACGATCGAGACGGCCAGGAAGTTGCTGCCACCCGATGCTTTCCAGCACGTGAGCTTCCTTTTGCTTACTCGCACTTCCTCAAACCTCACTTTCCCCTCACTTCCTCTGACTTCCTCTCACTTCATCTCACTTCGTGTCGCTTCATCTCACTTCTTGTCACTTCATCTCACTTTATCGCACTTCATGTCACTTCATCTCACTTCCTCTTTCATTTTCTCTTGCTTCATCTCACTTTCTCTCATTTCCTCTCACTTCATCTCACTTTATATCACTTCACCTCCCACTGATCTCACTTCACCGCATTTCACATCACTTCATCTCACTTTTTCATACATCCCTCAGCCAATCCCTGATCCCTCAGCGAATCCTTCAGCCCTGAGCCAATTTTCCAGGCCTTGAGAACTATGCCACAAAGTCGCAGCGGGAGGAGAAGTATGGGGCCCTCTGCACCAAGTCAAGTGCTCATTGTCTGCGATAAATACCGGGTATGCATGACCATGCCTTGTTGTTCAATATGATTGATCAGTTCACGATATATACATTTTCCAAGATAACTTAGCATGTACATTATTTCTGGTGGTTTTTTTTCACCAGACCACCAATTGTCGCTTACAAACACCCCTAACCCAAACACGAAACCAACATGAGCTCATTCCGTAACTCTTACGCAACACTGTTCTGTTCCTGAACTGGTGTGTTGCTGTAACAGTACCGAATCCGGCCGGCGTCCTCTGTACATTTATCCTGCACCATATTCTCATTTCGCTGTAGCTTATCGTGTTCTGTACTGTAACTTGTCGACTGCGTCGCTGGGTCTTGTCGTATGGGTTACTGTAGCTCGTCGTTTGCGCAAGTGTAGCGCGGATTGAGAAGATGCTGGGTGAGAAAATGAGAAAATTACGCGATATAAGTGTACAAATGATGTCCACCGGTTGCCGTGCCCGTAGCTAATCGCAATCGGTTTAGCCTGCCCATTTTCCCTGTTGGACGGACATTATTCGTTTCGCCACGTGGAGAGATATTATTGAGCGCGAAGCGAGACGACCATACAGATGCATATGCTTATTGACCAGAATTCTGACTTCTGAAATATCTTGTTACAAAATTCTCATTTGCGACCCATTTGCCCGTGGTGAAGCATGCCAATTCGACAGTGGCCCACGCGACTCGGCAAAGTGGTACAGCGGGTATGCCATTAGGTCTATAACATTGTACTCCATATAATACTATAACGTCCGGAATTCGATACGATCCACCACGATGTACTCCATCTGTACGGTATACATATACTATTAGACTTCGCTAAAAAAACGTAATAAACATAGTGACCAATTATGATAGTCGCATAATGCCACCTACCATCGATTCGCGCCACCCGAATTGGGTGCGATTTCAGCATGCGAGCTTCGCCAACCAACCCGCGAGTGCGAGGTCGGAAAATCCCCCTGAATTGTGCTTGGTATTGCCCGGCCAATACGTGCTTGCCAGGGCGATGCTACGTAATCACGACGGACGGGAGGGGGCGAACACAGAATCACAGACAGCCTGCTAGTACCCCCGTCCACCTGGCCTTTTGCATGCGCGCTGGCATGGGCATGCCTACGTACCCCCTTTTCATTATTCTGTCTTACGATTACGGTCCTATTCTAATCTTCGTGTCAAGAGCATTCGAGGTGTTTTCCATTTTGTTGAACCAATTACGTAAATATTCAGGCTTCCCGCGTGACACGAACTGGTCCGTCCCGAATACGAAAACACGACCCTCGTTCCCTCAATCACCATTAACAACTGCACATTTCGAAAATGATTTTCTCCAAGGGGTTCTTTCGCTTTCGTAAAAAACATGTGGTTGGTTAACGAAACCGCACAATTCAGTCGTCAAAAATTCGTTCCGTTTAGCCCTTTTCGTGAGACCACGACAAGGGTTTTCAAAATTATTTGTTTTGTGCGTTTTGAGCCTGCGCTGCTTGTGGGAAGGTCGAGAACGAGGTGTTACTTTTTTTGTCTACGGTATTTTTGACCAGACAACAAATTCGCCGAGCGCTTTTGAAGAGGCCACATGAGCCCTCACATGACACGTGACGAAATCGCTTGTAGCCTGGCCGTAGTGGCCAATACGCCAAGGCACCCATCGTGAATAAAACGAGTAAAACGGCCTACGCCACCCCACCTAAAAGCACTCGTGCTATTCTATTACTGTATCCATTTTTCCCGTTGCGTACCGCTCCTATTCGTCGTAGTCCATATTTGCGAGTCGCGGATTTGGAGCGTACCCTTGTTGCCCGAGTCAGTCACCCCATATTTTTGGGCGGCTGGGACTGAAAGCGTCTCCGACACTTCGGGCACCTCGCCACGGGAAGAATGGGATTGTAAGTGAGTCCGAATGTTACCGCTTTGGCATATGCGGATTGCGACGGGGGGCTAAACTTGTACTTTCCGAAATACCCCGTAACCTCATGATGTTTTGGGTTTGATATGCGGTTTGGGTTTCTGTCTTGGCTGGTAAGTTTCACTGTAGCCGTTGTCTCCTCTGAGAACAGTGCACACCATGTGCTTCAAAACTGGGTGCGGTTGCCCGTGCCAAAAACATAAGTGATGCGGGAAGCTTTTGTGAGTGAACCGTGACGTGACTGACTCGCGCAACAAGGGTAGAGCATATCCGCTGTAGACGTACGTTGGACATCATTTGTACTGTAGCTTCCGTGTTCGTTACGAAACGGTTTACAGTACCCGTTTCGCGGCCATCCGCCCCGCACCGCATATGCTGGTTGGTACACATAACCCGCGTTAATTTCACACCTAGTATTTTCACACCCTATGTCGCGTAGTGGGGCGGTCAAGCTTCAATAGTTTGGGGCGCACTGAAATGGGCGGCCCCAGGCCCGCGAGAGAAAGAGCCACCTGAATAGGCTCGGAATTGGTGACGACCTATCGATTTTTGTGGCTCTGTGCACAGGAGCGCGTCATGAGGGGGTAGCAGAAACGAAAGTCGCTTCTGGAAGCACCGACAGTTCTGTAGATCTGCCACATCGGAGTTGACCAATTCAAATGAAATCAGCAGCATGCTTTCTAATTGGCTCGATCAAAATACACCCAATGAACGCACGAAATATGGGCGGTGCAATGAAATTCCAATCCAGCGTGACATTTCGACCAGGGGAGCCTCGTTTGCGACAGCGTGGCACCTTTTTTGGTTCGGTGGATTACCCCTGTGAAGATACTGGGGCGTTTCGCGCCCCGGTAACTTCACACCGTCAGGATACGCCAAACGTTTGCTATCCATTTTCAGGGTGTGAAATTACCGCGGGCTAGGTGTACCTGTGTCCGTTCCAATAGCACTCGGTTCTCACAGGCGTACGGTTTTTGGTGTGGCTTTGGCCGACATCATCATCGGACCCCAGTGGTCGCTTTCACAGGCGTGGTTGAGTTGAGTTCAGCAGAACGGAAAGAAAGGCTGCTGTGGTTGCTTCACATACATTTTTCTGAGAGTATAGGGCGTGGAAAGAAGCGTCCGTTTCGAAGATTGTTTCACCGATTCTCGTACTATAGATCGGGGTACCCTGTCGAGGAACACAGCCGCCGTTATCGTGGCTTTCCAGATCAGATCGTCAAGATCGAAAGCCTTCACAGCGACGATCATTTTACCAAGATGATTGCACGATCGATACAGCTGCAAGACCTACCGGATCGCTTGACCATCAAAATGTAAAAGTACCTGCGAAATATTCACAGCAACGAGAGTTTTCGTCAACAGTAGCAAATGCGCTGCTCGAGCCCCGGAAAATGCTACTCGCAATTCACGAGCACATTTTGTGTGTTTCTGGGTTATGACGAAGCACTATCTCTTCGCGAGAATGGTTGGTGGTAATTTCGATCTCCTGGATCTGGAAAGTGGTGGTGTATCTCGGCGGTCCGATATACAGGTTCGTCCTCTGCCAGGGGTTCGATATTAAGAGTTCGATTTATTTTTCCGGCGTTCCCTAAACGGACGCATTTTTCCACGTCCTTACTAGGGTTTCATCATTTTCTCAGTCTGGAAGCTTGAGGTGTGTTCGATGGCGGGATCAATCGTACCGCATGTCAGGGGCCGCGTGGTGCATGCGGTCCGCACCAGAGTTCGCGAACACAGGCGTTTTGAATTCACGACAGATTCACAGTGACACTCGCGAAAGTAACAAGGGAAGGTCGAACGTTCCCTGTCCGATGTACTGTACAGAACCTGCTACAGTACCGTAGTTCAAATGTGTTCTGTAGCCTGGGCGTCACGTATCATGGGCGTCCCACCATCGTGGGAGTTCTGCTAGCTCAACCGATCAGGCGTTTGTCCGCCGTCTCTCCCCTGGGAGCCTCGGGGCAAGGGACCTCCAAATTTCCAAAACCTCTTTTGCGTCGCGGGAATTGAAAGTGCTGCAGACGTTGCGAAAACTTGACGAAACAGTCACTTTTGCCAGTGGGAGAGCATCACAGGAGTCCTCTGACAGGTATATTTCAGGAGAGCCTCCCAGGAGAGCCAGGAGAGCCCCTTAGTAGAATCGTAGATGCCATCATTGTCGCCAGTTTCATAATGACGCCGGAGTCATGGCCGCCTCGCTCCCGCCAACCACCATCACTCTTTCGCCGCCATCGCCGCCCGCTCTCCCACCTTGTCCTCCCCCTAGTAGTAGGGCTATTGCTACAACTAGAAGTGCTTTCATCGGTTTCCTTGGGATCAGGGCACTCGTGCGACTCAGGGTCACACAAGCCGCCGTCGCGCATCTCGCATGGGCCGTCTCGCGTATCGCACTGGTCGCACGGGTCGCACGTGTCGCAGGAGTCGCACGCGTCGCGCAACGTCGCCTCCAGTCCAACTCAGCGGCGTCGCACGAGTCTCCTCGAGGCCGCTCCTTCGCGCCCACCCGCCAGGCCCATCCTCGATCCCTCGCAGCGTAAGCCCGCCTCCTTCCTTATAACGCCTCGCTACCCGCTGGGTCAAAACGAGGTTACCCAGAGGCGCAGCGGAATGCGTTTACATTCTCTAGGGTAAATTCGGTCCGCAGACATTACACTCGTCCCCCCCTGTTGCCAACGTCCTCGTTGGGTTCAGGGAGTTGGCCCTCGCAAGGACCTCGCACAATTCGCTGAAGGCAGCAGCGACTTCGCTGGTGGGCCAGGCCAGCGGCTAGTATCGTTCGCTGGGTTCGCGACTGGATACAACCGCAGCTGCATTTTCGCACATTCGAGTTCTCGCCACGACCTCAGCCGTGCGCGGAAAATGTGTCCAGACGAGATTCGAACGCTAGGCTCTGATTCCAGTATAACGCCTCGCTACCTGCTGGGTCAAAACGAGGTTACCCAGAGGCGCAGCGGAATGCGTTTACATTCTCTAGGGTAAATTCGGTCCGCAGACATTACATTCCTCCTCCCCTTCACGCCATCAACTTCTTTTCCCTCTCTCCTCCCACACCCACGGACATAGTATGCCTCCCACACACAGGGCCATGCTGCTTGCGTCACCGTGACGGTCGATTCATCATCAGTGTGCAGCCATCATCATGGTGCTGCGGATGCAATGTTCTGCAATGATATGCAATGATCTGCAATGATATGCAATGATCTGCAATGATATGCAATGATATGCAATGATCTGCAATGATATGCAATGATCTGCAAAAATATGCAATGATGCGGCCACGAAGCACGCCCTTTCTCTCAGGCCACGAAAGCCACTGGCACGTTCGCCCCCATTCCTCCCCTATTCGTCCCGCGTTTGCCCACTTTTCCCCCTTCCCCGTGCCATGCGTGCTGCGTACTGCGTGCTGCGTGCTGCCAGTGCGTGCGCTGCTGGACCTCAACGCCGCCTGGCACCTCTGGCCCACCAACTCCAACCGCGCACGCCGCTGCGACCAGTGGGACCACGTGCTGTGCACCCAGCAGGGCTTCATTCTATCCATGTACGTTCCTTCATGGTTTCGGGTTTAGGAACACAATATATGCAGCCAGTAGGGCTTCACTCTATCGTACGACTCCGAATACCCAAAGCATTGTACCCGCACGTGGGTCTGATGTCTGGAAATTTGTTACAGAAAGAGAAGAGATGTTTCATTATCATGCTTTGGTGGAAGGCAAGCAGAGGTAGCACTTAAAAGCCTTTGTAGATTGTCTGGGCCTTTTGCTGTGTGGGCTGTTACCGATGCATGCATGTGTGTGTGTATTTGTGTGTGCTTCTGGTTGTGTGTTTGCGCTCACGTGTGTGTGCATGTTGTGTGTGTGAGTGCACGTGTGCGCGCGCGCGCGCGTGTGTGTGTGTGTGTGCGCGCGCGCGCGTGCGTGTGCGTGTGCGTGTGCGTGCGTGTGCGTGTGTGTGTGTGCGTGTGTGTGTGTGTGCGCATGTGTGTGTGCGTGTGCATGCGTATGTGTGTGCATGTGTGTGCGCGTGCGCATGTGTGTGTGCATGTGTGTGTGTGTGTGTGTTTGTGTGTGCATGCACGTGTGTGTGCATGTGTGTGTGTGTGTGTGTGTGTGCGTGCATGCGTGCAGATGTGTATGTGTGTGTGTGTATGCGTGCGTGCGTGTGTGCATGTGTGTGTGTGGGTGTCTGCGGGCGTGTGTGTGCATGTGTGTGTGCATGTGCGTGTGAGTGTGTGTGTGTGTGTGTGTGTGTGTGTGCGTGCGCGTGCGTGTGTCTGCTGTGCACCAACACTCCTCTCTTTACAGTGACGTGTCTGGAGTTGGCATTACCAAAGGCAGGATGCCTCCCACCCTCTTCTCTCGCATGCCTTACCTCAGAGACCTGTAAGCCCCTCTCCTGTAATCCCCTCTCCTGTAATCCCCTCTCCTGTAAAACCCTTCCCCTCTTTTCTACTCATCTACAATCATTATCCCTCCCCTCCTCTGTTTTTAAAACGCAAAAACTTACTGCCCATAGCAATTCTTTTCCACCCCCCGAAACCTTGCACCCCAAGTCAATTCTCAGATTCAAATCTCCCCCCTTGTCATCCATTGCTGCCTCGGCACCCCTCTTCACCCACATGACTCCATCTCTTCCCCTTAGGTCCAGACTGATCACTTTGTGCACTGTCCCACCTCCTCCTCCCCCACATGACCCCCATTAAGCATGGGCAATAGGCGAGTCGAGCATTACTTGCTCCGAGTAATTCTGACTCGACCCTCTTGGGAGGCGAGTCGAGCATTACTTGAGTCGAGTTTTTTTCCAAGAACCCGACTCGTTTACTCGTTTTTGGGGCGAGTAAACGTTTTACTCGGGGCGAGTAATTTGTACTCGCCCTAAGGCAAACATTACTCGCCTTGGGGCTGTTTGCCCCCCCCCTCCTTGAACATTCACATTTTAGAAGGGGAGCATTTGATTGAACGTTAAACGCTTGATTTCTGGTCTGGCAAACGCTAGATAAACACAAGGGGGGGGGGAAAGCAGGGCTGCAGAGCACGTTGTAGGAGGCGATATGGCGGCTTCTCTACTCTAGTTGCATGCGAAATTGGGTTAGCAGGATGGATAGCGTGCACCCTCCTCACGTAGAGCGTGCTAGAGGGGTGGGTTGGATTTCGTAGTTGCAGAGAGGTTGAGTGCGGTTGAAGTGGAGGGATTTGGTTGGAAGTCGATTTCTGGCAAAAATGTTGACATTCGCGACTAAGCGACATTCCGTTTCGGATTCGCCACGTCGCGCAGTTGCGATTGGTTTCTTCGCAATTTCTCGGGGGCACCCGAAAGAACAAAAAAGCAGCCACGTTTGGCGTCTGAAATTGCGTTTGTGGTCACATAGGTTTATTTAGGGGTCCGAATCGTTAGGCCAGCCCAAGATGACTTGGCATGCATGCTATGTGTGAGCAAAATCAGTGCACGCGCGGAGTTGTTGCTCGCGAGTAATTTTTACTCGCCCAAATGACGAGTAACAGTCGAGTACTCGTTTACTCGACGAGTAAACTCGACTCGACTCGGGGCGAGTAATTTCCAGGGGGTGCCAACTCGTTACTCAGAAAAAATGAGTCGAGCAATCAAGTCGAGTTTTTACTCGCCTCGACTGCCCATGCTTGACCCCCATCTCTGCCCCTCCTCTCCTCACCCCCTATTCCAGCTAACCCGCGTCGCCCTGATGCCTTCCAGTGTGCGCCCAGTGGCTTAACCTCCCTCACACCCACTCGTCACGTCCCCGACCGTGCCCTCCCCATACCCTTCTCCCACCTCTCCCGCCTATTTCCCTCCTCCCTCCCTCCCCCCCCTCCTTCTCCCCCTCCCCACCCACCCTCTCCCTGCCTCTCCCGAATGGCCCATCAGTGTGGTGGCAGAGAACTTTGAGCTCCACGGCTCCATCACTCACCTCGCTCTGCCCCCCTCCATGCGCATGCTGTGAGTGCTCCCCACACATGCACACACCCTCTTTCATCATCTTCCCCCTCCCCCCCCTTCTCACCACGCCACCCCCACCCCCACACCCTCTCCCCACACTTCGTCTCGCCCACACACCCTCCCTCACATCTTCCCCCACGCGCCCACACTCCTCACTCCCTTATCACCACCATCTGTTGCACTTCGTTCACCATCCGTGAGCACGAAGTAACTGTTCTTCTGCTCCTTCCCTTCCCTGTCTTCCCAAACCCTCTCTTCCCATTTCCCCCCTCTTTTCCCTGTACACCCTTATGTTACCGCTCCCTTTCGCACTTTCCAACATCGTCATGCGCTGTGAACCCTCAAGAATGATCACTTTGACTATTACTCTTGTCTGGATGGATCAGTACCGTCCTCCCTGTTCTCGTTTGAGGCACCTCAAAACACTTCTCTCTCTTGTTGAACCTCCCCTCTCTACGTTTCCACACCCATCCACACCCATCCACACCCGTGTGCGCTCCTGGACTCTCCTATGTGCAATCCCTGCAGGGACATCTCTTTCACACCGCTGTCTGGCTCTCTGCCATCCTCGATCCTCTCTCTCACAGCTCTCGTGCACCTGTGAGTGCACATCTGCTCATTCCAGGCACACATGCCGTATAAAGACTTCGGCCGCACAACACTAAACCCTAGACCCGTGTAGACTTCGGTCGCACAACACTAAACCCTAGACCCACGTAGACTTCGGCCGCACAACACTAAACCCTAGACCCACGTAGACTTCAGCCGCACAACACTAAACCCTAGACCCACGTAGACTTTGGCCGCACAACACTTAACCCTAGACCCACGTAGACTTCGGCCGGACAACACCAAACCCTAGACCCATGTAGACTTCGGCTGCGCAACATCAAACCCTAGACCCATGTAGACTTCGGCCGCGCAACACTAAACCCTAGACCCGCGTAGACTTCGGCCGCACAACCGTAAACCTTAGATCCGCCGCATGTATGTCGGCCAGTTCATGGGCTTTGTTTTTCGTTGTGGTTGTGAGGTGTGGTTGTGTGTGTGTGTGTGTGTGTGTGTGTGAGCATAGGAGAATGATTGTTTTTGCCACACACAGGTGAACGTAAATCCATGGAAGAGGGCAAGGGCACAAAGGTGCCTGCACTGCAACGTTGATTGAGCGGGCCTCATCTCATCCTTCTTCGTGTTTCACCCTTCGCTCCTGCTCCTCTTACGGCTCCCATCCTACTCCCCTAAACCCTTGACTATCAACCGTGAAATCTGGCAGTCTCCTTGCAACCCTCCATTTCACGCCCCGCCCTCTTCCTCCTCTTCCCTATCTCAATCCCAACCCCAACCAGAGACATATCGTATTCTTCTCTTTCTGGCGACCTGCCTCCTGCTCTCAGCAGTCTCATTCACCTCACATACCTGTCAGTGCCTCAACCCCTCGGTTTCAATCATCCAATGCGTTCCGTAACTCGAGGGCAGCGGAAAGCAGATTTATTCAGGAAAATTTTATAATGTGCGGTCCGTAAGTAATGAGTGGTGGCAATGCAGGTAAGGTACAGGATGCATGCATGCATGCGTGCATCTACGCACCTGCGTTTCTCTCCAAGGGACAGGGGGTGATGTGATACTTGATGAGGGATGTAACTCACTGGTCTCAAAGGAGCCTCTGGTGAGTCTGAGGGGAAGCCAGAGATGCAGCAAATGACTAACGGCTCTCAATTCAGGTGTACTGTTTTTGAGTCGACTCAAAAGCACTATCAGGTATACAACCAGTGCAGTACGTAGGGCAGGCCATTGCCGAGGCGCTTCAGAACAGCCAGTTTCTGAGGCGCCTAAAAAACAGCCAATTTCTGAGGCTCAAAATAAATCTCAGGCTCAGGTACACTGCCGGTATGGCACGTAGGCTGGCAAACCCTGATCCAACCTTCTCTTTGCCCCATTCTCAATCCGAATGTGGTTGATGATATTTTTCTCGCTTTACCTCACCCGTTATTTCTGGCCCCTCCGCTCGCCTCCATTTCCTTCCCCCCTTTCTATCAGCAACATCGGTGCACAGAACATCACTGGGCGAGTGGAGGATCTCTTGTGGATTTCAAGCCTCACCAACCTGCATACACTGTAATGCCATACACCCTGCAGCATCCACACACTCTGTGCATTGAAACACACGTAAGTAGGTACTGTATGCCTTTGCCTGCCCCCTGTGTGCACAAGTGCTGCAGCTTTGGCTTTCTTGATCCAGTAACTTGGCTCGTACATGAAATGAGAGTAACCCTTATTGGTTACAACCCCGTGAAACTCTGGATTCGGATCTTACAATGCAATCCGTGCACGATGCCACTGTGCTTCTGCCTCCCCCCTCATTCATTCGATCATTCATGCATTCAAGGAGCTTGCTTTCATGAGTGTGAATTTCAAAAGTACAACTAAGAACATGAAAGCCAGGCTATTGTTCCCCCCTCCCCTCAGTGACCCAGTCCGTCCTTCCTTGTTGCTCTCCCATTTCCATTGTCACTGATCACGTCACCCTACCTTCCCTGTCTCTTCATCCGAAGAAGCTATGCTGCTGAGAAGACCTCGTGTACCTCAGAATTTCTTGTTGAGTCGTCTCAAGTCCAGACTTGTGCCTAGAAACCCCCCACCTCAAGCATCAAGCCATTTTCAAGCTCATTCAGGAGCCAATCCTTTCTTCCTTCCAAACGCCCCGGCCCGGGCCGCCCGGCTACCCTGCCTGGCATGTCAGTACGCGGAGAAACTTTTGAGCCCACTCAGGATTCACTTCCTTTCGTCCTCTGCTTGCCCTGCCCTGCCAGTTCTCTCGCCGGCATGTACAACGTGGTTGGGGATTTCTCAGCCCTCACCTTCCTCACCGCTCTCAAAGCCATGCAGAGGCTGTAAGGATTCTCAAGGCTTGGGAGAGGGAGGCATGCTTTCCGTTCAGCTATCACTCTCTCAGAAGCAGGCTTGTGAACGGTGTTTCTGAGAATTCTCAAAAACACCCTGCACGATCAGAAGCAGGCTTGTGAACTGAACCCTGCAAAGCACAGCCATTTCAGGAACCAGAGCTGTTGCTTTTGCTGTTGCTATTGTCATTTCTTGATTGTACGTACGACCGCTCAGCATAAGATCGACTTAGAGGCTTGTTGTGGCTGTATCTCTGGGAAGAAGGTTTTACTCGTGGAGGCTTATTTATGCCCATAGGCCTATATGCCTCCCCTCCATGTATCATGTGCCTTTCCCTGCTCACCGTCTGCCTTTCCCTGCTGCTGTTCACCACACCCTTTGTTCCTGCTGCAGCTCCATCACGCATTTGTTCTGGACCGGAGAGCTACCTGTGCTGCTCGGCACCCTCACCACCCTCACTTATTTGTGGGCCCTCTGATCCAGCCCCCCCACTCTCCACCCCTCACCTTTCTCTTTTCCCTCTCTGCACACTTGTGGTTGCTGCCGTGGTCCATGCCAACCCTTCATGTGTACGATGAGAGTGAATTTAGTTAGCAACAGATCAGATCATGCATTGTCCATTACTAAGGGATGTCACTACTATGTACATGTACATCCGATGCCTGGCCGCCTGGCCACACAGTCCAGACAGTGTTTCTTCGCCTGTCCCATCCCTTGTAAGACCAGACAGCATATCCTTTTCTGTTCCACGAAAACAAGCCGGCGTTTTTTTTTTTCTCTTCTTTTCTTTCTTACTGCACGCACGAGTCACTGTCTTAACTTGGTGCAAGGAATATACATTCGCCCCAACATTTGTAACACCAACAAGAAGATGTTCAGTTTACGTATCTGGTTCGACAAGTCAAGCATTTCGATTTTTGTTGTTACAATGCACTGCCCGCCACTGTACGACTCTGTCTGTCCCCTACCTTTGTCATTTTCCAGGGACTTGAGCTCGCTGCAAACTGCCCAGTTCCCTCGGTGGGCGATGGACTTGACGGCTCTGCGACACCTGTGAGCGCCTTAAGCATCTCATTGTCCCCTCGGCACTATGCCTTCTCCCTCACAGTGCTTTTGAGTCGACTCAAAAGCAATCTGCCCAGTTCCCTCGGTGGGCTATGGACCTGATGGCTCTGCGACACCTATGAGTGTCTAGAGCAACTGATTGTCAGGTACGAGTACGATGCCTTGCAATAGTGACAGGTTCTTGCTTTCATTGCGCTGTTCTGATCCTTATCTTGCATGTCGTCTAGAGCCCTACGCCTACTACCACATACTGATGTACCCCCCCCAACCCCCCCTCGCGTCCTCCACTTCCCTACCTCCCTGCTGTCTGTCCTCTCCCGTTTCGTCACTCCCTCTCGTGCACACATTTCCTCATGCCCACACACTTCCGTACACTCACATGTGTGCATGCGCAAGTGCAAGAGCATTTCCCTCCTGATTCTGTTCATCCCTCTCTGCCAGTGATGCCGGCCATTGGAACGATCTGCGCTCTGGAGTCGTGCCACAGGACCTCTCCCGCCTCAATCGGCTGGAGCACTTGTGAGTGCTGCCTCCGACCGACCAACCTGGGTACTCTTTTCCTCTCCTTCCACATACTGGCGTTGTTTCCTCTGAACTATTGTGCCGTGGCTGGCTGATCAAGTCCTTTCAAGCAGAAACGAATTTCGTGTACGACCGTCAGCAAGAACGAGCAAACGAAATGCATTCTTTATCTTTCCTGAGTAACTCGCCGCTTCTCCACTGCTGTGCTGGCAACTGGTTCACGGCATGGCGCCTGCAGTGCATTGCAGTGCAGCTCAGAAAACTTTCTCGCAACGTGGCTGGTTTGAGATGAAGAAGCAACGACTCACTCTCATACGTGCAGCCGAGCTGTCATCTTCCTGAGGCGCCCCAAAACTAGCTGTCCTGTGGCATTGGACTGCACCAATGTTTTTTCCTGAGATTGCATGCTAGTTGCGTTTGTCATTCCGAATGGCAGTGATGCATCTGGCAACGGGCTGGTTGGGACTCTCCCAGAGTACTGGACGTCATTGGAGCACCTTACATTCTTGTGAGCCTTCTTCATTTTGATTCTCATGGCAAAATGGCAAAACTATAAATCATGGATCTGGTTGGCACTCCCCCCCGCCCCGTGTACCTCTGGGCCTCATTGGAGCACCTTCTCTCCTCTTGAGCGTTGCTTTCAACGTACCTCTGCTTGTTGTGAACCTCGAAACAGAATTCGTTCGAATCAAGTCTAGATTATATTGGGAGTCCCAATATTGCGTCGCCGTCGTGTCAGCCTTTCAGAGTAACTGCTCTGCTCCTTCCATGAGAAAGGTTTCGACTGGCGGCATAGCTGCAGGAGGATAAGATGCAAATAATGCCTGCTGAACCGAATGAGGTGACTTTTGAGTCGATTCCAAAGTCACCTCACCTCAGAAGCCATGAGCCGCAGTCACCTCACCGGAATGGCTGTGCGCGTGGTGCATCACGCAGGTAAATTGTAAGGCCATGCCCATTTTGCTGGGAGTCATTTGTCGTTTCGTGACCTGCGCGGTGCATCAGGCAGGTAACTTGTAAGGCAATGCCCATTTTGCTGCAGGCAGGTAAGGCAGATGTGTTTGGAAGTATTTGGAAGGGCATCCAAATGCGCGGCCCATTTTGCGCCAGGTGTATTTTGAGAAATCTCAGAGTACACCGTACCGTGCATCAGGCAATGCCCATCCAAATCTTTTATTCTTTCTTCTTGAGCTTCCCCATCCGCTACCTGACAGATCCCTTTCACACAACAGCGTCCAAGGCTCCATTCCGTCAACGTTCTCTGCCCTCACGACTCTGAGCACACTGTCTGTAAATCAGCTCAGCTGTCGTGCACATAGTACTGTCCAAGGTCAATGGCACTATCAGACGTGATGTGCTCTCTTCACCTTGCATGGACCAATTTCTTCTCCTTAGACATGGGCATAGCAGAAGTCTGCTAGCGTACCACCAGAAAAGGCAATGTGAAGGCTTGATAAGCAAAGGTCAAGTTCAAGGCATAAGAACCTGCCAAACTAATACCTGCTTCTACTTTTTTCGTTTTCTGCTGGTTTGTTCTTACGAGTTGAGCATCGATGAGGCTCTCCTTAACGATTGTTGAGCCTGTCTTGTTTGTCCTTGAATCAATCAATCAATCAGGATGTTGGATTGGAACAGCATGGACGGCACCATCCCACGAGTCTTCCCCACCTCCCTCAACAGCCTGTACGTGACCGCAAACGCTCTGGCGGGGCAGCGTTTAGCGTTTTAACGCTGCGTTTAAATGCTAAACGCAAAACGCTCAGATTTGAGCATTTTACCCGGTCGAGTCGCAGGTACCCGACCTGACCCGACATTTTGGCCGGGTCGGGTAATTGGATTTTGACGAATTACCCGGCCGGGTCGGGTCGGGTACTCGGGCCGGGTAGTGCATACCCGTTACCCAAGAATCACCCGAAATGTCGGGTAATTTATTACCCGTCGGGTCGCGGGTACCCGACCCGACTTCGGGTTTGTTACTCCGGGTTTGCTGAAATTTACAGCCACCTAGGGGTACCCGGGTAATATTACCCGACTTCAATTAAATGCGGGTCGGGTATTACCCGACCCGCCAGACGGGTACCAGACCTCCAAACATTACCCGGAAATTACCCGACCCGACCCGACCCGGACCCGATCGCGGGTAGGGCAAAACCGGGTCGGGTCGGGTAATTACCCGGTTTTGCTCATGTCGAATCCATATGCTCACCATCCATGCCTCCCATCTACTTTCCCCATCTCCCAGTTGTGCTTTCTCCTCGCTGCTGATTTGAATCGCGAAGTCTCGTGCTAGTAGCATCCTGTCTTCTCAAAGTTCCTTGCACCTTCGTTCTCCCCCTCTACTCCGATTTCAGTGTTCTGACAGCAAATCACTTCTCCGGCTTTATCCCACCCTTCCTCGGCACACTCTCTGGCCTCACAAACTTGTAGGTGCAGATTCAAAAGCTGTAGAGTGCATGCTGCTGCGTAATTCCCCACCATTGCGAGCCGTGCTGCTTTTCTTTGCTGACTTGGGTGTGTCACGGTCATGCGCGGTTGGTCACAAGCACCTCTCATGCCTCTCCTGCCTTTCCCCCCATGCTCCTGCCATTCCTCCCATGCTTCTCTTGCCTTTCCCCCCATGCCTCTCCTGCCATTCCTCTAGGGACCTCTCTACCAACAGCTTCACAGGGGCTGTGCCGAACTCCCTCACAAACCTCGTCAATCTGATGTTCTTGTACGGGCGGGCGTGTCTTGCATCAGTAGTGTAGCAAACATCAACATTACAACGGGCGAATGCAATGTCTTGGAACTGATTCGTGCTTTATCGCATTGCACCACTCTGCCACACCTTTCCTTCCTCCATCTGCCCATTTTTTTCTGTTGATTCTTCCATTTGCTCCTTTTGCTCCTCCATAAACCCTCCATTACCCTGCTTGTTTTCTCATGTTTCGTGCCTTGTGTGCTTGCATGTTCCAGGAATATTTCGACCAACCAGCTAAGCTCGGGTCTTGACGTGATTGGCAAGATGCCGTGGCTTATAAGATTGTACGTTACATCAGTAGCGAGCTTGTAGAAAAGTAGACTCGATGTGCATAGCTGTAAGATGCACAAGTTGGAGATGGTAAAGAGAGGTTCCAAGAGGAGTCCCAGAAAGTGTAAGACAAAAAGGTTAATAAAGATGACAAAGACATTGGGCTAAGTAGGCCCAGATTGTGAAGAAGAGAGAGATGGAGAAGTGCTGGGCGACTTGGGCTGGTCCAGGTGGGGAGAATGGCACCCAAGAGACTTGGGGTGCCCAATTGGGTGCTCAAGTCGCCCACAGTCAAGGTGGGGACGTGAGGAACCCTCAAAGTGGGCCTGGAAGCGCCCCCACTAGTGGAACCGCGATTCCACAAGTTGGATTCGTGGTTCCACAAGCTGGAGCCGCGTTTTCATGGTTGAGAAACGTGGGTCCAGGTTGGAGCCGCGTCCCAAATGTTGGGATGCGTGGTGAGGTACCCCAATTCGGATTTTGGGGTGCCTAGCCTTTGATAAAATCACTTGGGGGGCACCCTATTCCTAATATAACCCAACCACTAATGTCTACACCTAATATAATGTAACACATTACACATAACAGAGAAAAGTACTAAGTTGACTACATCCCAGATAAAAGCCTAAAACAGATACTCAACAACAGAGCTCTTACAAAATAGAACACATTGAGAGATGAAGCGAAGTACAACAAACTCCTTTTTTCTTGCTACCTGGGACATCCCAAATGGATTGTGATCGACCGGTGTTTGTCCACCTGTCCCCTCATGATGCATCATATGTGATAGTTGAAGTGATGATTTGATGAGATAACGAGAGGAGTTACATAGTTGAGGGAAGGAGGGAGGAGGGGCTGGTTGGGTCCTATGTCAACATTGTTGGCTCCATCCCACATCAATGATTTGGGTTGGCCAAGTTGTTGGTGGGGCCAATAATCTTGGCCCGGATTTTTGGGGGTCCCATTAAATTTAGGACCCAACCCTAGGAGGCCAATAATGGCCAAGGAGGGAACCCATTGTTTTTGGAACCCAACCCCAACTAGAGTGGTTAACCCTAGTACACCCCAAATATCATAGGTTGGCTATACCTACTCAAGACAACTGATATATGCATGATAATGCAATAATAAGGAGCCAGCGTCATAGACCCTGAGACGTTGTGTGATGGTTCTTTTGCAAGCTTGCTCCTTCTAAGTCGCCTCAGAGTTTGCCTTGTGGTGCTGCAGGGATGCATCTTACAACAATTTCACAGATGGTTATTCAAGCTTCTCTTCCCTTGCTTTGCTCAACAGTGTGTGCGTTGCTCCTCCGCTTTGATATTCATGGGAGCATGATTGCACTGTTCTTGCTTTGCTTGCCCACTTCACAATCCTCGTAAACTCTAGTCCAAATCCATGCGCAAAAGGCATTCTTGCACTGGGATTCGCAACATGCACCTTGTTCCCGTCGCCACTTTAGCTCCACCATAAGCTTCCCCACTTCCACAGTCCTCTCTGTTTCCATCACTCCTCTGTACTTGTTTTTTAAGTTTTCTTCAAGGCAACAATTTCCAAGGGCCATTCCCCACTGTTCTGCTGAAGCTCACCAACCTTTACGAAATGTACACCCTCAAACGCCATGGAGGGTCATCATGTATTGGAGGGTCATCATGTATTTCAGTACGCTATTTGGTAATTTCTAGATAATGGATGAGACCAGTCAACTTTGGTGATTGGTCAGATTATTTCACGTGACAATGCAGGTCACGAACGGCTCATTAGTTCACCTGAGGAATGGCTTGGTTTTGTAGCTTCCACCTTAGATGCTGTTCCCTTCACGTTGATATTCCTGTAAATAGCTTCACTTGAGGTAGTCTAACGTGTGTGTTGGTTAGATCATAAGCTTGCAATTTGACTTGCCAATTTCTGTATGTGTTGTTTCTTTTTCTGGTACATTTCTAGACCCAAGTTTAATGATGAGTTTCATTTTCATTCCATGTCATGATCTGAAAGGCCTCGTCCAAATTTATTGTTCACCCCGGGCCTTCTTGTTCGTAATCGCCCCTTTCAACCTCTTGCTTTCGTTTTCAAGCGATCTCTTGAGAGGCTCTCGTTCCTTCACTCTACCCAGTTCCTTGTTGTTTCAGCACCTTCTTATGTTTCCAAGAGCACCCCCCTTCCCTTCGTGTTGTCCTCCTCGGTTTCAGAGACCTAAGCCAAAATAATTTCCACGGGACCATTCCCAGTGACATAACAAAAATGGCAAACCTCCTAACTTTGTAAGTATATTCTCCCTTCCCTTACCACCCAACTTCAACTTCAGAAACTGAAACTCAGAATTCGTGTTCCTTACAAGCATGATCCCAGTGTAACTAAGCCCCAGGATGGAACCTTAGCCCATCCAGTATCTCTGGGGGGGTCATCCCAGTGGCCCATACGCAACATATGAGACATAAGGGGAGAAAGTGTGCAACTCGTACTGGGTCCTCCTCAAGCAGGCGCAAGTCTAGGCTGCGCCGCCTACCCGTTGGGGACCTGATGCTGGGATAAAGTAGGGCACATAGGGTCATGCTCTCGCGAGGCTCGACACAATGAATCACTCTAGGCGTTTGCCACGTGTGCTCTATACTATACTCATGAGATAACCGAGCGACACGAGAAACTTGGGAGGCAGTGAACCACGATTTATTGCACTGAACTGCTCTGGAACTTTGAACCATGAGAACAATATAGAAACTGTTAACACTCCAAAGCTTATCCAGTCTCGATTTCCGTGTCTTCGTTGTTCAATTGAAATGAGTTTTGTGCACTACGATCGATTTGAGACACAATCTACCCCAACACAATCTTATTCAGTTTTTTGCTTGTTTGTTACAAGACAGTGCGGTGCAGACACTCTGTCTTATCACCTTGCATTGCCGCTTTCTTGTGTGGTCAGAACACTGGGCCACAACAACTTCCATGGAGTGATTCCTTCATCGTTGCTTTCACTTCCTTTAGATCAACTGTGAGTATCGCCCTCCCCACCTTCTTCCTTCCATCCCCTCCACTGTCTTCTGCCGCCTCTTATCCTACCCACTACAATTCCATGTCGGTTGTCCCTCGTGCATGATCTTCATTCGTGTGTAGGTGTGCATATTGTGCATCTCTCTTGCCACTGATGATGCAGAAATGGAGTAGCATCCACCCAACAGTAGCAACTCCTTGGGCCTGCATGTGAATGCTCACAACACTCACTTGAAAAAGACCCCTTCTCTGAACTTACCGTCCCGTTTATGCTGTGGTTGCTACCTGCATTGCTTGCCCTTCAGGTATCTGGAACACAACCATCTAACTGGAAGCTTGCCAAGTTTTACATCCACCAATCTCGACATCTTGTATGCTGCATCATGCACTACAATGGAAAATCAAGAACCTCTGATCATCAGCAAGCATTTCAGTGATATACAGTACTTTTTTTTGCCTATATTGAGCCCGTTGAGCCTTTCGCAAATTCGTCTGTTGGCCTTTGCCTGACTGCCAGGAACCTTCAAGGCAATGAGCTCTCAGGCTCTCTCCCTGATTTTTCCCACTGGAAGGCTCCTTTGAAAAATTTGTAAGCCAATCATGGATGATCAGTTTTGCCATGGTGGAAACATGAACTGGCAGTTTTTATCTTAATAAATCATGGTTTTCCCCCAATTCTGTCTTTCCTTTTTTTTTTTCCCCTTCTGACCGTTTGTGAGGACAGGCTCCTAGGAGACAACAACTTCACAGGGACCATTGTAGAGTCCGTCAGCGCTCTCACTTCTCTAGGCGCCTTGTGAGCATTCTGTGGCTTGTGCTTAAGTGCTTCTCTGTGGTAATCGTGGCAAGCACTGCTTGAGCATGGGGTAGAGATGGAGCTTTGTTTCTGGGAACCCTTAACTCTGACGGCCATACCACCCGTCAAAGGGTTGCCTCTGATGACGGGAGAACTGCTGACATCCCCACCGCCACCTCTCAATGATTGAACCCTTCGCGTCTCTCAACTTCAATGCTATCCAGGAGGGGCCTCTATGTGACATGGAGTCAACAAAAATATATCTCCTATCTAGAGATTACTACTAGAATGGATGGAGCCATAGCAGCTCCTTTATGTTCTCTCATCTTTCATGTCCGTCCGCTTCCGTTTCAATCATCCCTGCAGCTCGTTGCGCGGCAATCAGCTCTCAGGTTCCATCCCAACGGCTCTGCTGACCTTGACCAACCTTGAATCCATGTAATCAACCGTTGCTTTGCTTGCACGCGCGTCTCCCTCATCAGCACATGTCCCTCTGTGAGGTTTCTTGTTGATCTGCTTCATCTCATCTCGCATGACCAGTCTGTGCATTCGCCCTTAGCTCCGTTTTGGTCTGCCAATGTCTTGCCCTCTTGGCTGGCACTGTTGTTGTCTCTTCTGAAAATCACCCACTTCTAATGTGCTTATCATCCACGCACTCCCATCATGCACTCCCATCATGCACCCCCATCCTGCACCCCAATCATGCACTCCCATCATGCACTCCCATCATGCACTCCCATCATGCACCCCCATCATGCACTCCCATCATGCACCCCCATCATGCACTCCCATCATGCACCCCCATCATGCACTCCCATCATGCACCCCCATCATGCACTTCCATCATGCACCCCCATCATGCACTCCCATCATGCACCCCCATCATGCACTCCCATCATGCACCCTTATCATGCACTCCCATCATGCACTCCCATCAAGCACCCCCATCATGCACTCCCATCATGCACCCCCATCATGCACTCCCATCATGCACTCCCATCATGCACTCCCATCATGCACTCCCATCATGCACCAGCATCATGCACTCCCATCATGCACCCCCATCATGCACTCCCATCATGCACCCCCATCATGCACTCCCATCATGCACTCCCATCATGCACTCCCATCATGCACTCCCATCATGCACCCCCATCATGCACTGCCATCATGCATCCCCATCATGCACCCCCATCATGCACTCCCATCATGCACCCCCATCATGCACTCCCATCATGCACTCCCATCATGCACCCCCATCATGCACTCCCATCATGCACCCCGATGATGCACTCCCATCATGCACTCCCATGATGCACCCCCATCATGCACTCCCATCATGCACCCCCATCATGCACTCCCATCATGCACTCCCATCATGCACCCCCATCATGCACTCCCATCATGCACTCCCATCATGCACCCCCATCTTGCACTCCCATCATGCACCCCCATCATGCACTCCCATCATGCACTCCCATCATGCACTCCCATCATGCACTCCCATCATGCACTCCCATCATGCACCCCCATCATGCACTCCCATCATGCACCCCCATCATGCACTCCCATCCCATCATGCACTCCCATCCCATCATGCACTCCCATCATGCACTCCCATCATGCACTCCCATCATGCACTCCCATCATGCACCCCCACCATGCACTCCCATCATGCACTCCCATCATGCACTCCCATCATGCACTCCCATCATGCACCCCCATAATGCACTCCCATCATGCACCCCCATCATGCACCCCCATAATGCACTCCCATCATGCACTCCCATCATGCACCCCCATCATGCACTCCCATCATGCACTCCCATCATGCACCCCCATCATGCACTCCCATCATGAACTCCCATCATGCACTCCCATCATGCACTCCCATCATGCACCCCCATCATGCACCCCCATAATGCACTCCCATCATGCACTCCCATCATGCACCCCCATCATGCACTACCATCATGCACTCCCATCATGCACCCCCATTATGCACTCCCATCATGCACTCCCATCATGCACTCCCATCATGCACTCCCATCATGCACTCCCATCATGCACCCCCATCATGCCCTCCCATCATGCACCCCCATCATGCACCCCCATCATGCACTCCCATCATGCACTCCCATCATGCACCCCCATCATGCACTGCCATCATGCATCCCCATCATGCACCCCCATCATGCACTCCCATCATGCACCCCCATCATGCACTCCCATCATGCACTCCCATCATGCACCCCCATCTTGCACTCCCATCATGCACCCCCATCATGCACTCCCATCATGCACTCCCATGATGCACCCCCATCATGCACTTCCATCATGCACCCCAATCATGCACTCCCATCATGCACTCCCATCATGCACTCCCATCATGCACCCCCATCATGCACTCCCATCATGCACCCCCATCATGCACTCCCATCATGCACCCCCATCATGCACTCACATCATGCATGCGGATCGTGCACTCCGATCGTGCACTCCCATCATGCACTCCCATCATGCACTCCCATCATGCACCCCCATCATGCACCCCCATCATGCACTCCCATCATGCACTCCCATCATGCACCCCCATCATGCACTCCCATCATGCACCCCCATCTTGCACTCCCATCATGCACCCCCATCATGCACTCCCATCATGCACTCCCATCATGCACCCCCATCATGCACTCCCATCATGCACTCCCATCATGCACCCCCATCATGCACTCCCACCATGCACCCCCATCATGCACTCCCATCAGGGACCTTGCTTCCAACAACATTTCAGGATTGTTACCCTCTGGCCTAGGTGCCCTCTTCAACCTCCATACCTTGTAAACTTGGAAGCCCTCGTGCCTCATATCTTGCCGTACATACCATGCTGATGCCATGATACCAAGGTGCATATATGTTTTCCCCACTTTGGTTCCCATCCCAGCTGGTTAGAGTTGAATGGCCACATGGCCATGCCAGCCTCATGGAAGTTCTCCCCTTCAGAAACGGCTGGGCCTCGCCACATGTGTTGTCTAACCTGCGCCGAATGTTTCCGCTTTCTCGCTCACTCCCCGTACCCACATCGATTGCTGCTCCATCCATGCTAACAGGTCTGTGTATGACAACCAGCTCACGGGCATGCTCCCTGCTTCCATATGCGACCTCACCAACTTGCAGACCATGTACTGCCTCCTCAACCTGTTCAATATTTATATACAAAAATCCCCCCGCCAAGGCCCCATCATGCCAATCAATTCTTGTACACAACATACTTGCTTCCAGATCAGTTAACATCGCGAGCCGTACTTTTAGAGTCGTGTGCACTTTGCTTCCGAGAACATGGAGCTTATGGGAAGTTGGGATGGTAAATGGAGCACGTGAAATTGTGTCGGAATTTCCGTCTGTCCTTTACCATGCGAGAGGAGTCTATTTTTGAGGCGCCTCAAAAATAGATCTCCGTCTGTCCTTCCTTACCATGTCTTTGCCCTAATCTAGATGAGCAACGGACGGGCCGGTCTTCGGGCCCCGCCCTATAGTCACACTCAAGTGCAAGGCTCGGTTATGGTGTTCCGCCCCCCGATTCATATGAAAGTAGAAGTCTTTTTTTTTTAACTGTGTGGCTCGGGCCACGCATGTCGACGACATGCCGGGATCAGCCGAGAGCCGACCCAGCCCGACGGGCTGAATTTTTGGGCCGGTCAGCCCGAGCCTGTTCGTCCCTTTGCTCATGTCCACCCTAAGCCAAGCTCCCAACATAGGCTCTGGCAATACTGTTTCACTTTGTATAAACACTTCCCGTCTGAAACGTGCTTGGTATTTTCACCTTTTTGCTCATTGCTGTCTCTTTATGGAACACCCACTTGCATTGCTCTTGCTTTCAGGTTTCTCCATAACAACTACTTCTACGGAAGGTTTCCGGCCTGCCTCTATGAGAGTTGCCTACACCGAATGTGAGAGTCATTGACGCATAGCACACCTTTTCTTATTTCTTTTTGTAAATGAGGGTCCCAGTTCCTCCCACACGTTCTTACGTGCTGCCCGAGATGTTGTAAAATATATATCTATACAACATGCATGCCTAGATTAGGAGGTGTAGTCATTATAAATATTGGGGGGTTGTTGGTTGGGTTGACCAACCCCACATTTGGGCTGGTCAAGATTGGATTTGGTCCTAGACATTTGGTTGGCACTATTCCAACCAAATGGTCCTTGGTCCTAGGAACCAACCAATCCCCAAGCACCACACTTTGTGGTTGCTTGCCTTCCAAGCAATCTCTCTCATTGGTCCACATTGTGGCCAATCAGAGAGCACCACACTTTTTGGTTGCTTGCCCTACAAGCAACCTCTCCCATTGGTCCACTTTACGGCCAATAGGAGAGCTTCCCTTCCAACTCTTCCTTGCTCCTTGTTTTGTACAAAAGAGCCTCTTGGCTCCCTACTCAATCAATCTTTTCTCTTCCAAGCTATTTCCTTCATGGTATTCAGAGCCACAATGGCTCACGCCACCTCTAGTCGATCCTAACTAGCACGGCCCTATGCCGTCCCTCCTCGTCATCGAAGCCTAGCCCTTCTTAGGCTATTTCGCGCGCCGTCCGTGCGCCCTCTCCCGACGCGATCTCCCATCGCGCACACTCTCTCTCCCGTCGCGCGCCTCCTATCGCGCCCGCTCTCCCTTCCGTTGCGCACCTCCCCTCGCGTCTTTCGACGCCCTTATCCTCCTCGCGCGGTTCGTCGTCGCGTCCTCCCGTCGTGCGCCCTCCGCCACTACGCGCACCCGTTCGTCGCGCTCTCGCACCACGCGCCTGTTCGTCGCGGCACTCGCGTGCACCCGCCGACGAATCCGTCCATTGCGAACGTGCTCGCCGCCGCAGCCGTCGCCGATTTCGTCGCCGTCGCGTGCGGCTGTCCGTCGTCGCTTCCGCCGACCGCGCGCGGCCGTCCGTCGCCGCATCCCTCCTTGGAGCGCGTCGCGCAGCTCGTTTAAGTTGCCTTCGGCGACTTAAGAGCTGCGCTCCGCGCACCTATCCTTCTCCTCCCTCCCCCTTCTCCTCCTCCTTTCCTTTTCCTCCTCCTTTCCTTCTCCTCCTCCTTTCCATTTTCCTCCTCCTTTCCTTCTCCTCCTCCCCCCCCCCCCCCCCTTCCTTCCCCTCCTCCTCCTCAATGGCGTCCGATTCCTCGGTGGACCTTACCTCCGTCGACGCTCTTGAGCTGCTGCCCGACAACACCGTGGTCAATTGGCATTCCTATGCCCAAACCGTCACGGTGCTTCTCTCCTCGGTGACGGTCAATGGCTACAACCTGAAAGCCGTTGTCCATCTGGAGGAGCGCGGTCTTCAGCCTGCCCAGCCGACTGCTCCCGCGGACCCTGCACCTCCTCCTCCTGGCGATGCTCCCGTCAGCCCTGGCGATCCTCCAACCTTCGCCCCTGACGTCAACGACCCTCAGAGCTCCGAGACCGCCATTCGCACCTACCGTGCCGGCCTCACCGACCACGTCCGCCAGCAGCTGCTCTTCGAGGCTTCCCGCGCCGAGCATGACGCCGCCACTGCCGCCTACAACACGTATCAGGCGGAGCTCGCGGAGTACGTCAGGCGCGAGCGCGCATACATCACCGACCTCGCCGCCTGGCGTGTCACTGACCGGCGCGCGCTCACCGTCCTCCTCGCCACCATTCCTCCCACCCTCAAGCGCGAGCTTGCTCCCACTTCCTCCTCCCACCTCTGGCGCCTCCTCACCGATCTCTATGATCGGCAGGACGTTGCCACCCTCTACTCCCTCATCAAGGAGTTCCAGAGCCTCACCATGGACTCTACCACCGGCGCAGCTGCCTTCACGCGTCGCGTCCTCGACCTTGCTCGGCGTCTGGCGGCTCTTGGCGTGCCGTACCCAGACCCAGTGCTCTGCTGCCACCTCCTTGAAGGCTTGACTCCTGCCTTCGACACCCATAAGATCGCCTACATGCAGCTGATCGACAAGCGCATCACCCCAGCTGAAGTCGCCCAGTGGATTATCACCACCGAAGCCGACCTCTTGCGCCATTCCTCCTCAACTGCTGCTGTTGCTCAGCAGCGCAACACCAGGGGAGGGCGCGGGGGTGGGCGTGGCGCTGGTCGTGGTGGTGGTGCAGGTCGTGGTGGCAACGGCGCAGGACGTGGTGCAGCAGCCGCCTTTCCTCCTTGTCAGTATCTCCCTCGCTATGGCCCCACGCGGGGTCAGCGATGCGGCCAGACCACTCATGCCACTGACTCTTGCTTCAAAGCGCTCAGTGATGAGTGGTTTGCCCGCGGCAACACCGGCACCCCCCCCCCGCTGGTCCTCCCTCTCCCCTCGCCCCACTCCTCAAGAGGTTCGTACCTCCCCTCTTTTCCAGCCCGTCTCCTCCCCCTTGGCCCACCAGGCCGTCTCTCAGCAACAGCAGCAGCAGCAGACTCCGCAGCAGATCCTGCCGCAGCCGTTTCAGCAGCAGCAGCAGCAGTTCCAGCAGCAGCAGCAGCAGGGGCAGCAGCACCTCTTCTCCCAGTTGCAGCAGCAGCTCCAACAGCAGCTTGACCTCCAGTCGCAGCTCCCCCTTGCACCTCCTCCTATGGCTCCCCCCCAGCAGCCCTACCCCGCTTGGACCGCCGGCACCGCCGCTTCCGCAGCTCACCTCTCGGGCGCGTCTCCCGCGCTCTCAGCCACAGGCAGTGTGACTCCTTTCCCCTCCTCTGGTTTTGTTGGCATGGTTAGTCAGGCTGGAACCCCCGCCCCTTCTATGTATTCGGCTGCTATTAATGAGAATGTGATTCAGTACTCCGTCCCACCTCCTCCCCCACATCCTCCCCCCTCCACCACGCTGGACTTTGTCCTTGACAGTGGAGCCACCGAGTCCGTCCTTCGTGATGCTGGTTCCCTTCACCCCCTCCCAGCCCCCACCTCCCTCCTTGGTGCCGATTCCAGCTTCTCTATTCCCTGTCGCCACACCTCTACCCTCCCCTGTCCCCTCTTCCCCTCAGGTACCGTCACTGGTTTACACATCCCCTCACTCCGTACTAACCTCCTCTCCCAGCGATCCCTTCAGCAGGCTGGTATCACCACCGTCTTCTCAGGTCGCGCTAATCACTGCCTCCTATACCATCCCACAGGTCGCCTCCTCTCCCGTATTCCCTTTTGTCCTCGCTCCCGCCTATATACCCTTCGTGTTCCTCGTCTTCCCTCTGCCCAGGCAGTCTCCCGCTCCCTCCCCCCACCTCACATCCCTCCCCCTCCTCTCCCTCCTTCTAACCCAACCATTCCCCCCCTCCCCCCTGACCCAACCTGCTCCTGTCGATCCCTCTCCCATCCCACCGTCCTCCTCCACCACAGGCTTGGTCACCCCAACTTTGCCACCCTCCGCTCGACCGTCTCCTCAGGTCTCCTTCGAGGTCTTCCCCTCACCCTCCCTCCCCTCCCTCCCTCCCTTGCCCCTCCCTGCTCCGTCTGTGTCCAGAGCAAGCTCAAGCAGCTGCCGCATCGGAGTTCCCCCTCCGCTGCGGCTCAGCCGCTTGATCTTGTTCACATGGACCTCTGGGGCCCCAACCCCTCCCCTTCCCGCCAGGGCCATCGCTACATGCTTGTTCTGGTCGATGATCACAGCCGATATTCGTCCGTCTCCCTTCTTCGCTCGAAGGGTGACGCTCCGGCTGCGATCATCGCCTGGCTCAAGCAGGCGAGCACTTTGGCCGCCCTGTACGCCGCCTTCACTCTGATAGCGGTTGCGAATTCCTTAATCGACAGGTAGCCTCCTACTGTGAGCTTCATGGCATTCGCCAGACTCACACCCTCCCCCACTCCCCCCAGCAGAATGGTGTGGCCGAGAGCCGTGTTCGGGAGATCACCAAGATTGCTCCGTGTCTCCTCGTCCATGCCTCTTGCCCCCCTTCTCTCTAGGGCTATGCCCTCCTTCACGCCACCCTCCTTACTAACCTATACCCCCACCCTATTCTTCCCTCCACCACTCCCACCGAGCTCTGGACGTCGGCCAAGCCTGACGTCTCCTCCCTCCGTGTGTGGGGCTCCAGGGCGTATGTCCTCATTCACCGTGCGGACCGCCCCCGCACCATGGGAAAGCTCGCCTCCCGTACCCTCCCCTGCATCTTCCTTGGTCACAATCCCTCCTCCCCGGACTACCTCTTCCTTCACCCCCCCTCAGGTCGTTTCCTCCGCAGTCGGGATGTAGTCTTTGATGAGTCCACACCCTACTATTCCACTCCTCCCCCCACTGACCCTCTCGCCCCTGCTCCCAGGCCCCTCATGTGGTCCGACACTATCCCACCCCCTCTTCTCCCTCCCCCTCCCATCCTCCCCCCCGCTCCACCTCCTCCATTCCCCGTTGCCTCGGTCCCTAGTGCTCCCCCCTCCTCTGGTGACATATTTGACCCTGACCCTTTTTTTCCCCCCGCCTCCCCGTCCCACTCCTCCCCCTCCGCTCCCTCCCATCCTCCCCCCTCCCCTCCTCCCCCCTCTCCCCCGCGACCCCCTCCCCCCCTGCGTCCCTCCCGCTCCATCCTCACCCGGTATCCCCACACCAGGTCGCGTGACGCAGTCCTCGGTGCCCCGCCTCCTGTTATCCTCTCTTCCTCTACCTTGCCTCCTCTCTCCCCTCTCATGGACCTCCTTTTACAGACAGTCTTACAACAAAACACTAGCCCAACCCTGCCGTCGAGCTCCAGTACAGTAGTCCCAACAGCAGCAGCAACAGCTGCAGCAGCAGTTCCACCCACCGCAGCAGCACCAGCAGCAGCACCAGCAGCAGCAGCAGCCGTCGCTCCTTCCTCGCCTTCACCCGCAGCAGCAGCAGCGGCGGCAGCAGATGCAGCAGTAGCAGCCGCCTCAGCAGCAGCAGCAGCAGATGCATCCTCAGCAGCAGCAGCCGCAGCAGCTGCAGTCCTCCCATTCATTTTCCACTCCTCCCTCCTCGAGGACTCCCATGAGGAGTTCCTCAACCTCCACCTGCATGATCCAGCCCTCCTACCCATCTCCCCTGACCTCAGCGGCACACCAGTCTTCGCCTTCTCCTCCGCCCCCACCATCTTCGTCCCCGCCACGTACGAGGAGGCCATGGCGTGCCCTGACGCTCACCTCTGGCTCGCGGCCATCCTCAAGGAGTTGGAGGCGTTTATTGCCAACTCCTCCTTTGTGGATGTGCCCCGCCCTCCCTCTACCATGAACGTGGTCAAAGGGAAGTGGGTGTTTCGGGTGAAGCAGCTTCCTGGCGAGCCGCCGGTCTACAAGGCCCGCTACGTCGCCAAGGGCTTCACCCAGCGCTACGCTGTCGACTTCTTCGACACCTTCTCTCCCACCGCCAAGCCCGCTACCATTCGCGCAGTCCTCGACCTCGCAGCTCGCCTCAACATGGAGATTCACTCCATGGACGTCTCCAACGCATTCCTCCAAGGGGTCTTGCGCGAGCTCATTTACATGGAGCGTCCTGCAGGCTTCCACCTCCCCTTTCCTTCCGACTCTGTCTGGCAGCTGCGTCGACCAATCTATGGGCTCAAGCAGGCACCAAGGGAGTGGCATGCCAAGCTTGCTGCCACCCTCGCCGAGCTTGGCTTCAGCACCTCCCGCGTCGACCCCAGCCTCTTCCTCCGCACCTCCCCCTCCCCCTTCTACATCCTCGTCTATGTCGACGATATGATCCTCATCACTGCCGACTCCGCCGAGCTCGAGCGCGTCAAGCGTGAGCTTGGCGGCCGGCTCAAGTGTAAGGATCTAGGGGAGCTGCAGCACTATCTCGGCATGGAGATTACCCGCGACCGTGCTGCTCGCACCATCTCCCTCTCCCACGGCCACTACCTGCAGCAGGTCCTGGAGCGGTTCGACATGGCTCGAGGCACCCCTCAGGTCACCCCTCTTCCTGTTGGGCACCACCTCACTCCCCTCACCTCCCCCTCCTCCTCCTCCCACCCCTACGCTGAGCTCATCGGCTCTCTCATGTATCCCATGGTCTCCACCCGCCCTGACCTGGCATACCCCGTCAGCGTTTTGGCCCGCTTCGTTGGTACCGGCAAGCATGATGCCGCCCATTGGCAAGCGGCAAAGCGTGTCCTCCGCTACCTTCGGGGGACCAAGGACTACGTCCTTACCCTTGGCGGCCCCTCCCCTCCCCTCCTCACTGGCTACTCTGATTCCTCCTGGGCTGACTCTAGGCCTGACCGCAGCTCTCAGGGCTATGGCTTCTCTCTTGGCAGTGGCCTCATCAGCTGGCGCTCCACCCGCTCCTCCTCCATTGCCCTCTCCTCTTGCGAAGCGGAGCTGTATGCCGCTACCATGGCTGCGTAGGAGGCCCGCTGGCTCTCCTTCCTTCTTGAGGAGCTTGGTGCCCCTCAGCGCTGTCCCACCATCTGGTGCGACAACGCCAGCACCATCCACCTCACGAAGGATGCCGTGTTCCACGGGCGCTCCAAGCACATTGAGCTTCGCCACTACTTCATTCGCGAGCTTGTGCAGGGTGGCCACCTCCAACTGGGCAAGATTGACTCTGCTGCCAATCTTGCCGACATCTTAACCAAAGCCCTCCCCCACGCCGCCCACTCATCCCTCCTTCGCCTTCTTGGACTCGCTCCCCCTGTTCCCTCGTCCACCTCCTGATTCAAGCCCTCTAGTCTTATGCATGTTGGGGGGTTGTGTTGTAAAATATATATCTATACAACATGCATGCCTAGATTAGGAGGTGTAGTCATTATAAATATTGGGGGGTTGTTGGTTGGGTTGACCAACCCCACATTTGGGTTGGTCAAGATTGGATTTGGTCCTAGACATTTGGTTGGCACTATTCCAACCAAATGGTCCTTGGTCCTAGGAACCAACCAATCACCAAGCACCACACTTTGTGGTTGCTTGCCTTCCAAGCAATCTCTCTCATTGGTCCACATTGTGGCCAATCAGAGAGCACCACACTTTGTGGTTGCTTGCCCTACAAGCAACCTCTCCCATTGGTCCACTTTACGGCCAATAGGAGAGCTTCCCTTCCAACTCTTCCTTGCTCCTTGTTTTGTACAAAAGAGCCTCTTGGCTCCCTACTCAATCAATCTTTTCTCTTCCAAGCTATTTCCTTCACGAGAACCATTGTGGGGCATCCTTTGGAAGTTCAAGTTATTGAATAGATTTCGTTGCAAAGGATTCTTAAGCGACTGTTAGTTGTGGGATCAACATACAACTGCCTTACAAGCAGAGCACATATAAATCTATTACGATGAGAAACATGGCAACCAAGGACACAGATTGTTCATGTCATACCCATTGTCTCTTGTTTTCATTTCCCCTCATTTCCGCTCCCCCCAGTGACATCAGCAACAACAGCTTCTATGGCCCCATCAACATCAACTTCCGCAGCATGATTCCCAACAACAACGCTCTGCTCAACATTGCAGGCAACTACTTCTACGGCGACCCCATGCTCTACGCCGATGGCTGCCAGTTCTGCCCCTCTAACATCACGCAGTCTCACGTCTTGGGCATATCTGAGCTCAACTATCCTGGGGGGAGTCGCTGTGGACTCCGTTTCATGCAAGGTTTTATAACTGAAATAACTTCAATTACCAACAAGCGAGGCGAGGCAAGCCTCCGCCAGAACTGCTTCACACTGAAGCGGGAGTTGGAATGCACGACGAATGAAACCCAGCGGACGAATGACGCATGCCTGGCATTCTGCAGCATGTCGCGGGAGCTGGGGCCGTGCGACGGGCATGGAGCGTGTGTGCCACCGCAGGCGGGGGCAGCAGGGGCGGGGTTCAGGTGTGAGTGTGACCACGGATACGTCACTGCCAATGGCTCCCTCGGCTCCACCTGCGCCCGCCCTTCTCCATCCCCCCCAGCAGGTATGCTGTGTGGATGGCTAGAAACAGGTATATGTGATTCAGGTGTCTAGTTCATTTCCTGTTAAACTCTCCAAGAGCCCATATGGGCATGTATGTTGTAATGCTCATGGGAGAAAGAGAGGCAAGGTTTGGAGACAAGATTGTGGTCTCATCTTCAGCGCTGGGTTTGGGTTGGGAATGATGCTAGTGAAACAGTGGGAGGAGATAGGGGCTTGATGATTTCGTTTGCTAAGGAGATCAAACGTTGGTTTGTTTCAGAGTCTGAGTCAAGTGTTCTTGGTACTTGACCCATGATTATGCCCACACGTATGGATATCCAAGGTGCAAAAATCCGGCAGGCCGTTTTGATTTTTAATTGTTTTTTCGATCATTTTTTCTGGCGAATTTGGGGGAAAACGCTAACATTTCAAAAGAGCTTTTCAAAAAGGTTTCTATTTTTGGTTAAAGCCTTAATGTCTTCCAGATCCGCACATTACGTCTGCTGAAACGCGAGATCCGCGCATCTCGGTGGGCGAAATGCCAGATCCGCGCATATTGGCGGGCATTTTTAATAAAAACCCGGCCGAATTTCTGCACCAATTAAAAGGGAGAAAATGTCATCCGTTTTTTTCGTATTATACGGCCGTGTAATCCGGTACCATACCAGACGAGAAAAAAATGAAAAAAAAAATCGTTTTTTTTTCACCTTGTGGATATCTATGAAACGCATGGTTTGTACAGACTTTGTGAATGATTAGACCTATGGTACGTAGCCAACAGATAATTACGTAATGGACCTCTGGGAAGTTATGGGGCGCCAAGAGAAACAAAGGAGTCAGTGGAGCAAGCGAAGCTATTATCAACTGAAACAGCAAATCTCAAAACGCAACCTATAGAGGTTTTTTTTTAGACAATTCGATGTGGCAAATGGTTAAACGGAGGGCAAGCCATTGGTTTGAGCCTTGATGGTGGCAGACCACCCCTCTCCAGACCCTTCACCTTCTTCCCACCCTCCTCCCCCCCTCCCGCCTTCCCCCATCCTCTCCAGCGCTCTCCACAGGTGCAGTGGTGGGCATCGCTGTGGGCTCTGCTGCCGCCTTTGCTCTCCTCCTCGCCCTCGTTGTGGCGCTGCTCTGGCCCAAGCAACGCAGTAAGCCCGCACATCATTTCCCTCCACCAGGCCCTCCTTTCACGCAGAATCTAGTGGATGTGCGAAGCCTTTGAGCTATATGCGCTGACTCTTTTGGCCGGCCATTTCTTGCGGCAGGGAGGTGGAGCGGCCTGGACGTGTGTCAGGAGTTCAGCATTGGCGAGATTCTGCGGGCAACGGACAACTGGGCGAGCGGCAATGTGGTGGGGAAGGGCGGCTTTGCCACGGTGTACAAGGGGGTGTCCAGCAAGGGCGAGCTGTGGGCCGTCAAGCGCAGCAAGCTCATGTCAAACGACTTCGAGACCGAGGTGAGTTGGAACACTCTCTTTATCCACAGCCGCAAATCAAGTCTGTGAGCGAAATGCAGCTTGTGTTTTGGGTATTATATCTTTGTGCACTCCCTGCCATTTCTTCTCTCCTCCTCTCTCCAACCCCCCCACCGCCAGGTGCGAGCGATGGCGTCGCTGCGGCATGAGAATGTGGTGCGGCTGCTGGGCTTCTGCCTGCATCAGAACATGGAGAGCAGCCAGCAGGAGCAGATCCTCGTGTACGAGTTTGTGGGCAACGGGGACCTCAAGTACCACATCCATGACTCCAAAGGTATGGTCAATCTTGTCATTTGACGTGGTATCAGAGCAGGCTAGTGTTCAGATCTCAGTGCTCATGCAGGCGGGTGCTGGAAAGAGGCACTGGGGTTGGCTCAGGGATTTCGGGGAAGAGGTGTTGGGCATTGGGTGCTATGGATGCGCTAACTCACTAAAGAAATGTGCAGCGAAATATGTAGTCACACCCAACTCTCTCCGATCCCCTCCTCCCCCCCCCCCCAGCCCCCCTGTCCCTGCAGCAGCGGGTGCAGCTGGCGGTGGGTGCAGCGGAGGGAGTGGCCTATTTGCACAGCTTCGCGACACCCATCGTGCACCGCGACCTCAAGCCTGGCAACATCCTCGTGGGGGAGCACAACCAGGCCAAGATTGCCGACTTTGGGCTGCTCAAGCTGCTCAGCCATGCAGACGGCGGCCATGACCGCACTCGAGTGGCTGGCACCCCGGGCTACCTGGACCCTGATTACAACCGAACCCAAATCGTCTCGGAAAAGAGCGACGTCTACAGGTGGGCAAGCTTGTTGTCACAGTAACCAACAATAAATTCACAGTCTGGTAAAATCGGCAAGGCCAGCAACCTAACGCCGTCACTCTAGCAATTATGTTCGCCTTCCCTTCCTCCATACCCTTCAAAACAACCCCCAGTTCCCAGCTTTGCTGTGGTGTTGCTTCAGCTGCTTACAATGCAGAAGGCTCCTCCCTTCCCCTTCTCTCCCCTCCTTTACCCCCTATGAACCGCCCTGGCATATCAGCTTTGGCGTGGTGCTGCTTGAACTGCTGACAAAGCAAAAGCCGGCAGTGGAGGGCACAGACAGCCATATCAGCGACTGGGTGAGTGCCATGAGTGACACGTGTGTTCCGCATGGTACACGAAGCAATGTCATGCCCTCCTTTTTGGTACATCATTGTCACTTCTCTCTCAAGTGCTATTATTCTTTGTCCATTCCCCTCACTCATCCGTCGATGTTCTTGCCCAACTTCCCCCCTCCTTTACCCTGCATTCTCATCCTCCTCATCCCCCACTCCATTCCGCTTACTTATTTGGTCGAAATGTTGACTTGAATTGGTGGGCTAGCGCACCCTCAACTCCCCTGACAGAACCTGGAACCGCTTTACGCACTCGAGGACGGCCAGCTCAGAGTAGACATGGGCAAAAAAAATCGCATCACATCGCATTTAATCGCGTTTTTGCGATGGCGATGTTTTTTTTTTTTTTTTTTTTTTTTTTTTTTTTAATCATCGCGCGATTTAATTTAAATCGCATTTTAATTGCGCTTAAAAAACGCGATTTACATGCGATATGCGATTTTTTTAAAATCGCGCGCGATATTGCACTGAAACCCACTCTGAAACCCACTACGAAACGACACTGGTTATTTGCACTCTAGCTTACGACTGCCCGTGAGTCAATTTCCCCGCAGCCATGGTTTTTTTTAAATGTTTTTTTGGGGTGCCTTTTAATTCTGTTTTAAAATGCGATGCGATTTAAAATCGCATTTTGCGATTTAATTAAATATCGCATGCGATTTTTTATTACATCGCGGGTAAAATACGATGTGCGATTTTTTTTTTGGAAAAATAAATCGCGCGATTGCGATTTAAAATCGCATCGCTTTTTTAAACATCGCACTTGCATGCGATGCGATTTAAATCGCAATCGCGTTTTGATCATGTCTAGCTCAGAGTGAATGATTGTGGAAATTGAATCCAAGACCACTCTGATAGCATGTTTGAAGTCATTTTTCTTATTGACTGTGTTTAGGTGGTGTGTTGAATTGTCCAGTCACTGCTCCCATAGGGCAAGAATTTGTGATCATCCCAGTTGCGCCCTACCGTAAAGCCGCCGTTCTTTCCCGACAGGCGCGAAACGATGCAGTTTATCCCATTTGCCTGATGCCACGATCCCCCCCCAATCACTCCTTGTGTAGGCCGCTAAGAAGGTGCAGGGGTACGAGCTGGGCGCGCTGAAGGACGCGAGTCTGGAGGCGCCGGACGAGGCGGTGGTGGAGCTGGCAGACATCGCTCTCGACTGCCTCAAGATGCCCGCCTCCCGCCGCCCCCACATGAAGGGCGTCGCGCGCCGCCTGCACCGCCTCCTCCAGCTCCACTGCGCCGCCCACGGCAACTCCTCCATGGAGGAATCTAGCCTACACATGGAGGGGAGGGCCATGGGTGGCGAGGGAAACAGCTCGGACATGTTTGGGAAGAGCGAGTGGTCCGAGGGACATAGTGGGGCATTGCTTGCTTCCAGGAGCCTCGTGCATTCGCTATCGGAGAAGTGGCGGATGATACAGTAGGAGATGACGTAGGACTTACCATCTGAAAGTCAAACAAGGAATTTGGCTAGAATTAGAGCATACTCTTGCGGCTGGGTTTGTTTTTTCCAAGGGTAACTACTGTCAACTTATATACATGTTAGGCATGTAGAAATTATAGGCTAGTATCGGTGTGTGCTCCTAGTGAGTACAACCCTACTGCTATATGTTTCCTGTTCTCCCTTCTAGTCAATCATCAACGTATTCGAACATGGTATCGAGTAGGTTAGGTCCACCCAACCGCTTCCGCCCGCGCCCTAGCCTCTCGCCCGCCCTACCTACCTAGCCAGGCTCGGCCCTTAGCAACCGCCCGCCCCTTAGCGCCCTCCTGGCCCCTTTGCGCCCGCGAGGCCCCGTCGCGCCCTGCCTGGCCTCGTCGCGCCCTCCATTGCCCCGTCGCGCCCTCCCTGGCCCCGTCGCGCCCTTCCTGGCCCCGTCGCGCCCTACCTAGCCCCGTCGCGCCCGCCAGGCCCTGTCGCGCCCGCTAGGCCCCGTCGCGCCCCTCCAGGCCCCGTCGCGCCCGCTAGGCCCCGTCGCGCCCCGCCTGGCCCCTGTGCGCCCGCTAGGCCCCGTCGCGCCTGCTAGGCCCCGTCGCGCCCTGCCTGGCCCCGTTGCGCCCTACCTGGCCCCGTCGCGCTCGCCTGGCCCCTCCGTGCCTGCCTGGCCCCACCGCTCCTGCCTGGCCCCGCCGCGCTTGCCTGGCCCCACCACTCCTGCCTGGTCTCGTCGCCCTCACCTGGCCCCTCCGTGCCTGCCTGGCCCTCTCGCGCCCGCCTGGCCCCACCACGCCCGCCCGGCCTATTGCGCGCGCCGGCCCCTCCTCGTGACCGCGCCGGCCCCTCCTAGTGCCCGCCCAGCCCCTCCTAGCGCCCGCTCGGCCCCTCCTAGCGCTCGCTCGGCCCCTCCTAGCGCCCTCCTGGCCTCTTCTAGCGCTGGCCCGGCCCCTTCCTAGTGCCGCCTGGCCCTTTTGCGCCCGCCAGGCTCCTAGCACCCGCCCGGCTCCGCTGCGCCTCTCCGACTTCCAGCGCCAGCCCGGCCCCTCCTCCTGCCCTCCCGGTCCCTCCTCGTGACTGCTCGGCCTGCCGTGTCACCTCGGACCCCGTCTCCTCTGCTCGCTCGCACTGGGGCGCCTCGCGGCCGCCCGGCTGGGGAGTGCTGCCGTCGTGTCCTCGCGTAGCTGTGCTCCTGCGGAGCAGTGGAGCTGTGCTACTGTGTCGCTGTGGAGCTGTGCCGCTGACCCTGTACGATGGCTGAGTTCGTGCTCCGACTGGACGCCGAGGGCCACGCGGTTGACTTCGCCGCCTGGCTCTCCGATCTCCGCCGCCACCTTACAGGTCAGCGCCAGGATGGCCACTCTTTGGTTGTCCATGTCGATGGCTTGCTCCCCCGCCCCCCTGCGCCTGCTCCCCTCCCTGCTGACCCCTCCTCTGATGACCGTGAGGCCTTCTCTACTGCTGCGCTTGCCTGTGCGGTCTGGGACTCACGCGATGCAGTAGCTCAGGTTGCTATTAGTCACGCCCTCCCTATGTCTGAGCGCTCGCGTTTCGCTACGGTTGCTACGGCCAAAGCTTATTTAGACGTCGTTATTGCTCGCTATTCCATACCTGCCTCTGTCTCTGCCGGCTGCTTGCTCTTCCCGATGCTGTTCCCAGACCTTGCTGCCTTCCCTACTGTCGCAGACTTTGCCACTCACTTGCGTGCCCTAGAGACCCGCTATCGCACTGCCAGCACTGCTGCCCAGCTCACTGCGCTCCCCCCCCCCTTCTGCATGACGCTCTATTTTATCGCCATGCGCCTGCCGGACCGCCTAGCTAGTGCTCGCGACCACTTCCTTAGCCAGCACCCCGGGGACCTCACTCTGATAGCCTTTGTCGACACCCTCACCGAGATCGAGACTCGCCAACGCACTATCGCTCAGTCGAGCGGTGCGCCGGCAGTCTCTATCTTTCACGGCTGTTCCCCCTCCCAGTGCCCGTTTACTGACGTTTCGGCTGCGGTCGCCTCTGCGACCCCCCTTGCCAAGACTGCTGCTGCGGTCCACCCGCAGCAGCGCTCGCGTCGCGGTGGCCGTGGCCGCCAGGGAGGCCGTGGTGGTGGCGCTGGGGGTGGTGGGAGTGGTGGTGGTGAAGGTAGTCCGCCTGCGAGGACTATCACAGGTGGGCAGGAGCAGACGCAGTCCCCTCCCCCGCAGGAGCAGCCCCAGCAGCAGCCGCCGTCCCAGCAGCAGCCGCCGCAGCCGTGGGCCCGTCTCCCGATACCTCCGGAGGTAGTGCCCGTGGTGGCGGCCCGCGCAGCTCGGCGTCTACCGGCGGCTCCGGTGCTATGACTTGCCAGTACCAGCTTCAGATCGGGCCTCTCCGCGGCACTCTGTGCCGCCGCCCGCACCTGACCGCCCGCTGTTTCCGCCGCCTCGACGATCTCTTTCGTCGTCGCTTTGGCCCGGCCCCGGACCTCCCCGACTGGCACAGCCCGCTCCGCCAGGGCGTGCCGATCTTTGAGTTAGACATGGATCAGATAGGTGCTGCTTTGCATGCTTTGTATTCTGACGCTTCTAGTGTTGCTGGATCTTATTACCCCGTGTACTCTAGTTTAGGTGTTGCACCATTGTGTAGCTTAGCCTCCCCTGCTGCGTCAGGCGTAGGACTGCCTAGTTTGCCTAGCCTAGTCTCTGCACCGGCTCCGTTCCCGGCCTCCGCCACTGCTTCGCTGTCCTTCACTCTCGACCCCGGTGCTTCTGCCTGCTTCTTCCGCGACTGTTCCACGCTCACGCCGCTTGCTGCGCCTGCTGTTGTCTCTCTCGCTGACCCCTCTGTGGGTCCTGTCATCGCTCGCAGTTCCACGTCCCTTCCCTGTCCAGCAGTCCCCTCGGGCTCCCTTACAGGCCTCCACGTTCCCTCGTTCTCGAGGAACCTGGTTGGTGTCGGCTATCTCGAGGACCTCGGCGTCACCACTACGTTCCCCGGGCACGAGCGGTTTGCTGTTTGTTCTGAGGCTGTCTCAGGTTCCCCCCTTGCCACGTTCCCCCGGGACCCGGTGTCCGGTCTGTTCACCCTTGACACCGCTTCCCCCCCGGTTGGTGCGTCCTCCCAGGTCGCTGCCACATGCTCGTGTCGGTCCCTCACTCACCCGTCCCTTCTGTGGCACCACCGCTTAGGTCACCCTGCTCTCCCACGTCTGCGTCACATGTCTCAGCACGGTCTTGTCTTAGGCCTCCCCGCGTCGCTCCCTGCCCTTCCCCCCTCGACTGCGCCACCGTGCACGCCTTGTGTCAAGGGCCGGCTCCGCCGTGCTCCTCACTCCTCCTCTCTGCGCCCTGCTATTGCCCCCCTTCAGACCCTGCACCTGGACGTCTGGGGCCCTGCCCGCGTCCCCGGACCGCGCGGTGAGCGCTACTTTCTTGTGCTCGTCGACGACTACACGCGCTACACCACGGTGTTTCCCCTGGAGCCGAAGGCCGACGTGCCCGACGTCCTTCTACCGTGGGTTGTGGCTGCGCGTCTTCACCGCGGTCTCCCCGTGTTGTGTCTCCACTCTGACCATGGCGGCGAGTTCGCCTCTGGTCGGCTTGGATGGTTCTATCGTGCGGAGGGCATCATCGAGTCGTACACCTTGCCGGACTCGCCACAGCAGAATGGGGTTGCTGAGCGCCGCATCGGCCTGGTCACGGAGGTTGCACGTATCTCCATGATTCATGCCGATGCCCCCCATTTTCTGTGGCCGTTCGCTGTTCGCTACGCTGCTCACCAGCTTAACTTGTGGCCACGGTCCCAGCGGCGAGAGGTTTCGCCGACCCTCCTTTGGACCGGGTCCCCTGGTGACGCGTCTGCGTTCCACGTCTGGGGCTGCCTTGCTCACGTTCGTGCCTCTGGCACGGACAAGCTCACTGCCCGCACTGTCCCCTGTGTCTTCCTTGGTTTCCCTCTGGACTCGTCTGAGTGGCTTTTCTACCACCCGCCGTCTCACCGCTTCCTCCACTCTCGTGACGTCACCTTTGACGAGTCTGTCTCCTTCTACCGCCGCTTCCCTCACCGAGGTCTCTCAGTTACCCCGCCTCTGTTCCTTGCTCCCTCTCCCCCGGTAGCCCCTGCTCCTCTCCCGCCTCGCCCTATCCCGTCTGGTGTCTCTCACGTCACTCCCCTCCCGTCGGTTGTCCCCGTTGAGGAGTCCGCTGACTCTGGTGCTCCCCCAGGCCCGCCCTTGCCGCGTCCCCCTTCCCCAGTGTCTTCGCCTCCCCTGTCACAGTCGCCGCCTCCGCCGCAGCCGCCGCCGCCGCCGCCGCTACCGTTGCTGCCGCTGCCGCCGCCGCTCTTGGCCCCTGGGGGTGCTGGCATTGAGGAGGGTGTTCGTCCTGCACCTCCTGGGGGTGCCGCTGGTGTTGGAGGGGGTTCTTGCTCTGGGGGTGTTGGTTCTGGGGGTGCTGCTGTTCAGTGCTCTGCCGACGGTCGTCCTTCCTCTGCCGGTCCGCGGGTGCCGGCCCAGCCGTCGCAGCAGCCGTCGCCGCCGGTCTCCGCTCTCCGCATGCTCGGCCTTCCCTCCCCGGACCGCTCGCCGATGTCTCCCCCACCGCCTGCTGACCTTCCTGTCTACGGTCCTGTGTTCCTGCCGCCGGACTTGTCTCCGACCCGTCTACCTTCTCGTTCCCCTCCTGTGTCCCCTCCGCTGTCCCCTGACCCTACACCTCCGTCCCACGTTTGGTCTCGCCGTCCCTCCCGTGCTCGTCCCGTCTCTCCTGTCCTGCGCTCCCACCCTATGTTGCTCCGTTCCCACTCGTCTCGTCCTCCCCTCCTCCCGTCGCCTCCTCCCTTGTCGCTTGCTATTGCACCTCCTCCGCTGTCTGACTATCTCCGTGCCGCTCGTCCCCTTGTCCTTCAGGATCTTGCCTCTCTTGTTACCGACCCGTCTGTTCCTGTCTCGCGCCTTGGCGCGCTTGTCGCTGCTGTCGCTTACTTCGCCTCTACCCGCTGCCTTGACTACTCTACCGCTCTGGTCTCTGACCCTGCCCGTCCTCCGTCCGTCGGGGGTGCACCTGCCCTTGGCAGTGACGTTCTAGAGGACCGGCAGTACGAGCTTGCTTTCCTGTCCGGCGCGACTACGAGCTTCACTCCCTCGACTTCTCTACTGCCTTTCTTTAGGGCAGCCTACACGAGCAGGTCTACCTGCGCCGACCACAGGGCTTCACTGGTACCTTCCCCCCTGGGACCCAGTGGCTTCTCAAGCGCCCGGTCTACGGCCTGCGTCAGGCTCCTCGCGAGTGGCATGACACGCTGCGGGCCACGTTAGCAGACCTGCAGTTCTTTCCGTCCTCTGCAGACCCCTCGCTGTTTGTGCGTTCCGGCCAGACTCCGTTCTACATCCTTGACTACATAGATGACCTGGTCTTCGCTACTGCTGACAGGGACGCACTGGCCTCTGTGAAGGCCCAGCTGCTGAAGAGACACACCTGCACTGACCTTGGAGAGCTGCGTCGCTATCTTGGCCTACAGATCTCCAGGGACAGAGCAGCACACACCATCACTCTAACACAGTCACACTTGGTGCGTCAGGTCCTTTTGAGGTTCGGCCTTCAGTTCTCCTCCGCACAACCCACACCTCTACCTGTAGACCATGGGCTCTCCGCTCCCGTTCCTGAGGAGCCAGTAGAGCCCAGTGGCCCTACGCAGAGCTGGTGGGTTGCCTCATGTACCTGATGACTTGCACTCGCCCAGATCTCGCATACCCTCTCAACATCCTGGCTCGCTTTGTGGCTACAGGCAGACACCGACCTCAGCACTGGTCTGCTGCTAAAAGGGTTTTGCGTTATCTTGCTAGTACATCGGGCATGGGGTTAGTGCTAGGAGGACGCAGACGACGCCGAGACTCTCAGGTCGTCTCAGGGCTACTGTTTTAGCCTTGGTTCGGGTGCTATCTCTTGGAGATCCACTCGCTCGTCGTTTGTTGCTCAGTCCAGCTATGAGGTTGAGATCTACGCCGGTGCCATGGCGGCCCAGGAGCTCCGCTGGCTGACCTTCTTGCTCACAGACTTAGGTGAGCGGCCTAGCTCTGCCCCGGTCCTGTACGCTGACAACAGGGCCATGAGTCTCCTGTGTCAGGAGCCTCGGCTTGAGGGCAGAGCGAAGCGTATCCAGCTGCGGTACTTCCTCCTGCGCGAGCTACAGCAGCGTTGCCAGGCCCGAGTAGTTCACTTGGCCTCCGGTGCCAACACAGCTGATATCTTTACTAAGGCGTTTGCGCCTAAAGATCATTAGCGGCACTGTGTACAGCTTGGTCTCGTTCCTGTAGCTACTCACTTGTTAGGATCCTGATTGTGTATTCTCTGCTATATATATCTGTCTGACTGGCCTTGTGGCTTTCCCTCCAGTGGCTGGACTAGTAGTGCCGCCCTGGCTTGTTTTTGTCTTATCTGTACTCTTGCTGACTGGTCTTTGGACCCCTGCCTTAGTGGTTGGACTAGTAGTACCACCCTGAGCTGTGTGCTTCTTGCTTGCGTCACACCTTCTCTAGCCTAGGGGGTGTGTCAACTTATATACATGTTAGGCATGTAGATGTTATAGGCTAGTATCGGTGTGTGCTCCTAGTGAGTACAACCCTACTGCTATATGTTTCCTATTCTCCCTTCTACTCAATCATCATCGTATTCTAACAACTACCCAGATTTTGACAAAATAACGAGTGTTTTTTCGATCAAATTCGGATTGCGATGTGTTCAATTTTTGTTTACCCGTCAAAATGTACCCGTCGGAACAGGCCTCACTGATTCGCGTAATTTTGATGTGAAACCGTTCTCTGTGGTTCTGCGTGGTTTGACGCGAGGTTGGGATTGTCGGGATCCAGGGCGTGGTTAGGATTGTAGTGAAACACTCGTTTGGGAGGAGTGAGTGGTCCGAGGGAACTAGTGGAGTGTCGTCTGCTCCAAGGAGGAACCTCGTTCATTTATCATCAAAGAAGTGGCGGATGATTCTGTAGGAGATAGGAAATCTCTGAGTATCTGTGTCTCGTTCGGTCTCAAACAACGCTTTCATAGTAGAGGCTCAAATATGCACTTGCATCAATGTACATAACATGCCATCAATGCTACAGTTCCTCATAACACAACGTTTTACAATAGGAATTATAGTTTGATGTAGCACAATCAAGTCTAGTTGTCCTACTTTGCCACCAGAAAATTGTGTCAACAAAGATAATTGTCTAGGCTAGCTAGTTTATATTTGTTATAGCCTTAGTTAGGTCAGTTCTTAGAGGGTACATTCCTACCTTTGTAACCCTTGACCTTTTCTCATAGTCACATTTTTTCCCTCGACATCCTAACATGCCATCTAGAGCTAGGTCTCGCCCTCTCCTCACGCTTCTGCCCTAGCACGCCCTAGCCTAGCATGCCTTGCCCCTAACAGTGCGCCTCGTAGCTTGTCCCCACCCCACCCTCCCCTATTCATCGCATAGCCCACGCCACCCGCCGCTGGCCCGCGCCTGCCAGCGCATTCGTTCGTAGGCATCCCCCCCACCCTCGCTATTTTGTCGCTCGCCCCTCCCAAGCGCGGCCCGCTTGCAGTTGCTCGACGGCCAGTGCTAGCCCGCGCTAGCTTGCGCCAGCTTGCCTGCTCGCCAGCTAGACCGTGCTCGCTAGCACCAGCGCCGTTTTGCCAGCACCAGCCATGTAACAACCAAGGCTATTATAGTAGGGTTACAAGCAAGGGATGCTCTCCAATCTAATAATAACCCTAGCTTATCCCTAGAGTAGCCTTGAAGTTGTTGATGAAGTCTTCAAAGGAGAGCCTTGAGTGAAGAAATCCTTGATAGAGTTGTGTAGGAGAAGCTGTGAGGAGAGCTCAAAGACTTAGAGAAAATCCCATTTCCAAATTAGATTGTTGGAGTTGGGAAATGGAGAATGAGCTTGGGGAAGCTCAACCCCTCCCTAGACCCCTTGGGGAGCTCCAACTCCTCCATGGCAACAAGGTGGAGGAGCTCCTAGAGTTGGGTTGCTTAGGTGGCATTTTAGGTTGGGTTGCTACCCATTTGAGAGCAAGTGTGTGGAAGAAAATGTTGGATTGAGTTGGTTGTAACACCAACTGTCAATCTGTGGTTGGTTGCAAATCCAACCATTGGTTGGCAATGTGTAGACTTGGGAATTTCCATGCCTCAACATTAAGGGTTGGAATTACCAAACCACATTTGCCTTGGGTTGGGTGGTTAACCATATTTGTACACCCAATCCATCCTTCCCTAGCACAACTTTTCCATGCTCGCGACCTAACACAGGTCACGCTATAGTGCCCTAGCTAGGTCGCGCCAATTGCGCTAGGTAGGCTTAAGATGCGTTACAAGCCAGCTCACCAGTGCTAGCCCGCTCACCAGCGCCAGCCGGCGGCCCACCAGTGCTCGCCAGCACCAGCCCTCCCCCTCCCCCGCTTGTTTGCCAACCCGCCTGCTCGGCCGCTCGCCTGCTCGCCATCCCGCCTGCTCCCCAGCCCGCCTGCTCGCCAGCCCGCTTGCTCGCCCGTTCCCTGCTCGCCCGCCTGCCTGCTCGCCCGCTTGCCTACTTGCCCGCTTGCCTGCTCGCCCGCTCGTCTGCTCGCCAGCCCGCATGCTCGCTTGCCCTGCTTGCCAGCCTGCGTAAACCAGCCCGCCTGCTCACCCGCTCGTCCGCTCGCCCGCTCGCTTGCTAGCCCGCCTGCTGCCTCAGCCACCACTGCCACTGCCACTGCAGCCACTGCCACTGCCAGTGCAGCTGCTGCCACTGCCACTACTGCCTCTCCACTGCAGCCATTACCGCTGCCACTGTCGCTACCGCCACTGCTGCTGTAGCTGCTGCCCTTGCAGCCACAGCTGCGGCCACTGCCCTTGCAGCTGCCGCTGCCGCCGCTGCCGCCATTTCCCTTGCAGCCGCCGCTGCCACCGCTGCCCTTGCAGCCGCCGCTGCTGCCTCTGCCCTTGCAGCTGCTACTTCCACTGCTGCCCTTACAGCCGTCTCTGCCGCCGCTACCCTTGCAGCTGCCGCGCTGCCTCTTGCCGCTGCCACTGCCGCAGCCACTGCCACTGCATCCGCTATTGCCACCCCTGCTGCGGCTCGCCCGTAGCTACGCAGCTGCCTCCGCTAGCCAACTCGCAGAGCTGCCACCGCTAGCCAGCTCACTGTTGGCCCGCCGCCATCACCACCCTGCTGCTAGCTAGCAGCCGCTGCTGCCACCGGCTCCCACTGCAGCCCTTGTCCCGGCCACCCCTGTAGCAGCTGCCCCCGCTGTCCCTGCTTCTGCCGCCACTGTCTTTACGGCTGCAGCTGCCTGCATGGCGTCGCATGACGTTTTCGTTCTACGCCTGGATGGGGAGGGGCGGGCAGTCGGTTTCGCCGCCTGGCAGGAGGCCATTCTCCTTCACCTCTCGAGTCAGCGCATCGATGATGAGTCCCTGGATGCCCACGTCTCTGGTGAGCTCCCTGTTGTCCCCCGCCCGGGCGCTCTTGCTACTGACGCGACGTCGGCGCAGCAGGCTGTGGACGCTGCTGCTCGTACTGCCTACTCTGTCTGGGCGTCCCGCGGCGCCACTACTCGCACCGCCATCCTCAGGTGCGTGCCGGTTGACGAGCACTCCCACTTTGTGGGTGCTGCGTCAGCCCGCGCCCTCTGGCTGGCTATCCTCGCTAGGTACTCCACCCCATCGTCTGCCACTCTTGGTCATCTCCTCCTCCCTTTCTTCCACCCTGACTTGACGTCCTTCACCACTGTAGCAGACTTAGTCGAGCACCTGCGTTCCCTCGAGGCTCGCTGGCATGCGGCTTGTACTGAGGCCCAGCTAGCGCTCGCCCCGACCTCCCTCTTCGCCACTATCTACTTCCTTGTCACCCGCCTACCTGACCGCCTAGCCCCTGCCCGCTACGCGCTCCTCGCTCGTCACCCCTCTGAGCTCACCCTTGACGTCTTCTCCACCTCCCTGACTGAGGTAGAGGACCGCCTTCGCGCCATCGCTGGTTCCCCTGACCGCCTGCTTCCGCAGTGCCCCACCCTGGCCGTCCGGCGAAGCGTCTGCGGGGGGGTGGTTCCGCCGTGGCCGGGCGGCCGCCGGCCCCGTTGCCTGAAACACGAAGGCCGAATCCGCCGCTTCCTTGTCCGGGCCCGCCGCCGCCCGTGTCGCTTCCTCCGCCTCATGGGCGATTGCCTCCCCCACCCCTTGTCGCGTCGTCATCGCCTTTGTTCTCGCCGGTGGAGGCGATGGCAGGGGTGGTTGCCTGCATCGGGGCTGTGGCGGAGGTGCTAGATTGTCTGCGCCCCCCTCTGCTGCAGCCTCCTCAGCGGCGGCCCGGCAGTGGCAGCCGGCGATGTCTCGCTGCCAGCAGCGACACGCCATGGAGGCGGTGTCCCTGCTCCTCTGGCGGCTAGCTTACGGCTTACCACCAGGAGCTGAGGCAGGGGAGTTGGATGCTGCTCCCCGCACCGTCGACGAGTTGAACCGGTCGCTGGTACAGAACCAGCGTCCGGCAATCCTGGCCGCCTGCGCTTCCGTCCTCCGCTCGTTGCAGACTCGGGCAGGGGCGCTGGTGGAGCCGGCGGTTGCAGGGAGTGGGTAGAAGGGCGGTCAGCGGCTGGTCTACGCCGCTCTCCGCGCTTGGATGCCCCCTCGGGCATCGCAGCCATAGCCGTAGGTCAACCCTGCCTCCCGGGGCCTTGCATGTGTGTAACTGGCTTCATTATAGTGTGGTGTTTCTCTTTCCCAGCACTACCATGCAGGAGCTGTGCAGTCGGAGGCCGCGGTGTGAGCGGCCGCCGGCGGGAGCGCCGCCGCCAAAACCAGGAGAGGAAGGAACGAACTAAATAATGAGCTCTAGGATAGGCAAGAGGGCCTTATATACCATGGGTTCTCTCTCTCGCTCTCGAACGGTCCGTCATTGATGAGCAATCCTGGGTACAAGCTAAGCTAACCATGCTGGGTTGGTACAAACAGGTGCCTTGGCTCAAGTAGGTCTCCTAACCGGTCCCCTCCTACTGCCGCTCGCCCTGGGGCTCTATCACAGCAAAACAGTCCCCGAGGGACATGCCAGCTTCCGGGGCGCCCAAGGGGGGGCGCTCTTGGGGAGAGTCCTCGTTCACCTTTCCCAGGTACGTGAGCGCCTGTCCCCGTTGGAGGGTGACGGACCAGCGCTGGCGGAACTGGCTGAGCAGTTTCGCGGCTTGGTAGGAGCTGGGGTCGGCGTTGAAGAGGCGGCAGGCAGCCGTGTGTGCCAGGAGCTTGAGGAAGGTGGGCACTTCGGCGCAGGGGCAGCCGTACGTATGTCTCTACCGCCAGCGGGAAAAAACCGACGTACTCCGCCCGGCTGCGGTATTCGTCTATCTTTTTGTCAGCTTGCTCTCTAGCCATGTCGCCACAGCCCTTACGGGCTAGCGGGTCTCGCGAGCTGACCGGGTCTGTGACGGTGACGTCGCAGATCCACACCGCCCCCGAGTCCTGGTTCCGGATGGCTAGGTCGGCGGTTTTGCCATCGACGGGGTTGTAGATCGCCGTCTCTTTGGTGACGATGAGTTGGGCGTCCCGCGCCATGTGGATGCACTCGTCCCTGAGGGCATTGTGGGTGTCAGTGCGGCCGTGTCCAGTCCCGCAGCGGAACAGATGGTTCGGGAGTCTTGGGTCCAGGATCTTTACCCGCTTGGCGCAGTTGCAGGATGGGATCAGTCACCGTTGAAAGAAGTTGAGTGATTGAATTGAGTGAGAGAGTACAGAGCTTTGTACCTAGGTAGCCAATCCTAGGTCAAGGAGGGTTGACCAACCCAACCATTATTGGTTGAACCAATAATGGTTGGGAGGGTTGACCACCAATTATAGGAGGGCCAATAATGTTGGGTTGGCCAATATTATTGGTACCCTCGGGAATTGGGGTCGAGGGTTGGTTGACCCAACCAACCCAAACCTTCATCTACACTACAACACTAACATACTACATGCTATAGATATAGGATATATTGTAACACAACCCCATAGCATGTAGAAATGAGAGTGTTGGAGGTGAAGATAAAGGAACAACCCCTGAATCAAGGGGCGGGAGGAGGGCGAAGGCCCAGGAGAGGGAGAAGAGCAGAGTGAGCGGAGCGCGGGAGGGCTTTGGTGAAGATATCAGCGAGATTCGCGGAAGCATCAATTTTCTGCACCAAGAGGTGTCCTTGCTGAACGAGCTCACGGACGAAGAAGTATTGAAGTTGGATGTGCTTTGAGCGCCCATGAAAGACGGGGTCTTTGGTGAGGTGGATGGTGCTCGCATTGTCGCACCAGAGCGTGGGGCAGGGCTGGGGCAGATTGAGCTCGCCAAGGAGGGAGCACAGCCACCGAGCTTCCTAGGCTGCCATGGTGGTGGCGTAGAGCTCAGCTTCACAGGACGAGAGAGCGATAGCGGAGGAACGAGTGGAGCGCCAGCTGATGAGGCCGCTGCCGAGGGTGAAGCCATATCCTTGAGAAGAGCACCGGTCGGGCTGGCAGTCTTCCCAGGACGAGTCACTGTATCCAGCGAGGGTGGCAGGAGCAGTGCCACCAAGAGTGAGGGCGTAGCCCGTCGTGCCATGGAGGTAGCGAAGCACTATTTTGGCCGCAGTCCAGTGCTCGTCCATGTGGCGTCCGGTCCCGACGAAGCGGGCGAGGACGCTGATGGGGTAGGCAAGGTCGGGGCGGGTGCACATCATGGCGTTCATGAGGGAGCTGACGAGTTCGGGGTTGGTGGAGGAAATGGGTTGTGCTGGTGGTGCGAGTTGATGGCCGAATTCAAGGGGGGTGGAGACTGGGCGGGCGTTGGCCATGTTGAAGCGGGTGAGGATGTTCTCAATGTAGAACTGCTGCGAGAGGGTGATGGTGCGGGAGGCACGGTCCCGGGTGATGGTCATGCCCAAGTAGTTTTCCAGCTCCCCAAGGTCCTTGCAGGCCAGATGTGTCTGAAGGTTGCGCTTGACCTGTGTCATCTCGGCGACGTCATCCGCGACCAGGATCATATCGTCAACGTAGACGAGGATGTAAAAGCGGGATGGGGCGGTACGGATGAACAGGCTGACATCTGCTTTGGAGGGGGAGAACCCGAGGGCTTGGAGAGTGGAGGCGAGTTTGTTGTACCATTCCCGAGGTGCCTGTTTGAGGCCGTAGACTGGGCGACGGAGGTCCCAGACAGTGTCGGGGGGGAAGGGCTCGTGAAACCCTGGGGGTCGTTCCAAGTGGACTTCTTCATGGAATACGCCTTGGAGAAAGGCATTGGAGACATCCATGCAATGGATGACCATGTTGAGTCGAGCCGCCATGTCGAGAATGGCGCGGATGGTGGGAAGCTTGGCCGTGGGGGGAAAAGTGTCCCAGTAGTCGGTACCCCAGGTCTGAGTGAATCCCTCGGCGACGTAGCGAGCTTTGTAGACAGGCGTTTCCCCTGGAAGTTGCTTGACCCGGAAGACTCACTTCCCTTGGACGACGTTTTTGGTGGCAGGCCGTGGGACATTGACGAAGGAGGCATTGCGTATGAACGCTTCACACTCTTTCCAGATGGCCGCCCACCAGTGTCAGGCATCAGGACACGTGGTGGCTTCACGGAAGTTTCCAGGCACGAAAATTGCGGACGTGCCAGAGAAAGCGAAGACCGGGGACCCTCCAAAGTCCAGAGTGACTGGAGCTAGGGTGGGGTGATGAATGTGAAGATTGAGGAGTTCTTCATGAGTATCTTCGTGGAGACACGGAGGTGTGAGTGCTGCTGTGCGGCTGCTATGCGGGTTCGCTGCTCGGCTGCTCTGCTGCTCGGCTGTGCTGCTGTTCTGCTACTCTGCTGCGCTGTTGTTCGGCTGCTCTGCTGCGCGGAGTGTTGGAGGTCGAGTGTTATGATGGAGGGCTGCGCGTCGGTAGTCTTGGCCACCTACGGCGCCCCATGGACGGGTGAGGATGCTGGTGGGGGGAGCAGCAGAGGGGGAGGAAAACGTGGGAGAGACATGGGTGGTAAGGCACATGGCAAGGGGTGTAGGGGTCCCAAGGATGGGATCGAGGGAGCGAGTGTGACGTCGGAGTGAGAGATATGGCTCGGGTGGGTCAGGTTCTGGGGGTGGGGGGTTGGGGGGAAGCGGAGGGGCAGGGGGTGGGGGGGGGAGGGCTGAGGAGTGGGATGAGGAGGGTGGGCAGGGGGCGGGATCGAAGATGTCGCCAGAGGAGGATGGTGGGGGTGGAGGAGGTGGGGGAGCAGGTGGAGGAGGAGGAGGGTGGGGCGGAGGGGGAGGAAGGAGGGGTGGTGAGATGGCATCCGTCCAGAGTAGGGGACGGGGAATCTGGGGGAGGGGATCAACAAGAGGGGGGGAGGTGTAGTAGGGAGTGGATTCGTTGAAGACAACGTCTCGACTGCGAATGAGACGGCCTGAGGGGGGGTGGAGGAAGAGGTAGTCGGGAGAGGAGGGGTTGTGGCAAAGATAGAGACATGGGAGGGCTTTGGAGGTGAGTTTGCCAGTGGCACGATTGCGGTCAGGAGGGGGGTTGGAGGGGATGGGGATAAAGGTTAACGAGATAGGCTGCATGAAGGAGAGCATATCCCCATAGAGATTGGGGGCATGCAGCGTGAACGAGGAGGCATCGTGCCATCTTAGTGATTTCCCGGACGCGGCTTTCGGCGACGCCATTCTGCTGGGGGGAGTGGGGTAGGGTGTGGGTATGGCGGATGCCGTGAGTTGTGCAGTAGGAGGAAAGGTGCTGGTTGAGGAATTCACCTCCGCCGTCGGAGTGGAAGCGACTGATAGTGCGGCGAAAGTGAGTGTGTGCTTGGGTTGCCCAAGCGGTGATGGCCGCTGGGGCCTCGGCTTTGGAGTGGAGGAGGGAGACAGTGGAGTAACGGCTGTGGTCATCAACGATGACGAGGAGGTAGCGGTGACCCATGCGAGTAGGTTGTGGGTTTGGTCCCCAAAGGTCAAGGTGCACGAGGTCAAGGGGTGCGGGTGCATAGGAAGGGTTGCTTGGGTGGGGCTGCTGTTTGAGTTTGGCATGGACGCAGGTGGTGCAAGGGGAGGCTGGGGAGGGAGGGAGGGGAGGGAGGGTGAGAGGAAGACCGTGAAGGAGGCGATTGGAGATGGTGGATCGGAGGGTGACAAAGTTGGGATGGCCAAGACGGTGGTGCCAGTGGATGGCCGGGTGAGTGAGGGAGCGACAGTGGCAGGAGGAGGGGGGTGGTGGATCTGGGGAAGGGGGAGGGGGTAGGGGGGAGAATGGGAGGGGTGATTGTTGTGGAACGTGTGGTGGCAAGACAGGAGGTGGTGCGTGGGATGCGATAGGTGTACATTTTGGAGATGGGGCAGATGTGGATGCGAGAGATGTGATGTCCAATGGCTGCGGTATAAAGATCACAGTGGGTTGAGTGGCCAGGGTAGATGGTGATGATTCCTGCTTGTTGGAGGGAACGTTGAGAGAGAAGATTGATACGAAGGGTAGGTATATGGAGGCCAGTTACTGTTCCGGTTGGAAAAAGAGGATAAGGGAGGGTGGAAGTGTTGTGGCATGGTATGCGAAAGCTAGAGTCTGCTCCAAGGACAGAGGAGGGAGCGGGAAGGGAGTGAAGGATGCCAGAGTCTTTTAGAGCAGATTCTGTGGCTCCACTGTCAAGTGCGAACTCAAGGGTGGAGGAGAGAGTTGGAAGGTGGGGAGTTTTGTGCGGCACAGTGTACTGGAATGAGCTTTCATTGATAGATGAGACATACATGGAATCAGATACGGTCGGAGCACTTAGCTGGCCAATGAAGCTGGAGGACGGGAAGGCCGTCAAGGTGTTGAGTGCTGATTGCTGCTGAGACTGCTGCGGCTGCTGTTGCTGCTGCTGCTGCTGCTGCTGCTGCGTGGAGAGAAGGTTGAGGTGGTGGTGAAGATGAGGTGGGAGATAGGAGGTGAGTGTTTGATGGAGCTGCGTGGTGGATGGCTGATAGGCGGGGAGACTGCGGACGTCTTGTAGGGTGGGACGCGGATGGATGGTGGACCAGCGTGGGGGAGAGCCGGTGTTGCCGCGGGCAAACCACTCATCGGTGAGTGCCTTGAAGCATGCATCAGCTGCGTGGGTGGTTTGCTGGCAGCGTTTTCCGGTCTGAGAACCATATCGGATGAGGTAAGGGCAAGGAGGAAGGGTGCCGGTGGAGGGCGAGCGAGTGGGAGGAGGGGAGGTAGCAGTAGGGGTGGCGCGACCGCCGCGTCCTCCCCCTCCGCCGCGCCCACCGCGTCTTCCACGCCCACCCCGAGACTGGGTGTAGTTGAGGGACGGGGAGTCGGTGGGGTTGAGTTCATTCTCAGTTGCAAGAATCCAGGTGATGATATCTGCGGTGGGGACATGGAGGGAAAGGAGTTGGGTGTAGGCAATTTTGTGAACAGCATATGCTTCGGTGAGGCCATCCATCAGGCGCCAGTTAAGCAGGGAGGGGTCGACACGAGCCCCGCGTTCGGTGAGGCGAGCAGCAGTGCCACTGAGACGACGAGTGAAGTCAGCGGCACCGGTGCAGGTGTCGAGCGTGATGGAGTGAAACTCGCGGTAGAGGGCATGGAGGGAGGCGAGGTCTTGGCGATCATAGGTCGCCTGAAGCTCGGTCCAGAGGGCCCAGGAGGAGGCCGGGTCCAGGGCACGTTTAAGGGAGTGGGGAAGGCAGGCGAAGATGATGCCGAGTGCCTTCATATCCGCAGTGCACCATGCCTCACTGCGGGCATCGAAAGTAGCAACAGCTGTGGCATGAGTGACCATAGCATCTGCGTGCTTTTGAACAAGGGCTAGGGCCGCATCATACTCGGCGACCAGGGCGGTGTGAGCGTCGAGGTTGCGGGTGTAGGCGTCTCGGGAGGTGGCATAAAGGGCAATGCGACTGGCGAAGGTGTGCAGGTCGTCTTGAGAGAGGGGAGGAGCAGGTGCTGCAGGGGTAGGACCAGGCGGAGGGGGAGCAGCAGGGGGGGGGTCGCCAGGTGAGACAGGTTCGGTGGGCTGGAGGCCCGCAGGCTCGCGGAGGACTACCATGGAGAGGCGGTAGCCACTGACCCAAGTGGAGCGGAGAAGCATGTGCAGTTTGCGGGAGAAAGAGTGCCAGTTGACCGCCGTTGTGGTGTTGGCAAGCTCGAGTTTGTCGACAGAGCTTGTGTCAACGTTGACACTATCGGTCGCCATGGCGGGGCGATGCTGCTGCCGCTGTTGCTGCCGCTGATGCCGTTGCTGTTGGTGCCGATGCTGCTGCCGCAGCCGCTGCCGCTGCTGCTACCGCCGATGCCGCTGGTGCTGCTGTTGTTGATGCCACAGCTGCTGCTGCCGTTGCTGTCACCGTTGCTGCCGCCGTCGCTGTCACCGCTGCTGCTGCCGTTGCTGTCACCGCTGCTGCCGCCGTTGCTGTCACCGCTGCTGCTGCCGTTGCTGCCGATGTGGCTACCGCTGCTGTTGCCGCTGCTGCCGTCGCTGCTGCTGTTGGCCTCGTGCTGTGCTTGCTGCCGCAGATGCAGTTGCCGCAGCTGCAGCTGCCGCTGTCGTGGCTGGAACAGCCGCCGTTGCGGTTGCCAATGTCGCGGCTGGTGCAGATGCAGCGGGAGGTGGTGAAGGGGGAACATCGTTGAGGTGGTGAAGGGGGAACAGCGTTGCCGCGGCGAGTTGCTGGTGACGTCGCTGCTGCTGTTGGCCTCGTGCTGTGCTTGCTGCCGCAGATGCAGTTGCCGCAGCTGCAGCTGCCGCTGTCGTGGCTGGAACAGCCGCCGTTGCGGTTGCCAATGTCGCGGCTGGTGCAGATGCAGCGGGAGGTGGTGAAGGGGGAACATCGTTGAGGTGGTGAAGGGGGAACAGCGTTGCCGCGGCGAGTTGCTGGTGACGCGACGGCAGATGGTGCGGCGGGGTCGTTGTAGTAATCCGACGGACGCCTCCGCTGCGTACGGCGTTCGCGAATGCGATGGGCGAAGGCGCGGAGGTGGCCCCACGGACTGGGCGTGACGGAGGCAGCGAGCGAGAAGATGTGCGGCGGGTGTTCGGCAGGCGGAGATAGCCGTGACGATGCGGCGAAAGGCACGCAGGGGAGGGGGGGGGGGAGGGGGCGTCGGGCAATAGGCCGCCGCGACGAGGGCCAGGAGGAGCGTCGGGCAAGATGTTGCCGCGACGAAGAGGTGCGAGCGCCGCGTCAAGGGAGGGGCGTCGAGCGGAGTGCCGCTGCGACGAAAGGAAGTGAGCGCCGCGACGAAGGCGTTGCAATGAAAGGCAGCGCAAGGCTGCGAGCGAGGGAGGGGGCGACGGGCGAAATGGCCGCGTCGGGCGGGCGCACCGTCTGAAATGTCAAAATTTCAGGACGGGCACGAGTTCCGCTTGGAGTAATGAGAACTCCGTGAGAAACTGAAGGAGGGCGCTAGAAACAGGGGAGTAAGCTAGGCTAGCGCGTAGGATGCACTAGTGAGTAGCGTGAGGTGGAGCGGGGAGTTATTTCACAGGTGGGGATCGAAATGCTCTGATAGCATGAAAGAAGTTGAGTGATTGAATTGAGTGAGAGAGTACAGAGCTTTGTACCTAGGTAGCCAATCCTAGGTCAAGGAGGGTTGACCAACCCAACCATTATTGGTTGAACCAATAATGGTTGGGAGGGTTGACCACCAATTATAGGAGGGCCAATAATGTTGGGTTGGCCAACATTATTGGTACCCTCGGGAATTGGGGTCGAGGGTTGGTTGACCCAACCAACCCAAACCTTCATCTACACTACAACACTAACATACTACATGCTATAGATATAGGATATATTGTAACAACCGTCACATCCATGACCCATGTGGCCCCTGATTCCATGTCCCGGATTGCTAGGTCGGCTTTCTTGGGGTTAGAGGGGGTGGTGAACTGAGTGGTCTCGTGGTAGGTGAAGAACTTCGCCTCCCTCGCCATGCGTAGGGTCGAGAAGACGAGGGCGTTGTGCAGCTGTTTGACATACCCCCCGAGCTTACACCTTAGGATATGGTTGGGCAGGCTTGGGTCGGGTATGGTCTCCTTGCCGCAAGAGCAGCCCCCCGAGACCGGCAGAGGTAGGCCGAGGCGAAAGGCGAGTGCCGTGCCGAATTCTCCCGGGGAGAAGGTGAGGTCCGGGCGGGTGGGCGTGGCCATCAGCCAGTCCCCTGCTCCTGTCCCCCGCAGAGCTACCAGGCGGGTGCCGTGCGCATTTTCCTTTCCTGGTCGGTCCAGCAGTGTGTCTGCGAATAGCTCCTCCGCGCGGAAGAGGTTGACGTCACGTGAGAGGAGCTGCTGGAGCGGACCCTTGGGAGGGGAGGTACGGGCTTCCCCAAGCGTCCGTCGGGCGGCGTCCGGCAGCCTGGTCTCCAAGTCCCGTATGAGGGCATGGAGCGGCAGATTCCCCTCCTGCCCTACCTCCAGGTGTCGGAGGGCCTCCCGGAGCGGGCTGTCAGCTAGGCGCATGGCGATCGCAGGCTCCGCCGGCGCCTCCTGCCTCCGCCCAGGAGGAAGAGGCCGCGTACTAGGGCCATCAGTTGGAGGAGGCCTCGCGAGTGCTGATGCGCGGGCGGGCCGCTCCAGCTCCTGACGCCAACGCTCCGCCCGTGTGCGTTCCCAGGCTGCGCGTGCGCGCCCCCAACAGGCGTTTTCGGGCGGCAGCACGAAGTCGACGTGCTGCTGCTCCAGATGCCGCACCTCCACCGCCCACCGTGCCGCCGCCGCCTGTAGCGTCGTCACGGCAGCTGCAGGCTCTGCTCGATTGCCTCCTGTCGTTGGCAGAGGTGCTGGAGTGCCTGCAGCAAGCGGTGGATCGCTGGCCACTGGTCGCTTGGGAGCCAGTGCTGTCGCGCCGCCAGCGGGCCCGCGCGCAGGAGGCGGTGGGGCGACTATTGTGGGCGGCGGTTCATCTTCCTCCCGCGTCGCATGCTCCTGGCACCCCGGGCGCCGCGGCGCCGTTTGCTGCGGACGGGCTGACGCAGGCTCTGGACGAGGAGCAGGCGTTATCTCTCGTCGGGGGCTGCGCGGCAGCTCTCCGGTCGACCCGTGGGGCGGTGTCTCGCGCTGCGCGCGGCGTGTAGTCCACCCTGGTGCTTGCGCTGCCCCCTCCACTGCAGGCGAGGCGTGGGGCAGGGTTGGTGCTAGACTTGAGCATTTTACCCGGTCGGGTCGCGGGTACCCGCCCCGACCCGACATTTTGGCCGGGTCGGGTAATAGGATTTTGACGAATTACCCGGCCGGGTCGGGTCGGGCACTCGGGCCGGGTAATGCATATCCGTTACCCGAGAATTACCCGAAATGTCGGGTAATTTATTACCCGTCGGGTCGCGGGTACCCGACCCGACTTTGGGTTTGTTACTCTGGGCTTGCTGAATTTTACAGCCACCTAGGGGTACCCGGGTAATATTACCCGACTTCAATTAAATGTGGGTCGGGTATACCCGACCCGACAGACGGGTACCCAATTACCCGGTATTAAAATGTCGGGTCGGGTAACAGACCTCCAAACATTACCCGGAAATTACCCGACCCGACCCGACCCGGACCCGATTGCGGGTAGGGCAAAACCGGGTCAGGTCGGGTAATTACCCGGTTTTGCTCATGTCTAGTTGGTGGTGGGGTAAGCACGCCACGGGTTGTGTTGGTTTGCGCCTTTGTTGGCCTAGGTGGTCCATGTAATGCCCTGTATTTACCTGGTTTTGGACTTACGTTTACGGTCAGCCTGAAACGTTTTTGGGGCTGCCCGAAGAGCAACCATGATGGATGTTAGGGAGGTACCTCGTGTAGAAAGGTCACGTAGATTAAAATCATAAAGGGTATCCAATTCAAAAACAATAAAAGCTCACGAGAACATCGTAAGTAGTTTTACCCCCTAACCCTCTCTTTTCTCTTCCCTGTCCTCGTCCTCCTCTTTCTGGATAAATAAATGAATAAAATAAATAAACAAATATATAAAAGCACTTTCCAATATTGTTTCTCGATTTTCCGATTTGTTTCGATTTTTTTTTTGACTTTTTTTATCGATAAAAAAAACGTTTTGGATTTTTTTTTTTGTTTTCCAGCTGCCCGCCTTAGAATAATGCGTAATTTAACGTAAGTAAACGTAAACGTAATTTAACGCGTTTTTTACGTTTACGTTAGCCCCTAAAAACGTCAGTGACCAACTTAGCTGCTAGGGGGAAGAGGCCAACATAGGCTGCTCTGTTCCTGTAGTGGTCTATTTTGTCGTCCGCCCGTTCCTGTGCGGCCCAGCCACGCCCTTTGGGGGCATGTGGGTCGCGGGTGCCAATGGGGTCCGTGACGGTAACGTCACAGATCCATACCGCCCCCGTGTCGCGGTCCCGTATAGCCAAGTCGGCTTTGTTGCCGTCGACGAGGCAGAAAATCGTCGTCTCTTTGAAGACGATGTAGCCTATGTCCTGCCCCATCCGCACACACTCGTCCCAAAGGGCATTGTGCGTGTCAGTCCGTCCGTGTCCCATCCCGCAGCGAAATAGGTGGTTGGGGAGCCGCGGGTCAAGGATTGGGATGCGGTCTGAACAGTCACAAATGGTGGGGGTGGAGAAGGGGAGGCCGAGTTGGAAGGCGAGGGCGAGGGCGAAGTGGGCGGGGCCTAGACGGAGTGAAGGGAAAAGGGGGATGGCCAGAAGCCAGTCCCCAGCCCCATAGCCTGAGAGGGACAGCATCCGTTGGGTGTGTCCCGAGAGTGGGTTGAGCTCCATCTCCCGCGTGGCAGCTACCTGGTCGGCAAACCGGCCACCTTGGACTTCGAGCGAGAGCATGTGTTGCAGCGGAGCACCCGTCGGTTCACGGCGTTCCGCGTATAGGAGCTCGTGGGAACGATCCGAGAGGCCAGCCTCGCAGGCGGCAAGCCAGGTATGCAACGGGGTTTGGGTGGAGAAAGGCGCGGAGAGGTGGCGGGCGGCTGACTGCAGAGGTGTGTCCGGCTGGCAGGGGAGGGCGGCGAGCAGGGGCGTGGACCTGCATCACACTTGTGAGGAACGAGAAGCCTCCTTCGACGAGTGGGTCTGCCAACCCCAGCCCCCCGAGGGACTTGAATACGTGGTGGTTTGAGATAGCTCAGTCTCGAAAATGTTCGAAGCAGGCTCCCGATGGCCCTGCGCCCACCCCCCTTGGGCACCTGGCGAGGATCACGCGAAACGCCTCGCGATCTATTTCGAGGTGGTTTCCAGGTGTCCCACGTAGGTGCTGAGGGATTTCAGTTTCGCCTGGTGGGTGCTTTTGGCGAAGGGTCGCCAAGGTGTCCGTGGTGGGTGGTGAGATCGGCGAGGGCCGTAACGCCTTCAGAGCTTTGGCTAGGTTGGTTTTTTTAACCAACCCTTCCGCACGTGCTATCATGCCTGTGGCATCTGGCTGATGGCGGGTAGCTGGGGTGTCTGTTGCTGCCTCTTGGCTGGCCGTGTACAGGCTTGACCACTTTCCCGCGCGGAAGCCCTCCAGACGCTGACAAAGTGTGTTCCAGCGATGGTGCTTCTTTGGGGCGGGCCTGAGTGTCAGTCGTGGCAGATAGGTCAACATCTGCCACCCCCCCGTGCATTCGGGGTGTAATTTGATGCATTGGAGGGCGACGAGGAGACATTCCGAAAATCGCTCCAGGACTTACGGTGGTAGGTATCGAGTCAGGAATGGGTGCCGGGAATCTTGGAGGGTACTGAAATCCCACAGCGTAACAGATCGCCAGAGTTCCTCGTCATTGGCGAGGTCCTCTGGTGACCGTGGTTGTGCTGTTGTGGTGTCGGCAGGCTCCACGGGCGAATTGCGGATTTCTCGCCGCTGCGATGCAACCCTATTTCGCCTCGGGTGATTTGCCTCGTCCTCGGATGCGCGGTTCGAACGCTTGTGCCGCGTGGACCGACACGAGCGTCGCCCGCCGTGGCGGCTCCCACGCGTCGCGCTACCTCAGCAGTGTTCGCTGCGTCCGCGATCCCGTTGTTCGCGTTCGCCTCTCCTCCCACCGCCGCCACGCCCTCAGCATCCTCCTCCCGTGCTCGTGTGGGTCCCGATGTTTTGGGCGCACCCCGCACGTGGGGGTGGGTGGCGTCCGCGCCCTGGGCAGGCGCCTCCTCCCTCTGCGGTGGAGGCGGAGGTGGCGGAGTGGGGCATGCGCCTGGAAGAGGCCTCGCGGATTCTGCGCGGCGGGTCCTCGGCGTCAACTGCCGCATCCAGCGCGCAGCCCTGGCGTGCTCCCAGGCTGCGCATGCGCGTCCCCACCAGGCGCTTTCGGGCGGGAGCTCAAAATCGTGGCGCTCCTGCTCCGAGCGCTGGATTTCCCCCACCCAGTGCGCCGCCGCCGCCTGCAGCGTCGTCTCTGCAGCTGCAGGCCCTCCTCGAATGTCTCGGCTCGTTGGCTGAGGTGCTGGAGTGCCTGCAGCAGTCCATTGACCCCTGGCCGCTTGTGGCCCATGAGCCAGTGCTGTCACGCAGCCAGCGGGCCCGGGCTCAGGAGGCCGTGTCTCGGATCCTGTTGGCGGCGGTCTACTTGCCTCCGCCGCCTGGCGGGTCTGGGCCGTCTCGCATTGCTGCGCCGTTTGCTGCAGAGGGGCTGACGCATGCTCTGGACGATGAGCAGGCCTTGTCCCTTGTTGGCGGATGCGCTGCTGCCTTGAGGGCAATTCGCAGGGCCGTGACCTGCGCTGCACGCGGGGCGTAGATGCCTCTGAGGTGCCCACCACTGCGTGGGCCGTTGTGGCTGCATGGACCGGGGTTTGCACGGCCTCCGCATATGATAGGGGCGGCGGAGTAAGCGCGCCGCTAGGATGTGTGGGTGGTTCAGCCGTAGGCATTTCTGTTTGCTTGTATGCGCTCTTTGCAATGGAGAGCGAAAGGCTGGTTGATCCCACCCCAACCTCCGCGGCCGAAGGCCGCCGGCGCGAGCCGCTACCTTGGTGGAAAGAAGACACACCAAAGTGAAACTAAATAATGAGGAAATAGAGGGAGGGGAGAGGCATTTATAGCTGTGCTCTCTCTCTCTCTCTCTCTCTCTCTCTCTCTCTCTCTCTCTCTCTCTCTCTCTCTCTCTCTCTCTCTCTCTCTCTCTCTCAAGCGGTCCTGGACATTGAATCAACCTGGGTACAAGTTACAGTGGCGAGTAAGCAAGGGAACAGCAATGTACTCCAAACAGACAGCAAGCATATAAGCCACGTACGCGAAAATTGCCCTCATGCCCCTAAGAGCCCGATGGCCTACAGCCGGCGCCAGCCGAGCCCCTCCCTTCATTCCCCCCCCCCCCCTGAGGCTAGACCGCCACCTCCTCGTCTAGGGTCGCGCAGACATCTCCTAGGTAGGGCGCCCAAGGGTTGGCCAAAGGTTGGGGGTAGGCCGCCTCTACCGCCATCCCGGACCGGGAGATGAGGGTGCATGCCTGTATGCGTTGCAGCAGCACCGACCACCGCTGTCGGAGGTGAGAGGTAAGCTTCTTGGCTGGGGTTGACAGGGGGTTAGCGCGGAACCGAACCAACGCCGAGTGCTCAGCCAATAGGCGGAAGAACTCGACGGTGGACGGGGCCAGCGCCCCGTAGGTCTCTACGGCAAGAGCGAAAAAGCCCACATAGTCGGGCCGGTCCTCGTAGACATGGTCCTTGGCCCGGGCTGCCTCGCGGGCTGCCCAGCCGGGCTGGCCGCCAGCGTCCTGGTCGCGCCGTTGCAGGACCGGGTCCGTGACAGTCGTGTCCGTCACCCAAGTGGCTCCACTTTCCACATCCCGTATGGCCAGGTCGGCCCTCTTTCGATTGGTGGGGGTGGTGAAGCGGACCGTCTCATGGTAGGTCATGAATTTCACCTCCCGGGCCATGCGGAGGGCAGCATATACGAGGGCGTCATGCAGGCGCTTGACATCCCCCCGGAGCTTGCAGCGGAGTAGGTGGTTTGGCAGGCTCGGGTCGGGGATGTTTTTGCCACATGAGCACCCGCTGGGGATGGGGAGCGGCAGGCCTAGGCAGAAGGCGAGGGCGGTTCCGAACTGGCCGGTGCTGAGGGAGAGGTCTGGTCGCGTGGGGATGGCCAGCAGCCAGTCTCCCGCTCCCGTCCCCCTGAGGCTGGTGAGTCGGGTGCCATGGCCGTTTTCAAAGCCTGGTCGGTCGAGGAGTGTGTCGGCAAACAGCTCCTCGGCCCGTTGGGCGTTGATGTCGTGGAAGAGCCCGCGCTGTAGCGGCCCCTTGGGAGGTGCTATCCGTGCTTCACCGAGGGTGTGTTTGGCGTCCTCGGTGAGGCGGGCCTCCATGTCCTGCATATGGGCGTGCAGTGGCAGCGTTCCCTCCCCCCAATCCTCCAGGAGTGGCACCGCGCTTCGCAGCAGGCCGTCGGGGAGGGGGAGGGCAGAGAGAAGGCGGCTGGCAGCCAGCATGGATGCGAGGTAGGCGGCTGGCGCCTCGGTGGTTGGGTCGATCAGCGCTAAACCCCCCAGGGCGATGGGGAGCGTGGCCTGCCGCCATGTCAGGCTCCACACAAGCTCGTTGCGGGGGGCTGGGATGCATGAGGCACGGAGGGCGGTTTGGAGAAGCTGTTCGCTCCATGAGCGCCACTCGTCGAAGGGGAGGGCGTCGGCTGGCGTTGAGCGTAGCAGGAAAGACGCACGTCGGCCGACGCAGCGGGAGAGGAGTAAAGAGTGCTGTGGGTGCATGTCCGCGAGCAGGGGCAGTGGGATTGCGGCCTCCTGTAGTTCGCATCTCAGGAAGTTTCTGCAGTACTCCTGGGATCCAACCGGGCTTCCTAGAACCCGCAGGCCCCCCTCGGCTCGGGGGATGTCGCCGGGCAGCTGGGCCAAGCTTGCCAGCTCCGGGGACCATCCTGCGCACTTGGTGAGGTTACATTTTAGCCCGTCCCCCTGGAGCTCCTCACCCAGCAGGCGAAAGGCGGCTGCTGCAGCGGAAGGCGGGCCAACGACCGTCACGTCGTCGGCATATGCGAGGATCGACACCTCCGGGAATCGTGTCGCCACTTTGGTGAGGGTCGGCTGGATGGCTGCCGCGAAGAGCAGTGGACCCAGTGGGTCGCCTTCCCGAACCCCTCTGCTGCTGATGATCGGGCCCGAGGCAAAGGCGGCGTCGAGGAGCAGCGGGGCTGGTTCGCCGTATAATGTGAGTGCAAGCGGCATGAGCTTGTGGAGGCCGCTCCAGCTTAGGACTCGCAGGAATGTGGGCCGGAGGATGCTGTTGAATGCGTTTTCCATATCCAGTTGCAGGGCGACGTGTGTAGGATGGGCCTGGAGTAAGAGGCGCACCAAGTGGATGATGCACTCGGCGCCTCCTGAAACGCCCATGCCAAACTGGTGTGGCAGAAAAAAACCCTGGATTTCCGCGGCCAGCACATGCAGTGCAGCTTTGGCAACCAGGCGGACGAAACTTTCCCCAATGGCTATCGGCCGTACTCCTCTGCCAGATTTGGCGAGTGCAATCAGCTTGCAGGGCAGTAGGACGCCACGTAAATCTGACGCTAGTGTGTTGCTTAGCGTGAGGTTCACTGCATCCAGTAGCAGTGTGAACACTTGGGAATTCATGAGAGCAGAGTCACGAAAGTGTTCGAAGCAGCTGCCTGAGGGGCCCGCTCCCACGCCATGTGGACATTTCGCCAATAAACGTCCGAAGTCCTCTCGGTCAATGGCCAGATTATTGGCTGGTGAAGCGAGGAGCTGGGCAGGGATATCTGCTTCGCACGGTGGGTGTTTCTGTCGTAGCTCCGCGAGAGTTGCGGCTGAGGGTGGCGACGTGGGCGAAGGGTGTAACGACGCCACTGCCTTTCGTAGATTGGACTTCCGAACCAGGCTCTCTGCTCTGGCGCACATGCCTTCAGGGTCGGGCTGGTGTCGGCCTGGACAATCTGCCGAAATTGCGTCGACGCTGGCCTGGTACAGTGGTGTCCAATCGCCTGCTTGGAAATTGTGGATGCATTGGCAGATGCTCACCCATCGTTTTTCATTGGCTGGCGCAGGTCTGAGTGTCAATCGAGGAAGGAAAGTCAGGATTCGCCATCCCCCCAGGCATTTAGGGTGTACTTTGATGCGCTGGAGGGGAATCAGCAAACATTTGGTAAACTGTTCCAGGATTTTTGGTGGGAGATGACGGACCAAGAGGGGCTGCCTGCAATCTTGGAGTGGCAACAGGTCCTACTCCTTTACCATTCGCCATAGCTCCTCATCTTGGGCCATTTCGTCCACCGGGCGGGGTTGCGCTGGCCCTGATTCTTCGGCGAGATCTGGCGAGGTGATAGTTTCCCGCTGTTGCCCTCGCCTGCGTGGGCGGCGTATGTGGTTTGCCTCATCCTCCAAGGCATGGTTTGAACTTTCCTCCCCCGCTGAGACCTCTGATTCCGAGGCTACATAATCTTCGTCGCCTCCCCCCTCCAAATCATTGCCTTCCTCTGCCTCCTCAGGTAGCCGAGAGCGGCCGTGTCTCGCCCGCCAGTCCCCCTCACGTGCGATTGGGCGCCTCCTCCCTGACACCCTGACTCCGATTGCTCCCCCCGTTCCCCTCCGTCGTCGTCCCCTGCGCCTTGGCGGGATCGTCGGGGGGTCTCGCTGGGCGCTGTTCCTTGCCGCGGCTTGCGTTCTCGCGGTCGTGCCTGTGGCATTCCCTCGTTGTCTTTCTGCCCCGTTGTTCGCACTGCTTGTGCCCGCTGCCAGCCGTGCCGCCGTGTGTTCCGTGACTCCCCTATTGTCGCATGCGTCCCCGCGGCCTGGAGCGTCATCGTTGGGCGCCCGCAATGAGGCGCTATCAGCCGCATTTCTACCAGCCCGCGCGCTCCCGGCGACCACCTCTTGCGCGCCCGCCTCCTGCTGCCTCTGTGGAGGCGCAGGTGGTCGAGTGGGGGGTGCGTCTAGAGGAGGCCTCCTGCGTCCTGCTCGGGGCGTTGCCCCAGGGGACTGCTGCGCCCAGCGCACCGCCCTGGCATGCTCCAAGGCTAGGCGTGCGTCCCTCCACCAGGCGCCTTCGGACGGCAATTGGAAATCGGCGTGCAGAGCCTGCAGCCGCTGGAGCGTCGCCAGCCAGTGCTCCGTCCGTTCCCGCGGGGACTGGTCGGCAGCTGGAGGCGCTGCTGGAGCCTGAGAGGGACAGCATGCGCTGGGTGTGGCCCATGTAGGGGTTGGGGGCCATCCCCCGAGTTGCCGTGACCTGGTCGGCGTACCGGTGGCCTTGAACTTCCAGCGCCAGGCGGTGTTGCAGCGGCTTGTCCGTTGGTTCGATATGCTCATTCTAGAGCAGCAGGCGTGCGGGAGGCGGGAGTGCCGCCTCCGCCTTGGCCAGCCATGAATGGTAGGGTGCGGGGCTGGTGAATGGCGGGGCGAGTTGGGCGGCTGCTAGCGCGAGAGGGGTATCGGGCGCTGGCCGGAGGGACGTGAGGAGTGCATGGCTGAGATGAACGCTGGTCAGGAAGGAGTACCCGCCTTCCACTAGCGGGTCCGTGATGCCGATCCCTCCCAAGGATGGGGGCAGGGAGGCTTGTGCCCAGGTGCGTGCTAGCTCCCTCTCCCCCCGTGGCAGGCGCAGACCGTAGGCTTTGAGGAGGGTGTGGAACATGCCTTGCCCCCATGCCGACCACTCCTCCGCCGGGAGTAGCTGCAGGGGGGTCATACGTAGGAGGTATGATACCTGCCTGCTGATGCAGCGGGAAAGCAGGAGGGCGCTGATCTGCGGGTCCATGGCGGACAGTAGTGCCAGCGGGGATGTGAGGGTGGTTATGCGGGATCGGAGGAACGCCGCCGAGCCGCTTGCTGGTCCGACGTGACTGCCCAGAACCCGCAAACCATCGGCTGTGAATGGGATGTTCGGAGAGAGCTCCTGTGCTGGTGGTCGGTTGCGCGCCCAGGCGGTACACTTGGCCGGATTGTGAGTCAGGCCCAGCGCGCGCAGTCCCTCTATGAAGTGCCGAAAGGCTGCGGAACATGCTGTTGGTTCCCCCGCGAAGGTAACGTCATCCGCGTATGCTAAGCAGAGTACGTGCGGGAAGGCGACGGCTGTCGTCTGGAGAGCGGGGTGCATACCCGCAGCTAAGTGGAGGGGGCCGAGAGGGTCTCCCTGGCGGACGCCTCATTCACTCCGTAGTGGCGGGCTATGGAAACCGGCGTCCAGGTAAAGCGCGGACGGCCGGCTGTAGGAGAGGCGGGCCAAGGACAGCAGCGGTTGGAGCGGCGAGGATGCTAGCCCATCAATGATTGCCTGGCGTTCAATGCTATTGAACGCGTTAGTGACGTCAACTTGTATGATGAGAGACTCCGGCCGGGCAGAGGAAAAACTGCGCGTCGAATGGACGACGGTCTCCCCTCCGCCCGGGATTGCGACCCCATATTGCAGGGGCAGGAAATGCCCCCGCGCGGCCTCGGTGATGGCGGTGAGACCGCATTTGGCGATGACGCGGTGCAAGCACTCGTTCACAGCTATGGGGCGAGTGCCGCCGTCGGGCTTTGTCAAAGCCAGGAGCCGTGAGGGGGTAAGGAGATCCGCTACCTCTTCCGGTAAGTCTCCACGCATGGCACTTGTGACTATGGTGTAGAGATGATCTGCGACTGCTGCATCTGCGAAGGCTGCATCTCGCAAATGTTCGAAGGTCATTCCAGATGGCCCCGCTCCCACGCCGTTTTCGCACTGCGACAGCAGCTTGGCGAAGATTGGTTTGGCGAGGGAAATCGGAGAATCGGATTGGGCTGGTGCTGGCCAAGTAACATCCGTCACAAGTGAGGGTGGGTGTTTCAATTTCAGCACCTCGAGCACGGCTGCTGACGAGGCACTGACTGGTGTTGACTCCAGTGCCAGGACAGCCCGCCTGAGGCTTCCTTGTCTTGCCAGTCCCTCAGCGCGGGCAATCTTGCCGAGGTCGTCGGCAACGTGGCGTGGGGGCGGGGGTAGGTTGAGCGAGTCAACCGCTAACTGGTACAGGTGTTCCCAATCACCTTTGAGGAATTGGTGTAACCGCTGAGCGATAGCCCTCCAGTCCGGTTTCCTTGGCGAACCCAGACAAAGTGTGAGACGTGGGGCGAATAGTAACTGGCGCCACCCCGGCACGGATTTCGGATTTTTCGCCAGGTGTAGAAGCGGCATGCAACCTTTTCATGCGGGAAGTATGCTGGTCTAGTCAAAGCCAAGATAAAGCAACCTGACTTGCATTTATGATCAATCTGGTGTTGGTGGTGAACTTTGAGTAATCCCAAAGCTACGTGAGGTGTACTTTGAAACATTTTAAACTAATTCCGGTTAACATTCCTCCATGGAAAGTATGCTGGTCTATAGATTGCCAGTGAACATGATGATTGGTTTCATCACCATTTGGAGTCTGCTGTTTCCTCACTTATGTTCATCATCCACGTGTTCATCATCCGACCCAATATGCCATGCTCCCACCACCCCTCCATCACATGCTCCCAGGGACTTGCGCTTTCTCATCAGTACCCATTTCCCTCGATGGGTGGCCGACTTGACCCTGTTGCGCTACCTGTACGTTTGTATTGCTGCACTACAATGCGCTTCTCTCTCTCTCTCAATCAAGTGGCCTGCTCATTGATAGGATCCTTAGTAGAAGCTACGGGCAGAGGCAAAGGCACAAGGGAACTAACCGTGGTAAGCTGAGGAACACACACAACCATGGAAGCTACCCAAGGACCAGAACAAATAAATAGCCTCCCGCTCCAGACCCCGGCAACAGCCTCCCCCCAACTGCATGCTCTAGTTCTCCTGGGTGGGGTCGCCCAGGTAAGGGGCCCATGGGTCCGAGAGGGGTTGGGGAAAGGCCGCCTATACCACCGCCCCAGCACATGTGATGATTGATATTGCTGGCCTGCAGCCACTGCAGGAGCACCGACCGGCAGTGGAGGATGTCATAGAAGAGTTTCTAAGCCGCCATGGTGAGAAAGCCACATTGGAGCGGAAGTGGACGAGAGCCGCATGCTCTGCTCTGCGAGGAGCTTGAGAAAGCCGCTGCGGACGAGGCAAGAGCCCCGTGAAGAACCCAACAGCAAGGGCGAAGAACCCCACGTGCGGATGGGACTGCTTTTGAGGTGCCTCAAAAGCAGCCCCGTGAAGAGCCCAACAGCAAGGGCGAAGAACCCCACGTGCGGCTGGGGTAACAAACGGCACTGCGAGTCTGTGACCTACATTTGACTGGACAGCCAGCCCAACACACAAGAGTGTTGGGCTACCTTTTCCTGGCCAGGGCTGGGCTGGCCAAAGTGAAGAAAGCAAGGAGCATGGGAAGGGAATGGAGAATGAGTAGGAGAACCCGTCTCATGTCACACAAACAGCTTCCCCGCCCCAACCCCCCCAACCAACACCTCCGCCTTCCCCTACCTCCTCCCTCTCCCAAACCCTGTCCTCCCCCCTGCCAGGGACGTGGCTCATCGCTCTGACGACCGCAGTGGAGTGGTGCCGCAGGACCTCTCCCGCCTCAACCAACTGCAGCATTTGTGAGTGGCTGCACTTCACTTCGCATCTGGTATTTTGAACGTCCTCAGCATGTTTGAAGCAATTGAAGCTAAGAGGGATGGTGCATGCATCTCTAGTGGCATGCTTGCTTGCCCTACTCTGCTCAGCTCCAAACTCGAATTCGGTTCAGTCCTCACAGCTTTATGTTTGCTTGCCTGAACGGGCAAGTTTCAACCTTCTGAAATGGGCCTTCGTCAAAACCTATGTACTGTCATAAATTGCCGTTGTGCGTGAGAAGAAACTGCGCACCGCTTATTTAATGTCTAACTACTACTGACTCCTCGTTAACCGGCAGTGATGCCTCCGGCAATGGGCTGGTTGGCGTTCTCCCAGAGTACTGGACATCTTTGGACCGACTCTCCTTCCTGTGAGCCCCTTCCATTCGTTGCTTGCAGCTGTCTTCCAATGGCCTTTGAAGGGAAAAAATGCACTCCCCTTGTTATCCTCATCGTCAATGTCACGCTTCCTTTCTGAGTTGACTAACAAACATACAGCCACTTGTTTGGCGCTGCTTTGGTTGGTTCCCTATGACGATTTTCTTGTTTATGATTTTTCAATTGTGATGTTGTCTGTTGCCACTGGTTGTGAGTGCAGGTCGTTCTCTCGAAACAAGATTGAGGGCTCCATTCCGTCAACATTCTCTGCGCTCACTTCGCTGTGCACTGTATGTAGCTTGCTCAAGCTGGGTCAACGTAGGAATCTGCCAACTCTGCTTCGTCGATTTTGCCTTTTGTTTGAGAAGCGGATCCGTTTTAAAAACAGATCCACAAACAACTTGAATGCAAATGTTTATCGAGTATCTGCTGTATCTGCTGTCAAGCAAGTAGAAGCAGCATCGTGCTGTTTTATGCAAGTTGCTTCTACTTGCTTGTCAGCAGATACAGCAGATACACTTGTGCTACTTGTGTCTGCTGTAGTGATTTTACTTTAACAGGTACAACTACTGTTGTGTTTCTACTCAGCCCCTTTGTATTCTTTCTAATTCGTGCTGCATGCTTTCCATACGAACAAGTCTCAAAGTCAAAGCCAGCTTTTACGTTGTCATCCATGGTTCAGGACATTGAGTGGCAACAGAATGGATGGCGGCATCCCACCAGTCTTCTCCACTACACTCATTGACCTGTATATCCACTGCATGGCCGTAGCACCAACCCTACCAACCCTCATAGTCGTTTTTATTTCTTCTACACTTAATGGTCGTTGGGCTTTCATAGACTACCTAGAGCTATAAGTCCCTTTTTTCGCTGGTAACAAGTGCATTGTTCCATCTTCTACCGATTTCTTTCCCTTGGCGCCATTGCAGTGATCTTCAGGGAAATAATTTTGCTGGCCCCATTTCACCCTTCCTTGGTTTCCTCACTGGCCTCACAAATCTGTGAGTGTCTGCCGCTCACGTTGTAACATGTGCGTCTATGTGGATGCCATGATCTTATTTCCTTAATTTTCATGCCTCAAAACTAAGCTTCTTTATGTTTTTTTTTTTGCCTTTTTGTTTGTTTGTTTGTTTTTATTTGGAGCTGCGGACTTATTAGGAGGACTTGTTGTGACCGCAACAGCTGAATTTCTCAATTCTCTTGTAATGTTTCCAGGGATATTACTGCCAACAACTTCACAGGGGCTATTCCAGAGTCTTTCACAAACCTCAGTGGTGTTTCCTTTCTGTAAGGATTGACCTGGCCTCGCCATTGCCATTTTAATACATACAGGCAGGTGTTGGAAGCTACAGTCTGCCGTGAGGAGTTTATTATAGAAAGGATATTCCATTCCACATCGTCTTGTACAGTTTCGTTTAGACAACATAGATGCAGGCAGCACACACATGGGCGGCTACAACTTGCAAGAGTGAGGGATAGAGACGCAAAAGCAGTGTCGTGATCTGTAACGCATGAGCGTGCAAGCAGCAAAATCTGTCGGCTCTCAAGGTTGATTATGGCTGACGACGAGGGTTTGAGAAATCTGCAGAGATGTGAGGGGGGAGGTGATAAGCGGTTGAGGCCTGCTCCAGGGATCCAAACGAGTTTGCAATCAAGAACTCACGAAAGATATGTTGTTCTCCTCATCATTCACGGGAAGAGCTCTTTTTTATCCATGCTGTTGCTGGACCACAAATCATTGTTGTTTTGTTGCAACGTCTCTCTAACCATCTCTTTCCCTTCCCCCCATGTCTGTCCCTCACTCTTTCTCAACCCTCTCCCTTCATCCTCTTTCCTTCTTTCCTTCGCTCTTCCTTGCTTCCCCTTGCTTCCCCTTTCCTTCTTTCCCTGTTCCCTACGATTGCGCATTTCAGGCTCCTTTCTGACAACCAGTTATCATCAGGGCTTGATGTGATCAGCAGGATGACTTGGCTTCATATGGTGTTATGCCTCTGATAACTACATTACAGTCCATACATAGAAATGGCAGAGTCGACAGCCTAAGTTGACCCGTCAGACAGAGTCAGCTCTTCATTGTGATTCACCGGAATAAGGCGGGTGCATGTTTGTGAGTCGCTACTGATGCTCATGCTCATGCCCATGCCCATGCGCATGCTCATGGTAATGCCCATGGTCGGATCTGGTATATTCTTGCAAGGACTTGCCTTTCAATAAGTTTTCTGGTGATTTGCCAGATCTTTCGTCTTTGCCTTTGCTCGAGATGTTGTGAGTTGCCTACTCTTCATTCAGACCCTCAAGGAGAACCTCAAAGATTGTGAGCAGCCTTTTAAAGTGGCCGGGCCTTGTTACTGCGACCTTCGTGTTTTGCAAGAGCCTATGATAACATGTGGGTGGGTGTCGTTTTTAGCTGTCTGTATTGATGCTTGTGCACTGCGGGCAGTTTCTTGTCCTCATTGTTCCCTCAGTCACCCAACCGCCGCCGATCTTGTGGCATCTCACTTGTTTGCTACACACAATGTCACTTGTTTGTTTCTTTGCCTAAATCTTTTTTTTCTCCACACAGCAATATTCGAGGCAACAACATCCAAGGGCCCGTCCCTACCGTGCTGGAAAAGCTTACCAGCTTAATGTCCTTGTACGCTCACTCACTGCCCTTGCTAGTAGAAGACGCAAGCAGAGGTGCATATTATTGTCTGTTGTTGAGTCGACTCTAATGCAGAATGCCTTTACATTGCACAATGCCTTTACATTGCACAAGGCCTTTACTCCTCGTCCTCTCTTGTTGCAGGGATATTGGGCAAAATGGTCTCTACGGGTCCATTCCAGATGGCATATCCAAGCTGTCGAATCTTGTCTCTCTGTATGTCATGAGTATCACTTGCTTATCACTTCAGACAAGGTTGGTTGGTGAGCTGTGACGACAGAAGTCACTGAGGTGTCTTGTGAGCGTGCAACGTTCTTGGCCCATGTGCACAGGAGCCGAAATTTACGGCAGAGCGGAGCCTACTGTGGCAGCAAGCATCCCTGCCAGTCACGATTGGAGGCCTCGGCCTCATCGAACCTCAGGTGCAGGGCGAATACAGCTACCTCCACCCGGGGTAGCTGTATTCGCCCTCCACCCGGGGTAGCTGTATCGGCCTTCCACCCGGGGTAGCTGTATCCGCCCCCCACCCGGGGTAGCTGTATCCGCCTATGTTGTCTCTGTTCGCTTACTGTCCGCTGCCACACCCGTCCTAAAGTCCTTGAATATCGCATGGCCGGGCTGTTTGACAAACGTGGTGACTCCGGTGGAACCCTCACCCTCAACCATTGTAGGAATATCTACTACTGGCGACGAGGAGGATGCGATGCTAGGGGCTGGAAGTCGGATAGCTTAGCTGCTGGAAGGAGGAACGTATGCGTAGGAGTAGATCTCCTCTACATATAGACCTGGATCTACCACGGGGGAATGGGTTGAGAATTTTCGCGAATGTGCGACGCATGAAATGAGTTGTCGAATCGCGACGCGCGGCGAAATGCGATTTCGATTTTTGACTTCGCGTTTCTTTTCTGCATTTTTCGTTCTGGTCAGCCCGTTAAATGTTTGGGGTGCGTTCGAGCGTTTTGATGCGTTTTTACGTATTGCGTTAAAACAATCGCGTTTAAACTCAAAACGCAAACTCGCAAAAGCGTTTTTGTCAACACAGGTATCCGCCCCCCACCTGGGGTAGCTGTATCTGCCCCCCACCTGGGGTAGCTGTATCTGCCCTCCACCCGGGGTAGCTGTATCTGCCCTCCAGCCACGGTAACCGTATCTGCCCTCCACCAGGGGTAGCTGTATCTGCCCTCCACCCGGGGTAGCTTTATCTGCCCTCCACCCGGGGTAGCTTTATCATGTGGTCTCTCTCTCATGCGCAAGGGCATGCATTGGTGGTCCGTGCGACTATTCTTGCTCTATCTCATCCCCCTGTTTCCAGATACTTGGATGCCAACGGATTTTATGGGGAGATTCCTTTAAAGCTCTTCACTCTTCCGAGTCTTGTTGATTTGTAAGGGTTAACTCTACATGTTTGGTTGTCACCTCCCTCCCCCCTCCCTCCCTTTTTATCTCCCCCATTCCCTCCTTTTGCCCATTGCTTTTATTCTATGGGTTAGGGTTTGCCCACAGATTTCATAGGCAAGTGAAACTGGATTATTTTTAGTTGGGGCAAGTGAGTAGCGATAGTTGGTTGGTAGTGGGGGCTGTTGGTGGGGCACTGGGATCGTCATGTAGTTGAGTGCGGGAGGGCCACAAGACAGGTGCGTCATGGGGGTTATGGGTGCCCTTTTAACCCAGTCGGTAGCAGGCTGGGCCAACAGGGGCAGGTGGTCAGCGGATTATTGGTAGTGGGGACAGTTGGGTAATTGATTATAGGTTGCGGGGCAAGTGAGCAGCAGATTATTGCCCGATGATGACTGACTATTGCGGAGAGATCAACGACCCTGTGGAATATGGCCATTCAGGAACGATTATGGGCAGAACCATAGAACATCACCCAACACCCTGCAGCAGAGCCATAGTTCATCACCTAAGCATAACTGAAGCTACCATTGCCAATTGCGTGTTAAAATGAAGAATGATATGTTAGGCATATTCTATTACCACGAATCTGTGTCCCCAATTGCCTTTCTCTTCTTGTGCTGATCCCACGTGCTGTATGTGATGTGCAACCTTCAGAGACTTGCAAAACAACCGTTTCAATGGACGCCTGCCAAGCAGTTTATCAAGTACTTCCCTTGGCGCTCTGTATGTGTCTATGGCATTCCGGCAAAGCCCTTCTTCCTCTTTGCGTGCGCCTCAGCTTCTCAGCCATTTCATGCCGCTTCTAATATTTGTGCCTATTTGAATCCCCTCTCTGTGCTGCTGTTTTTCGGCAACAGAAACCTTCAAGGAATTAACCTATCAGGGTCGCTGCCTGATTTTTCTAAGTGGAACACTTCTTTATTCTACCTGTAAGTCACACCCAAGAGCTGAACATACTTGGTAGACTTGGGGGCAAAGCTTATCTACTTGGTAACATATAATTCAAACTTCCCACACTTCGTGTGAGCTTTTGTTTGTTCGCCCCATGTGGTTGCAGAGGGCTAGGAAGAAACAATGTGACTGGATCCATTCCAGAGTCAATCAGCACACTATCTTCTCTTATGCACCTGTGAGCATTTTTCCACTTGTTTGGGAAGCATCTAGCGTTGCAGACATGTGCAAATCTGCGTTCCATCCACCCCTTTTGTTTTCTGCAGCTGGAAATGCAGAGCTCAAGATTGATCAAAATTATACTTAGCAGCTATCTCCAACATGTGTACAAGGCAACAAAGGCTGAGTGCTGTTCCGCCTTGTATAAATAAAATGAAATGAAGAGAGTTGTCATAAAGCAAGGCTAGAGCTAGTTACCATGCTGCTTGAAATCGTCTGGACGTCAACTCACCGTGAAGATTGCTTGCCTTCTCGTGTCACAAGTGAGGCAGCAACCAATACCTTGAACCTGTGCCTCTTCTTCCCTCTCACGTGCTCGCAACCACACATCCAACATCCCCGCAGATCGTTGCGCAAGAACCAGCTTTCAGGAACCATCCCTACAGCTCTGGTCACGTTAAACAGCCTTGCCGTCCTGTAATCACTCTTTTCTGCACACCAGCTCTGTGCAACGTGCCCATCGTCATCCTCTTGGTCTTTTTCTCCACACCTTCATGCTTTGCTCCATCCACATGCGTCCCACTCCCTGGCACTTGCCAGGTGTAGCTTGTTTCTATTCGAAACACGCCGTGTCCCACCCGGGCACATATTCCTCTCACATACGACTCTTTGATCGTCCCGAATGCTGCTTTTAAAAGCTTTCTGGTTATTCGTTGATGGCGGGCTACACTTTAGGTACACAACCAGGGGGGCTCCACGAATTCGTGATAGGACACTTCAGCATGACTGCATTAGGTGACTGCCATTGTGCAAGACGAGCAAAGCAAACTGAGGGGCCCACCCAGCAGCCATAGAGCACCATCCCGGAGTTGCACAGCAGCTAACCCCGTATGACCTTTCATACATACAACCCCATATATCTGAGAAACAAATGTCTGGATACACCCTAAAATTTGCGAGATAATGTTTTCTCTGTGAGAGAAAACATGGCATGGCATGACACATCCTGAACTTAAATCGCCAAATCATCCATGGCATGCACCCACACCACACCAGGGACCTCGCCTCCAACAGCATCTCAGGACCCTTGCCCTCCGCCCTTGGCGCCCTCTCTAGCCTTCATGCACTGTATGTATCCTATATGTCATGCCATACCATGTAACACCTGTGGTAAAGAGCAACGAGGCGAGGAATTCCTTGCCTTGGGACTCCTCGCCTCGGAATTCCGAGTTTCGAGGAGGGGATTTTGATGAGGATTCGAGGACCCGACTTCCCTCGGGGTGTTCGGGCAAGGATTTTGTTTCCTCTCGAGGAAGAACTTCCTCATGTCACTTTTTCCCAGAGCGCCCCCCGAGGCGCGCTGGTACAAACAAAAATATCGGGGCTTGGCTGGTCTGTTATTTTTGGATCACTCAAGCCTGTTTCTTCGTTATTTAGGTTGGCTATGGCCTTAGGGGCCTTATTCTAGCAAATCCGACTTTCCGTTGTACCTTTCAGTAGAACTGAGGTATGATGATGGGCTTTGCTGCAGCGAGAGCAACAATATTCGAAGCAACAGGGTTAGATCCATCCCTGGAAAGAGATACCAGGGCATGGTGTGAGCTTATTCACTAGGGGGCTTGTTGTTGGGTGAATTGGAATCGTAGCCTTGTTCCAACGGTACACTTCAAGTATACAACCAGGGGGGTTCCAACCAAGTACCGGGCATGATTGCCTTAGGCCGCTTACAAATACCCCCAAGGCAAGGATCCCTTGCCTCGGGACGAGGGAAAAATCTTCGGGGCTAGGAAAAAATAATTCGGTATGGAATTCCGATTTTCGAGGACCAATTTTACCCAAATTCCTCGACAAGGAATCCTCGATACGCCCCGTAGTAGGTGCGAGGCTGAATTCATCGAGGCGAGGAATCCTCGCCTCGCCCCGTGTTCATGTCTAATTAACATGCAGCTAGCAAGATTCAAAGCTACGTGCTTGTTTCCTTTTTAACCGTATGATACGGTACCAAATGAAACGGCCATATAATACGGAAGGGGGAAAAAAAAAGAAACGGTTAGATTTGCTGTGTTTTGGCTTGGTTAACCAGTGAAAAAATGCATGGATCTGGCATCTAGCTCGCCGATAATAAGTGGGGATCTTGCATCCCCCCCCCCCCCCAAATGTGCCGGATCTCGAGTTTTGGTAGATGAAATGTGCGGATCTGGCGGGCGAAATGCATCCGAAATGCTCTGTTTTTTTCCCCCTAAGATCACTGGAAAAACGATCGAGAAAATGTTCGATAAAAAGGCCTGCTGAAATATTCAGCTAGGGATGAGCAAAACCGGGTAATTTCCCGACCCGAACCGGTTTTGCCATTCCCGACCTCAGGTCGGGTATTTTCGGGTCGGGTGCGGGTCGGGTAATATGCCTAAGACCATTACCCGGACCCGGCCCTAGAAGGAGGGCAATGTGATACCCGCCTAATGGGTCCGGGTATACCCGATCCGGTTTAGGCTAAAAGCGGGTATAGCTACTTGCCAAAAAAAAGGCCTAAACAAGCTCAGTTTTACCTTCTATTGCCATTGGTGTGTTTGTCCTGGTGCCACCGGGGTGAGCGTCGATAGCGTGGTGATTAAAAAACAACCTGAATCAGGCTCAGCAGCAGGTTTTCCAGCACATGACGAGGGGTATGGTACAGCGGGTTCTGCAGTGCGCTACTAGCCATAGACATTGAATTGAACCTGTTTATGTTTTGCACGTGTGAGCCATTTCACCTAGGGATGAGCAAGAACCCGACCCGACCCTACTTTTCCCTACCCGAAGTCGGGTTCGGGTCCGGTCGGGTCGGGTCAAGTCGGGTCAGAGGTCGGGCATGGTCAACCCGACCCGGGTCTAGTAGGTCGGGTTATGGGGAACCCGACTTCGGGTCGGGTCGGGTTCTAATTGGGCAAAATCAGGTTACTGGACCCGTCGCTGTTTTAGAGGCCGTAACGATGGGCCAGGTTGTTTTTAGCTGTTTGGGGACCATTTCCTGGTTAGGCTTGAGCAACGGGTCGGGTCGGGTTGGGTAACCCGACCCGAACCCGACTTTTTGATGAGTCGGGTCACCTTTCCCGTCAGGTCGGCTTATTACCCGTCCCTGCCCCTATGCCAACCCGACCCGACCTGACCCGAAATCGGGTCAGGTAGTACCCGATGTCGGGTTCGGGTAGGGTTGACATTTCCTGAACTCCGACCCGACCCGACCCGAACCCGACATCGGGTAGGGCAATGTCGGGTCGGGTCGGATCGGGTCGGGTTCATGCTCAAGCCTATTCCCGGTGGTCCCCAAACAGCTACACCCTTGATAAGGGGCACATGGTTCTTGTCCCTTCTAAAACACCCTTTCTAGCCATGTATTAGAGGCATTAGGTGCGAGTCACACTGTTGCTTCCACCCTTTCATGCGTATCTTGCGTTTATGGCTTACTACTGAGTCCTGGAAACCTAACTTAGGATACCATGTGAATGCAAAACAGTGCTTGTTAACTAATCAGTCTTGCAGACCCCTTAGCTCAATGCTGGATTCGTCAAGGTTAGACACCGGTGCCAACCAAAGAGCATGCATGACACGACTCGAATACACAAAAAAAAATTGGGTGGAGGATGCAAGTCACAGGATGCACAGTGATGCACATAGCCAAGGCACAACCCAACCACCGCCCACGACCATCGAACCTCAATCCTCCCACTCAACCAAAGGTGTTATCACAGCCCAAAATCCTCACCCTCGGTGCACAGCTCCTTCAGTGCATGCGCAGCTGCAGGCCCCAGGAGCTGTGCGCCGTGGTGCTCTGACATCCATGACTTGATCGTCATGGATGCACGCACCTGGGCGGTGCTCAACCGGTGGCGCTGCCGGGACACAATGTTCCTCCCCTGACTGAACGCTCGCTCTCTCGTTAGATGCGGATGTGGATGGGATTGCCAGGTAGTCGCGAGCCATGGCCCGAAGGCCAGGTAAGTCTACCCTGCTTTGCCAGAACTTAAGGGGGCAGCCCGCCTTAAGCCTCTCCTCCCCCAGGTACCTCTCAAGCTCATCCGGCAGCTTTACCCCCGCCGCTGCCGCCTGCGCGTCCATGGTGGCGAACAGCTCGTCCGCCAAATCACCCCCCTCCGCCCCCGCCGACCCCCCACACTCACCCACCGCGCCGTTGTCCCCCTTCCCTGCAGTAGCCTTGCTGGTTTCCTCGGTCCCCGCGGTCTCCCTGGAGCCCTGCTGGTTAGCAAGGTACTTGTGGAGCCGCTTCCGAACCAGCGTTGCGACGCTCGCCTCGTCCAACACTGGCACCGCCTTAGTGGTGCCTGCTGTGTCGGCTGCCAGATCCTTGTTCTCCACCTCTCACCGCGGAAGTGTGAAGTAGTGCTTGTAGTGGGGGTCTAGCGGGGTGGCCACTGCGAGCTCCTTCGCCACCCCGTACTCATACTTCTTCAGGACCTCGAGCACCTCCCATGCCATGTCCCTGATCACAGGGGTGGTCGTCCTGCTGTGGTACATTGTCTCGAGGTTGTCGATTAGGTGGTTGTACTGGGGGGAACAACCGCCGCGGCTGTGGGGTACAGCGATCCCTCAGCCGCTGTGGTAAGGGAGTGGAACGGCTTGAGGAAAGTTGCTACTTCCAGCAGCGTCTCCCAGTGGTCGTCCCTCAAGTGGAACTTGCCGTTAGTGTTGGGCACCTGTTTGGAGGTACTAGGTTGATGAAGACAGTAGGCAAGACAAAGTGAAGGGTGTGGAAAGAGTTGAGGAGGGGAGCGGTGGTTCATGTGCCATGCCATGCCATGCCATGCCATGTGCCATGCCATGTATCAAGCCATGCCATGTGCCATGCCATGCCCTGTGCCATGTGCTATGCCATGCCATGCCATGCCATGCGATGTGCCATGCCATGTGCCATGCGATGTGTCAAGCCATGCCATGAGCCATGCCATGCCATGTGCCATGTGCCATGTGCCGTGTGCCATGTGCCATGTGCCATGCCATGCCATGCCATGCCATGTGCCATGCTATGCCATGCCATGAGCCATGCCATGCCATGCCACGTGCCATGCCTTGTCACGCTCACCTCAGGACGGGACAGGTAGAGCGTGAGGGCCGTCTTCAGGTCAATCGCACGCCTGAGCATCTCGTAGGTGGAGCCCCAGCGTGTGGGCGTGTCGGTCATGAGTCACAAGGTCCCCCCCCTGGGGTCCTCCGCCACTCTATGCTGGTCCTCTTCAAAGCGTTCAGTACATGTGACAAAGCATCCGACATGCGTAGTGAGGTCTCTGAGACGCTTCAAAGGGTCAGCGATCACCCCCACTCCTAGTGCCTTTTGAACCGCCAGGTTCAAAATGTGCGCTATGCACCTTGCAGGCCAGGGTGGATGGAGTGTGGGGGCAAGAGGTGTCGGGCGGGGGAGGATTGAGCGGAATGTAGTGATCCTATCTTGTTTGTTCCCTGAGATGTGTATGGCAGCTCTTCGAGCATAGGCAAAAACGTTGTTTCATGTGGCATACGTGAAGTGCATGCCCTTCATCAAGACTGGGTTAGCGGTGCGGGCAGTGGGGTACGTCTTGTCGCGGGCCAGGATCTTGAAAGCTTTGGCGTTGTTCTCGGCGCTGTCTGTCGTCACGCCAAACACGTGGGCCAGCAACCCCCAGTCGATGAAGACCTTCTCGAGCACGTCCGCAATGAGATCTCCCGTATGCGACCCGTGGAGCTGCTTGAACTCGAAAGTAGCCTGCCGCAGCCTGAAGTCCGCTGTGATGTAGTGGCCCCTGACTGTCATGAAGGCCTGTTTACTGGGGCTGGTCCAGATGTCAGTTGTGAAGGAAAACTTCCCCGCTGCCGCATCACCCACCACCTCTTGCTGCAGCCACTCGCGTGCAGCATCCCCGTGCGTCAACATGTCGCGTGCCAATCGAAACCGGTTGCCGAGCATGTTCGTAGCTTCTGGGTTCAGCAGCGAGCAAAGTCGCTGGAACTGGAAAAGGGATGGGCAATGAAAGGAGCAGCAGTTAGGCAGAATGAGGCTTTGGGCGGATTGATATCACGGGTGTGACAAATCTTCACTTCATTTCAAAGAAGCACTTTGAACTTTACAAACCGAGTATGCGAGGGCTCACCGATGGGTGCTCGACGAGACGATACGCCAGGTTGGCGTCAGCAAATAGCTCGACGAGTGCCTGTGGCAGTCGCTGCAAGGACAGTCAAGGTGCCATGAACTTGTGTAAGTTCGGCTGCCCCGCTCCAGCCTCTGCCTGCGCCGGCGCCGGACCAGCAGGAAGCCGCGGATAGCTGTCAGCATGTGGCCAGGCCTCCTGCTGGTGTGGTACGTTTGGATACCCCTGGAACTCAAAACCCGGCCGCTTCTTGGGATCTGTGAACAGACGTTATCAGATCTGGAGGTGGGGGTGGTGATATGCATGCTTCCAAGCACTGCCCGTGCTGCTGCCTGCCCAGTAAACCGTCTGCTCGCAGCGCCGACATGCACGCTTAAGAGGGTTGTCAGTCACATCGAACATACCCTGCATGAGGCCCGAGATCCTGCCCTCGGTGCCCTCCTCCTCCTCCTCCTCCTCCTCCTCCTCCTCCTCCTCCTCCTCCTCCTCCTCCTCCTCCTCCTCCTCCTCCTCCTCCTCCTCCTCCTCCTCCTCTCCTCCTCCTCGTCCTCCTCCTCCTCCTCCTCCTCCTCCTCCTCCTCCTCCTCCTCCTCCTCCACCCTTCCCTCTCTAGCACGCTTAGGGCGCGTCACATGTCGCATGAACATCTATAATAGGGTTACAGAGTTTCATGGGACAGCGCGAGAGGCTATAAGGTGAGTTGTAAAAGTGTAAATATACTGTACATAGGTTATCCCAATTGTGCATGGTATACAGTGATGCGCGAGCTGGGGGGGGGGGAGCAGAATGACGGCAACGTGAGTATGGCAGCTGGCGAATGGACCCGGACACTTCAGCGGAGTGGAGAAACAGGCTGGAAGTGGGGGCATGCAGCAGGTTGGGCAGGGATATTCGGCAGAAATCCTGGGGCTGCCACCGGAGGAGATAACCCCGAAACAGCGCACGGCAGATTCAGCTGGGAGGGAAGGGTTGGGCTCAGGAGAGTGTACGCTAGGAAGAGTAGCACAAAACAGGAAGCATTTTCAGTCGATAGCTACTCTGTTTGTTCTCTCATCATAGTGGGAAGGCCTGTATGCTTGTTTCCTAGTGAATTCTTGCCTGAGCAAATGCTAGATCCCTAAAGGAGAGGCCAGACAGAGGTGGCGGGAGTGGGAACCTTGGTTGTTCAACCCGTGGCTTATTACAAACAGAGTACACTGGCCTGGGATGCGACCCAGATGAGATCCAGGACGCATCGGGTGCGGCGCTACTGGCAGAACCTGATACCCGAGCCCGTGCTGCGAGACCAGCTCAGCAGGATGCAGCGTCCGTTGCCTCGGCTGGTGCAGGACATCCTGGAACCGGGAAGGATACCAGCACCAGTAACTACCCCTGACATAAAGACCCAATTCCCTTGCAACCAAGTGGGGGCACCCCGACAGGCTTGGCTTACCTTGGTGGCGAACCCAAGTAGTTATGCATTCTGTATGCGGGGCGGCGAGCCAGGGCCAGGAATGGTTCAAGTGTTGGAGACGGGGGAGTGGGAGGAGCCCCTGGCCATAGAAAGAGAAAGGGCCTTGGGATACATGAGGAATGCGTCGGCAGCAGAAGGCATCTCTGAAGAGGCCCGCAGGGAAGCGCTGGGGGGAGCAATAGACCAGCATGCATTGGTCTGGCTCTTGTACCGAGCACAGAAGCGACAGGAGGTCATGAGGATGCAGTTGCTGATGCACTGGAGGTGGAGGGATATAGAGGAGATGCTGGAGACGGATCCAGAACAGGCAATGGAGGTGGCTGAGGTGTGGCAGCGTATGAAGGCAGAAGCATGGATGGAGAGCCAGCAGGCCGAAAGTCGGTTAAATAGCATAGGCATCGCTCTTCTAGCCCGAGCAATGCAAGCGGCAGAGGGAGAGGAAAAGGGGGTAGAGGAGACGGGCGGAGAGGAAGAGCCCACGCTGACGGCAGAGACTGCACCCGAATGGGAGATAGGCGACGGGCTAGAGGAAGAACAGCAGGAAGAGCTGAAGACAGTGCTAAGGAACGCAAGGGGAGCTTTCGCCTATTCGCTGGAGGAGCTGGACAAATGCAATAAGGCGGAGTTAGCTATAGAGCTGCAGTCAGCAGAGCCAGTATACCAAAGGAGGAGGAGAATGAGCCCAGGAGACAGAGATATAGCCGAAGCTAAGTGCGCCGAACTGCTAGCGGCCGGCCTCATAAGGGAGTCGACATCCGACTATGCAGCGGCTACGGTGGTGGCAGCGAGGAAGGACTTAACTGGAGAAACATTGGCACGGAGGATGTGTGGCGATTACAGAGGACTGAACCGCGTGACGAAGAGCGACAGATACCCCATGCCCATGGCTGAAGAGATCTTCGACAAGCTGGCTGAAGGGAGGGTGTACTCGACACTGGACCTGAGGCAGGGATTCAATCAGATCCCAATCAAGGAGGAGGACAAGCAGAAGACCACCTTCCATGGCCCTGACCGTCTGTACGAGTGGAACTACATGCCATTTGGGCTCAAGAACACGTCGGCGAAGTTTCAGCGAGTAATGGACCTAGTACTACGAGGAATTCCGCAGGCTATCTGCTACATAGACGATGTAGTGGTCTTCAGCAAGGATGGGAAGCAGCATGTGGCCGACGTGGCGGCTACCCTGGCGGCGATTCAGGCAGCGGGCCTGACTTGTCATCCAGGAAAATGCCATTTCGGGGTAAAGACAGTAGCGTATCTGGGTTTTCAAGTGGGGGAGGGTGGACTGTCAGTTCAGCAGGCCAAGGTAGAGGTGGTAGATAGACTAAAGCCGCCTACCGACAGGAGCACTCTTAGAGCGCAGCTGGGATTCTTGAACTACTACCGGAAGATCGTTCCGAACTTCAGCAAGATGGCAAGGGCCTTAAACCGACTCTTGCGAGAGGACGAGCCCTGGAAGTGGGGAGAAGAGCAAGAAGGCGCATGGAGGACTTTAAAGGAAGCAGTGAAGTCAGCGCCCATGCTGAAATTGCCCAACCCAGAGAAGCCCTTCACACTGTATATTGACTGGAGCAGCAGTGGGATCGGGGCTGTCCTGTGCCAGGAGGAAGAGGGGCTGGAGAGAGTAGTAGCGTACGCCAGTCGGTCTTGCAGTCCAGCGGAAGGAAATTACAGCTCCTACAAGGGAGAGGGGCTAGCAGCGGTGTGGGCTGTGGAGCTCTTCAGGCCATACTTGCAAGGAAGGAGATTTACGCTGGTCACCGATCACCAACCTTTGATGTGGCTGATGACGAACCAGACGCTGAAGGGGCGGAATGCGAGATGGGCTATGAGGCTGCAGGAGTTCGAGTTCGATGTTAAGCATAGGCTGGGGAAGACCCTCCAGCACGTGGATGGGCTGTCCAGGCAGGGCCCAGCGGCGCAGCTGTCAACCATCAGCAGTGCAGAGACAGAACTTACCTGCCTGGCTGTGGCAGCCGAGAGGGAGGGCTGGAGTAGGCGTACAGAGAGGGAGAAGGGATGTCGAGAAGTATGGGAGGACCTGCCAGTGCTGCACTGGGTACAAGGAAGGGGGCCCGAGGGAGAGGAGGTGCCCGAGAAGGTCCGAGCCAGAGGGATACACTACAGATGGCAAGAAGATCAGCTGCAATTGGTGACACATGATGGCTGGAGGATAATCCCCAAGCCAGAAGAACGGGAGGCCCTGATTCTGAAAGTACACACGCGCCTGGGACACTACGCTACAGAAAGGACGGTGCAGCTGCTACAGCCCATGTATTGGTGGGCGGGCATGCGGAAGGGGGTGAAGGAGGTCGTGGAGAATTGCGAACCATGCAGGCGGAGCAAGGCCAGATTGGAGAAAACGAAGACTGAGCTGCAGTCCCTGCCCATCGGGGCTATTGGTTTCCGATGGTCACTGGATATCGCGGGGGAGCTGCCCTTGTCCCGAAGAGGCAAGCAGTACATACTAGTCATGATAGAGCATACTAGCAAGTGGATAGAGGTGGCAGCGCTGACTCGGAAGACGGCCGCAGGGGTGGCTGAGGCCTTCGTCCAGCAAGTCTTAACTAGGTTCGGAGCATGCGGGGAAGTACTGACAGACCAGGGAAGCGAGTTCGCCGGGGAGTTCGATGCACTCCTGCAGGAAGTGGGCATCATGCACCGGCGTACGTCGCGTTATCACCCCCAGGCAGATGGCTTAACGGAGCGAATGGTGCAGACACTGAAGCAAGGACTCAGGAAGTACTGTGAGGAGGAGGAGCGGAGGGAGTGGGATCGTTACCTGCCGTGGGTAGCAGCTGGCTACCGCTTTAGCAAACAGCAGGGACTCCGAGACTACTCTCCCTATTACCTGCTCTACGGGAAGGAACCCGTGCTTCCGGTGGATGCTCCGCGAGTGCTGCTCGAAGCAGTGGATACGGAAGACCCTCGTAAGTGGGCAGCAGTGGCAGCAGTACGAGCTAGTTACCTGAGGAGCGCTCTGCCCGCTGCTCTCGATAACCCGGAGGTCGCACAACTAAGGGATGCACGACGCTACAGACAGCGCAAGCAGGGAGACACCGGTCAGCGCTCGGAGGACCGCACTGTGCAGATCGAGGACGAGGTGTATCTGCGGGAACCACGGCGGAACACATTGGAATACGGGCTGAGCAGGCAGCACTGGATGGTGCGGGGTAAGAAGGAATCAGGGTTCCTACTGCTGCAGGACGGTCGAGGCCGGATGGCAAAAGATCATGTCACTAACGTCGCCAGAGCTGGGCGTTCACGGCTGGGTGGCGGGGACGCTAGTCTGGCCGTGAGGGGGCAAGAGCCTGGGAAGCCAGAGATCATCACATAAAAGCGAAGGCTAGGGAAACCAGTTGACAAGCTGAGCTAGAGGCCCATGGGGAGAGCCGCCGGAGAACAGGGAGGTGTGCGACACACACCAGCCCCCGCAGTCCCCCCCTCAGATCCAGCCCGTGCTTTCCCCTTCCCCTTACTATGCTTGCCCCTTGCCTACCCCTTTCTCCACTGCGCACACCCTGTCCGGCCCCCGTCTACATGGCCTCTGCCTCCTCCTCCACACCCCTTGCCACTCTTGGCTCCCCGCTGCCCTCCCCCCCACCAGCAGCAGCGCGTGTGTCCATGGCCCCTAAGTCAGCACCCGCCCCTTTCCCAAGCCACCCTTCCCACTCTTCCTCCCACTCCCCTTCTTTCCGGGGCGCTGGCCATCGTCCCCGGACTCGCATGCCCACATCTCCTCCGCTCCAGGGCCATAATCCGGGTCATTGTCACGCCGTTCCCCCTTCCCCCCTACGGCGGGGTCCGGAATCCGGTTCCTCTCCCACCCCAATCCCAATGCCGCGTGCCATCCCACGCGTTGTTGGCATTGATGGAGCCAAGGGTGAAGCTCTGTGGCGCGCCGACGACGGGCACGAGGGCAAGTGATATCCCGAGCACCGGCGAACTCTCAACGCCGGTCTGTACCGACGCCGGTCTGCGGCCTAAACCCGCCATCCCCACCATCGCTTCTGCCCTGACCGCCACCGCTGACTCTGCATTCCATTCGCGGTCTTGTAAACCACCGACTCCCACAATCTAGGCCCTCCCCTAGTTCTGCCCGCTTTAGCAACCTATGGAAACCCTAGATATGGAATCTGCATGTAGATTCCACGGGCGAATGTGCCCAATTCCGGAAAATGACTGGTAAAGGCTGCGAATGCACGTCGCATTATAGTAGGAAAGCTTCCCTGGTTGCTGAAGGCAATCTTTCCCTCTCCTTTTAAGTCATGTTTCTGAAAACCTGAAAGCAGTGAAATGCGGGCTGTTTCCTTAAGAAATCGAAGTTGGTTAGGGCAAATGTCTTTACTCTATGCCTAAGAAAGATGAGGAACAGCTGCAGCTTAAAGCGAGAATCTCAAGAAGCGCGAAACCAAGTCCAAAAGGTTTGCTTTCGGGTTGGCGAAATGGGCGAAGAAGTAACAGTGGCCCTCCAAAACCCCTCACAATACCTCGCAAATTTCGCGACCCCCCGAAACCAAAACCTTAGGGTTTGTGTTTTTGCTTCTTGAGATCCTCGCTTTAATATTCAAGTGTTAGAAATCCATTGTTGCTAGGCAAGAGTAAGGGAAAGTCGAGGTCGAAATAGGAGAGTGAGGTTTCTGTTTCAAATTTGGACCCTTTAGTAAAAAAATTGAGATATGCCCGCAAATCGCGCAGGTCACGTCGGGTCGACGCGCGACCCGATTTCGGGTCGGGTCAACCCGACGTCAATTACCTGAAGTTGGGTCGGGTCAAGCGACGGGAAAGCAAACCTGACGGGTTAGGTTCTCCCGACAGGAAAATTGACTGGACCCGTCTAAAAGTCGGGTTCGGGTCGGGTTACCCGACCCGACTCGACCCTGTGCTCATGCCTAATTTCAACTGCTGGACACAATCAACAAACAATGAGAAAACCATGTCTGCATGGCCCTATGGCTCAATGCTGGGTCTACGCATGGCACAAGAATTAGAATGGATAAGATAGCAAAATCCATGCATGGTACTGTATCCTGACCCCACTCCTCACAACCCCTCATCGTCACCCTCAAGGCACAGCCCCCCCATGGCCCGATCCAGCGACACCACCAAAGGCCGCCATTGGTGCTCTGTGCCATCCATGATTTGATAGTCATGGATGCACGCACCTGGGCAGTGCTCAAACGGTGGCGCTGCCAGGTGACGACTTTCCGCCCCTGGCTGGACACCGGCTCGCAAGGTGTCGAGGTTGCAGGGATGGCAAGGTAGTTTCGTGCCATCGCTTGCAGCCCCGAGCACGACGAGCAGCTGTGTCACTAGGCGAGCGGGCACTCGTCCATGTTCGGACGCGTCTCGTGGAGGTACCTGTCGACCTCGTCCAGCGCGGTCATCCCCGCCCTCACCTCCGCCTCGGCCATTTGCGTGCCCAGCATGTCAAACAAGCACCCCCCTCCACTACCCCGTCCCCCTCCCTGTCCCCCTACCACTCCTATCGTCCTGGCCTGCATGCCCCCTGAGCTCGTCCCCTCTTGCCCCCCTTCCACCACACGCCTGCGCTGCTTGTCCAGGTACGACTTCAAGCGTTTCCTGACCCACGCCAACACATCCTCCTCCTTCCCGTCGCGCACCGCCATACGCGCCCCACTAGCTGCCCCCGCTAGCTGCTCATTGGCTCCCTCCCATCGCTCTAGCTGGAAGTAGGCCTGCTTAAACCTCGGGTCCAAGAATGTGGCCACTGCGAGCTCCTCGCTGATGTTGTGCAAATACTTTTTCAGCACCTTTAGAGCCGCCTCTGCCATGAACCGACACAGCTCCCAAGTCCCTGGATCGTGGTAGAGGCGCTCAATCCCGTCCATGAGCAGGTAATACTACGGCTCCACTCTTGCGGAAGTGGGGTACAACGACCCCTCTGCCGTAGTAGTGATGTCATGGAACGGCTTGAGGAACACCACCAACACCCTCAGGGCGTCCCAGTGGGCGTCCGCAAGGCGGACACGCGAGGCCTGCTCCTGTGTCCGCTTATCCCGCGTCGACTGTGGGATGGGAGGGGGGAGGCATGGGAAGTGGCAAATGAGAAGGCTTAGGTGCAGAGAGGAGTGAGTGCATGGGCTTTTTGGGGGTGTCTAGAACGGAGCGAGGGGGAGAGGCACGCGTCATCTATGTAAACCAAATGCATTCCAACCATAACTCGAGCCGTGAGAAGTAAAGCAAGAGGGGGGACTACAGCTCCAGGAACCGCCCCACCATCTCATAGGGCGACCCCCAGCAAGTGGGGGTGTCGCTGATGAGGCGGAGAAAGCGACCGTCCTGGCCCCTGGTTCGCCAGCCGCAGCTGCTCGTCCACGAAGCTGTCCGAGCCTGTGGTGCTCCACGCAATGAACGAGGCGATCTCCCTCATCTGCTTGAGAGGCTCTGCCACGGCTGGAACACCCAGCGCTTTCTGAACCGCGAAGTGAGACACCTAGAGAATCGTGAGCAAGGGTAGAGGGGGAAATGTGAGGAGGCGACAAAAGACCGGGCTTAGAGAGATTGCTTGATGATGCAACACAATGGATGACAGTGGTTCTCAAAGGGGCAAGCACAAGACGGTTCCACTACGTACCTGAAGAAGAAGCAGGCGACCAGCACGGGAGGGTCGAGCGCTCCCTCGGTGTTCTCGTCGCCAGTCAGGATCTTGAGCGCCTTGATGTTTTTCTCGGCATTATCCGTCGTAATGCTGAGCACGTGGTCGCACAGCCCGCACTCCGCTATGACCTTCTCCAAGGTCTCCGCAATCAGGACCCCTATGTGCGACCCCTTGATCTCCTCAAACTCCATGAGCCTGGCGCAGCTGGAAATCCGTCATGATCCGGTGCGCCGTGACAGCGAGGAACGCGTTCTCCGCCAGACTGGACCAGATTTCCGTGGTGAGGGACACCTTCCCCGCCGCCCTGTTGCCGAGAATCTCTTGCAGCCGGCGTTCGTGCCCGGCATTGCCCTGCATGAGCATGTTGCGCGCAAGGCGGAATCTGGAGCCTAGTAGCTAGGCTTGAGAAAAATACCCGCCCGGGTCGGGTACATGGGACTAGGCTTGAGCAACGAGTCGGGTCGGGTCGGGTAACCCGACCCGAACCCGACTTTTTGACGGGTCGGATTGACATTTGCGGAGGGTCAACCCGACCCGACCTGACCCGACCGACAAAACCTGACCCGTCGGGTCGGCTTATTACCCGTCCCTGCCCCAATGCCAACCCGTCCCTTCCCCTATGCCAACCCGTCCCGACCCGACCCGAAATCGGGTCAGGTAGTACCCGACCTATTAAACCCGGGTCGGGTTGACATTTCCCGAGCTCCGACCCGACTTGACCCGATCCGACCCGACCCGAACCCGGCATCGGGTAGGGCAAAGTCGGGTCGGGTCGGGCTGGGTCGGGTTCATGCTCAAGCCTACCCGGGACCTGGATCCGCTTTTTGGGCTGGTCGGGTATCCGGATTCTCTGGATTATTACCCGATGGGTCAGGTCCGAGTTACCTGGGCGGGTATTCGATACCCGTTACCCGAAACGTTACCCGACACGTCGGGTAACGGGTACCCGACCCGGTCGGGTAAATAATACCCGAGGTTGGGTGTTCCATTTAGACATGGGCGTAAGTCGCGCTGTGATTTAGGATTTGCGGCAAAACGATTTGGGAGGTGAGGGGGGACGAGTGGAGCATTTTTTAGGAGAAGTTGGAGTTTGTAGATGGGGAGTTAAGTGCGGTGAAAGGGAGAAAGTTGGGTGAGGTTGAAGAAAAGGTTGGAACTTGTAGATGGGTAGGAGTTCAGCGCGGTGAAAGGGAGGGAGTTTGGTTGGAAATTGGAGTGTGTAGACGGGGACGAGTTCAGTGCGGTGAAAGGGAGGGAGTTTGGTTGGTAATGTTGGAGTTTGTAAACATGGAGGAGTTCAGTGGAGTGAAAGGGAGGGAGTTTGGTTGGAAATTGGAGTTTGTAGACGGGGAAGAGTTCAGTGCAGTGAAAGGGAGGGAGTTTGGTTGGAAATTGGAGTTTGTAGACGGGGATGAGTTCAGTGCGGTGAAAGGGAGGGAGTTTGGTTGGAAATTGGAGTTTGTAGACGGGGAGGAGTTCAGTGCGGTGAAAGGGAGGGAGTTGGGTGGTCGAAAATCGACCCCCAGAAAACGCGACTCTCATTTGAGAGTCGCGTTTTGAGAAACCCTACCTGCGGGTCGGGTGGGTGTGATGCTAAAGAGGGTTAGATTAGGAGGTGGAAGATGTTAGCTTAGGCTAGATCAAAACTAGATCTGGCGAGCAGGGTTGGAAATTTCAACCCTAACACATTTGGTCGCGCTGCTGCCGACGGGTAGCAGCGCGACCCTATTTCGGGTCAGGTATACCCGATCCGCTTTTTGATTGATACCCGAAGTCGGGTATCAAATACCCAACCCGACGGATACCTGTCACCCGACATGTCGGGTAACATTTCGGGTAACTGATAGCAAATACCCGCCTGGGTACTGGACCCCACCCGCTGGGTAATTTCCTGGAAGCCAGATACCCGATCCGCCCAAAAAGCGGATCCAGGTCCGAGTACCCGTCCCGCGCGGGTATTTTGCTCAACCCTAATTTCAGCCTTGGCAGTGAGACGTACTACCATGCGTATCTGTATGAATTCCCAGTGCGGTCAGAGAAAATGCAGAACATGCAATCTAACCTTGTCCTTCAATGCTCAGCAATGGCACAAGCTAAACTGAACGATTTTCCTCTTTTTTTCCTATAGTGATTTCCACTCAGATGCAAAACTGCATTTGCTCTTCCCCACTTCAAAACTCTTGTAACTTTCTGTTGCATGCCGGCAGGTCTGTGTACGACAACCAGCTTACGGGCAAGCTCCCTCCTTCCATATGCGATCTCGCCGATCTAAACACCATGTATTGGCTTAGCAGAGCATCACTTCTGCTGTCCATCTTACAGCCCCCTATCCAGCCGTAATTTCCCTGCCTTGTTATTTGGAAAACACAGTGATGCAATGATGTTTTTTTTTCAAATGGCCATTCTTCTCGATCGCACCCTCACTCCAGGTTTCTCCGCAACAACTACTTCTATGGAGAATTTCCTTCTTGTCTTTAGACGCGAGTCTGGAGGCGCCGGACGAGGCGGTGGTGGAGCTGGCAGACATCGCTCTCGACTGCCTCAAGATGCCCGCCTCCCGCCGCCCCCACATGAAGGACGTCGCGCGACGCCTGCACCGCCTGCTAGAGCTCTATTGCGCCTCCGACGGACAGTCCTCCGTGGCTGAACCCAGCCTGCACTTGGAGGGGAGGCACTTGGGTGGCAAGGGCAGCAGCACGGACACGTTTGGGAGGAGCGAGTGGTCCGAGGGAACTAGTGGAGTGTCGTCTGCTTCCAAGAGCCTCATGCATTCGGTGTCAGAGAAGTGGCGGATGATTGAGTAGGAGCTCTGCCTCGGTCTCGCTCTCAAACATGCCCGAGGCTCAAGCGCGCACTAGCACTACTGCACAAATCATTGTCCTGTGCCACAGTTGAGAGAACATGGCTCTGGTTTTTTTTACAGAAATGGTAAACCAGGGCCTAAGATTGGTTTCAAGGCACCCTGATTGCTCAGGCAGGGTCCCCCCCCCTGTTTAGTCTGATTTTTCAGGGCCTCCCCCAAAACTTGACTGAATTTTCAGGGTTCCTTGAAACACTCTCGCTTAGCAATCAGGGTTACCTTAAAATTCTCCGCTGTACTTTTTTCGTGCGCTTTGGCGCGATTCAGATTGGAAAGTCTTTTGATGGAACGTCACCGACCAATCTTATTGGTTACCCGAACAAGATTGCAGGGGCGGAAGAGGGGAATCTGACTCGCCCTCACACAAAGCCCCCCAAGGCACGCAACGGGCCGTAAATTTGGCTAAGGGCCCAACCAGGGCCTCAGATTGCAGGCTTTTTACCCTGATTCAGGGTAAACTCAGGGCTTTTTTGGGGGGTGACCCTGATGAGAGGATATTTTTAAGACAGAGGCCTGAAATTTCAGGGTTTTTTTAAGAGTGAACTCTGATCGATCAGCGTGCCTAGTGTAGTGTGGCCTGTTTTTCCAGCGTCGTATCGGAGCCGGACCCTGATTCTTCTAATAGCGGATTCCCAGCCCCAACCCCCCCATCCCCTGATTTCCATGAATCCCCCCCCACCCTCCCCGTCAATCACGCCGACTTGAGTGTGACCGACCAGATTTCAGCCCCGCTGGAGAATATTCTGCCATTCTTCATCCAGCACATAGTGCTCGGCGGGTTCTCATTGGCTGTTCGAAAGTAGCTAGCCACTGCTGTCTCCAGCACAGGGTAGCTGCAGGGTTTGGATTGGCTCATCGCCAAATTACAGCCACAGCAGCCAATAGACCAGGTCTAATGTTAGACAGTTGGCCCACCAGCACGGCAGTAGACCTCTACCAGGGCCCAAATTTCAAGGGTGTTTTACGCTGATTACGCTTACCAGCGACCGCTTTTTTAGGTTTCCTCTGATTTTGTGAGGGCATTTGTTTTCTAACCCTTTCTCAAAAAGTGTAGCGAAAGGTTTTACCGTGCTGTAGTAAGGGTGCTTGTCGTTTTACCCTGACCGATCAGGGTGCGTCGAAAAACGCCCTGGAACAGAAAACTCTGACCCCTCAGGATTCTACAACTGGCGAATCTTCCATGCGGGAGAATCATCCAAGTAGCCCCGCCCTCCGGGAAATCCGTCAGCCCACAGGCCAGATTTTCGGCTAAGTCCTCCCCAGCCAGGGGCATTCTTCCTGCGCATCCCGCAAACCACGAGGTCTCAGAAATTTGGCTAAGTCCTCAAAGCCAGATACATTCCTCCTACGCGCCCCGCAACTCAGAATATTTCGCCGAAGTCCTCACAACCAGAGACTATCCTCCTACACCCCCCCCCCCCCCCTCCTCTCCCCCTTTCCCAAGCCCTAAAGAATCGGCTAAGTCCTCCTTGTACAAATACATTCTTCCCCATTCTCCCACACCCTGTCAGCACAAAGTTGTGGCAGTGCGAGCAAAGCATGCTTGAGCAGCACACGCCAAAAAGCTGATCTGACGTGTGCACGAAAGATTACATTCTTTGCCAAAAAGTTACTTGCCTAGAAACCATGCCACCTACAGTAGCAGCACTTGTGTGCGAAAAAGTTACTAGTTTCTCTCGGTGTCATTGTTCCCTATCTGTCTCTCTCGATGCTCCCTCCCAAAGAAAATGTTGACAAGGAAAATCAGGGTGTAGAAGAAAACACCCTGACAGCATCAGGGTATTGACGTTTTTTCCCAAAACACCCTGATTTTGTCAGGGTATGCTAGTTTGAACCCTTTTTGTCAGGGCAATTTTTTTCTGGTACGCTGATTCCTAAGGGTAGCCTAAAACCAATTTTGGGCCCTGACCGCTACCCACCCGCTTCGTGAACCACATCCATGGATGCAGAACTCCATTGCGAGCCGCGTGCCCTCCACAAACCTCAAGAGACCCCATCATCTTCATCTATCTCTTCAATCGATGATGTGCTGCCACACCTGCTGCCTTGTTCAAGTCAAGTGCTTCCAACCCCCCTCATTTCGTTTCTCCTCCACGGTTGTGACTGATTTTCTTACCGTTGCCATCGCACGATGGCAGCACCTAGCGACGGTGATCCAGAAGGCGATAATGGTAGCATTCCTCATGTAGACCTGTGCACGGGGCTCGACTTGCTCCTCTCAACACTGTCAAGCCTCACTCGCATCCCGATTAGAGCCGATGATGCGCCTAGAGAACAGGAACCTGCAAGAAAGGAAGTAGCCGACTCAGTTTCCGATGTATTCGTTCTTCCTGAGCAGAGTCTTAGGCCCGATCCATCGGCACCAGCCGTCGTCGAGCGCCCTGCTACTGCGACGACTACTCCCAAGCGCCTTGGTCGCTACCGTGAGGCCAAGTTACCGTTCGCGAAGCCGAATTCGGGAACTGTCGAGCTGCCGGCGTCGATACCTCCTGATGTCGATGAAGAGCCGTCTGAAGATGAGACACCTTCAACCTCCAGGAAGTCTCTGAGTCCTTCCGAGCTTTACGCTGCGGCTCATTCCCGTTACAAGTCGAGGTGGCAGGAGTAGTTTCCCTGGCTCGTTTTGTGTAAAACTAACGATGGGCACCCTGCCTTTAAGTGTACCATCTGTCTGGAGCATGTAGGGCTCTCTGGAAGGACTGGTTGTCGTGGGCCAGGAATCACAGATGCACAAACACAAGCGTTCAATAGGCACGCTGGTACCGGAAAGCACCGCCTCGCATTTGGGAAGCAAAACGTTATGCTGCAGGATGCTACTACCCAAACGCGAATCGATCAGAACCCGCACGCCGCGGATTTGGAGAGGGAGCGAGTGACCGCGCTTCTCAACCTGCTGTACACCTGCTGCTAGACCAACAAAACCATGGACACATGAGTCACGATCACCAACCACCTTGCATCGCAGAAGTTCAAGAACTTCCCCGAGGGTGGTTACGGGACGTACATGAACTTGTAAGCCCTAAATCCCTTTAGATTCCTAAGATTCTTATTCTTACCTTCGATCCTTATAAACCACTCACGACGAAATTTATTATGTTATTAGGCGCAGGTACGATTTCAGGGAGTTCACGCAATTCACCGCGACCTGGCTACACACCACCCAGCTGGAGCACCTCCTGTGAAGTCCGTTCATCGGACTTAGCCTTGACGAGAGCACGGACCGTTGCAGAGGAAAGCACATGATAGTCTTCTGCACTTTCATCCGGGACCTCCGCATCGTCACCGAGTACCTGGCGCTGCTCAGCGTTGACAAGGCGGACGCCTCTTCTCTGCTCGCTCTGCTGCTCTCCCACCTGCAGGCAATCGGTGTCGATCTCCGCCGCATCTCGGGCATCAGCACAGACGGGGCGGTGGTGATGATGGGCTCGAAAGCCGGCCTGGTGACTCGACTCCGGATGCGTACCCCTCACTTGGTCTCCTGTCACTGCATCGCTCACCAATAAGTATCCATTTTTGCATTATTGAGTGTCCAACACTTTGCGCAGATGCTGATTTGGGACAATACTAGCTGTCACTCATGCTGGTTTGTTCAGTTTCTCCCCGTGTTCTCTTCCATGTGCAGAGAGGCGCTGGCAGCTAAGGTGGCGGTGGAGGACATGCCGTTCTTCAAGATCATCGATGATGTCATTAAGGAGCTGGCCGAGTTCCTTGGTCGCTCTGGACCGTGGCACCAGCGCTTCCTCGACCTCCAAGACGTCTTCTTCTCGACGTGCTTGGAGCTGCAGTGTATACACCAAGTCAGATGGCTCTTACGCGGTGAGGCCATCCGACGGCTGGTGAAGGTCTTGACAGCCATCGTCGTCATGCTGTCCGAGTTTGCCGACGACCGTTTTACAAGATTGTCACGAGCTATAGGTTCTGGTTTGTGCTCATGTTTCTTGCTGATGTTCTTGAGCAGATGAACATTCTCAACAAGACTTTCCAGACCCACGAGGTAAGTTTCGTTATATGGTGCTCCTAAACCGCTACTGACGCACCATTGTTGTCTTACCTGTATTCTCAAACCCCTACCCGCAGCTGGACATGTCAACGATCCACGCGTCGGTCTCCCGCGTGACGTCCCTCCTCAAAAGCCGCTACATCGGCTGCGGTGACAACTTCAATGGGGACCCGAAAGACCTGCTCACGGCCTTCCTCACCCGTCACGATCCTGGTTTTTTTTTTTTTTTTTTTTTGGGCTTTAAGGAGATCCCAAGATTTCGGGTCCCCGTTGAAGTCCTGCTCGTGCTTGCCCTCACCCGTCACGGTCCCCGATGGGCGCCCGAGTCGATTCGGCTTCGACCTGCATGAGGAGCCATTGGATGGCTACCCGGGTGAGGGCAAGCACGACGATTGTATCATGGCGTGCACGGCGCTGGCCGAAGGCATGGTGGACGAGCGGCTGGAGGACTTGAAGCAGCTGAGTGGTTCGATGCTGTTTTGTGCGGACCAGTGGCCAAAGGGGTGGGATCGTGCTCCACGGAAGGCCCAATGTCTGGAGTGGTTTGGGATGATGGTCGACCTCTACCATGCAGGGGAAGCTGAAGAGATTCTTCCAGGTATCTCACCTGTCCTTGACCCCGAGGCCTGCACGATTTGTTGATGTGGTTCCGCTCTACCCTATTTTACTAGTACTCCCCTCGTTCTCCCTCCTACCCTTCCCCTACTAGCAGGCGTCAACAAGTGAGCGGCTGTGCTGGAGATCCCGCATTTTTGCCCTGTCCTTGCCGCCCTGCCAAAGAGTGACAAGGGCTTCTACACCAGCTTGACGACCATGCTGAAGTCTCCGGACTGGGAGGATAGCTTCCCCAATCTCGTCAAGCTGTGGTGCGCTACGGCAGTTCTTCCCCTGAGCATAGTGGAATGTGAACGCGGGTTTTCCTGCCAGAATGTGATTAGGAGCTGGCTGCGGGGCAGCATGAAGGACTCACGCCTTGGAGATTTGATGTGTATGAGCCTGCTAGACTACAACCCGGACTGGGATGCTGTCATTGACATATGGAGAGCCTACAAGAAGAGGAAGCCCTACAACACTGCCCCATAGAGCAGAGCCCAGAAGAGCAGGAAGGGGAAAGAGAAGGAGGACGATTCCCCTGGAGACCATGACAGCATGCAGGCAGAGGAGGATGCTTAAGTAGGTCGTAGTATGCCCATGTTAGATTGTAAACCCTTGTCTTTAGAAAAGATAGTAATAATGGGCAGGTAGTTGAACAGGGTGTTTTTTGTAGGTAACTCTGTTTATTCAGCGCAAAATCTTTACAATACCCTGATTGATCAGCGTAAGTTTCTTAGTGAGGCCTGAAAAAACAGTGAGGTAAGGGGGGGGGGACCCTGAGCGATCAGCGTGCCCCAAAACGAATCTGAGGCCTTGGGCCCAACCCACACGTGTCCTCCTCACACAGCCCCCAGCACACACGAGCCTAAATTTGTCCAAGGGCCAACGCGTGCCCTCACGCAGCCCTAAGCACACACTGGCCATAAATTTGTCTAAGGGCCAAAAATTGCCCTCACACAGCCCTCAGCACACATCGAGCTGGGGAAACGGGCGGAGGCTACGGAAGGGCCCCCAAATCACGGTATTACAGGATTCAGGGCAGTCCTCTGATAATAGGCAGAGGCAACAGGGTCCATAATACTAACATCGCTGTACATACAGAGTTCACTCTAGCAGTTCACGGGTTGGGTGCCAAAAAAACCCTAGCAGTTCACAGCTGGTACAAGCAAACACTCTGAAAAAACCATGAATCAGAGTAAATGGCCTGAAATCTGGGGGCGTGTGGTAAACTATTCAAAATAACATGTGTATCTCCTATTGGCACTCATTCGTTTTAGGGAGGCTGTTTGCTCAGGCGTGGCCTTGTGAGATGAGTGAAAAACATATTTGTATATGTTATAATGGGCTAGACAGGTGCATGCTCCTAGAGGGTACAACCTCTTTACTGTATGCCTCATTCTAGTCAACTTTTTACTCTGAGATGGTATCATGGGCTAGGTTAGGTCCTACCCGCCCAACCGCGCTTCCGCTCTCGTCCTTGTTCTAGCCGCCCCTTAGCGCCCCGTCGGCCCCCTCTGGCCCGTTAGCGCCCCGCCAGCTGCAGCCGCTGCTGCAAGGGACAGCGGGGCTGGGGGAGGTGGGCAGTGTGAGAGAGGTGGGTGTGACTACATTTCCCCTTAACAACCACAGTTTTAGATAATGCATATTCTAACTAGTGCATTGAAGGGCATGCTTCTTTAGTAAGTTAACAAAACCCCAGGCCCAACACCTCTAACTCTTCTCCAAAATCCCCACATCATCCCAAGTGCCTCCTTCCAACAACCGCTCACTGGCCTTGGCATCGGGCATGGACACCACTAGTCTGCTGTGATACCATGTCAAAACAGAAGTTTTTGCATAAATTTGGAGAGGTGGATGTGGTGCTTAAGGTTAAGAGCATATGGGACTGTACTCTTGGTGTGGTGGATGTGGTGCTTGAGGTCCCCGTTGCCCATGAACTCGTACACGAGGATCTGCTCCTGCTGGCCGTTCTCCACGTTCCGATGCAGGCAGAAGCCCAACAGCCGCACCACATTCTCATGCCGCAGCGACGCCATCGCCCGCACCTGGCAGTTTGGGAGCATAGGAGAAGAAAAGGTGTGTATAGAGCAGTGACACCATCGCCCGCACTTGACAATGGAGGGGGCAGGGCGTTGGGGAGTGGAGGGAAGAGTGCAACAATCAAAGACCACAAATGGCTCCAAACACAATGTCGAGTGCACCGAATATCGTATCACAACCATTATAATTACAAAAGCCTTCGATGTGCCTGAAATGAAAGAGATAGTGCACATTCGGATTCCGGCCAAACGCTTCAAAGATTCATCGCAAACTAGTCCACGCATGAAAAGAAATGGCATATATTGAATCTGGGGTGCCTTGCTGTCATCGTTAGAGGTGCAATTGAAAATCACACCATGCTTCTTTACACAGGACCCTAGACTGCATTTCCCCCACCTCAGTCTCAAAGTCGTTGGACATGAGCTTGCTGCGCTTGACGGCCCACAGCTCGCCCGTGCTGGACAGCCCCTTGTACCCTGTGTCCGGCCTATTTACTCCTCCCCCATGTGAGGGCGTCCCCCCCGATGAGGGCGTCCCCCCTGGTGAGGGCGTCCCCCCAGGTGCCTGCGGAGACCTAGGTTGCTGCGGCTTGCTTGTGTCGGTCGCTCTCTCACCCATCGCTGCTATGGCACCACTGCCTAGGTCACCCCGCACTCTAGCTTCTGCATTACATGTCCTATCACGGTCTTGTCTTCAGTCTCCCTACGTCGCTCCCTGCCCTTCCCCCCTCGCCTGCGCCATCGTGTATACCTTGCGTTGAGGGCCCGCTATGCCATGCTCCTCACTCCTCCTCATTTCCCCTTACCACTGCGCCACTCCAGACCCTGCACTTGAACGTTTGGGGCCCAGCCCCCGTCCCTGAGCCGCGTCGAGAGCGCTACTTTCTAATGCTTGTCGACGACTACACCCGCTTTCCCCAGGAGCGGAAGGCCGACGTGCCTAACGTTCATATCTTGTGGGTTGTAGCTATGCGCGTCCACCGCGTCCACTCCAACCGTGGCGGCGTGTTTGCCTCCAGTCTGTTAGAAATAGACTGCAAATACCACTTTTGTATTTGTACTTTTATATCATAGTTTAGGTTGTGAATGTTGTAGTGGGTTGGGGTGTACTCACAAATCCCAACCTCACCCAATTGTGATCCCCCCAATCTCCAATTACCCAATTGGAGATTCCGGAGATCCCAATGGGGATTCCCTCCAATTCCCCCTTCATCCATTCACTCTCACCTTGCCATGTACTTATAGAGCCTTGGGCTCCTTTCCTAATAATCATTTCAACTCTATTTTTACATGGTATCAGAGCGACCTATCCGCACACGCGGATCAAGGTCCTAATCTTAACGTGCCCGCGCTACGCGCACTTCATCGTCGCGACATTCGTTTCGAGTCGTCGGAATTTCGACGTGCTCCACTCTGCAGTCGCGCCTCTCATCGTCGACCGCCTTCGCGCTCGACCTCGTTGATTTTCTCATCTCTGAAGCGTTCACGCTTCTCATCGTCGATTTCCTCCTCGGTTCTCCTTGGTCGAATCTCAATTTCGACCATCTCTTAAAACTCGTTCTCGAGTTTCCCCTCAGACCCCGCCAGAATAGGCGAACTCCCCTCGCGAAATCGCCTCCACGAACGTCTCGCGTCAAGCAAGAGTAGGTACACAGGTTGAAGCGGAGCGGAGCTGGTTGCGGAGCTGTGTAGCTGCGGGACAGGGCCTGGGGGTGTGTGGGGGGGTGTGTGGGTCCGAGGCTAGACATAGGCTCAGATTCAGTTTCAAGTCGGCGTTTTAACGAATTTTCGCCGACGCCATTTCCTACTTAGCGGCATTTTGATAAAGCCGTCAGAGTGATTTTCAGCAATTCTCATCGACCAATTTCCAGAAGTGCCGTGCTGCACACCGACAATGACTTACTCAACCACTTCATTTGCCAAGGTCGCATCCGCGCTCCTTTTTGCCGAAAAGGACAACAGCGCTCAAGCCAAGGCCAATGCAATCCGCGCTCCCGTGCCTCAAGCCTATGCCGCTTCGGCGCCATTCCAACGCAACCGCTTCCCCCCGTGTCCCTATGTCATCAAGCGCGACCCTCGTGCCGGCCAGGTGTGTGGCGGCACCAACCACGCCCTTGCCTCCTGCTTCAAGAAGAAGGATGACGAGTGGTATGCCGTCAATGGGACCGCCTCCAAACCGCCAAGCTGGATGGTCAATCGTGCTCCTCGCAAGGTCAATCAAGTCGAAGCGCAGGAATCCGTGCAGGCTGCTGTAGCTCCCACTGCTGATGTGCGCCTCAACATGTTGTTCCCTGGCACTGCCATGATTATGAGACGATTTCGCAGTGTCCCGGCTCACAAAGCACCTCAGCCACAATAGAGTTCACCCTCGACAGTGGGGCCACTCACACGGTTCTCAAGGAAGAACACTCCTTCAAGCCATACGAGACACCAATCCGTCTACTAGGAGCAGACTCCAGTTTCACAACACACGTCAAGGGCTCCTCCACAGTTCCGTGCCCAACTTTTCCTTCCGGCAGTGTCACGGGCATGTGTGTTCCCACACTACGCCACAATCTCGTGGCCCAACACGAGCTCCAACGGGCAGGCGTCACCACGATCTTCCCAGCACACTCGGATCACTGTGACCTCTTCGACCCTAAGTCCAACAAGCTCCTAGCACGCTTCACACTCAACAGTAGCAAGCTCTACATGCTGCGTTCACCTGCACCTCTCGCCGCTCTCTCCCAAGAGCAAGCTGCCAGCACCACTCCGTGTTCGTGTCGCAGCTTCGCCAACCCAACCATCCTCTACCACCATCGCTTGGGTCACCCCAACTTCCGTACACTTGCCGACATCGCTTCCAAGAAACTTCTTCTTGGCCTCCCGTCGGCGCTTCTTCCACCAACAGACTCACCTGCACCCACCTGCCTGGACTGCACCAAGAGCAAGCTCAGGCAGCAGCCGCACCCTTCCTCCCCATCCGTCGCAGCTGCTCCGCTGGACCTAGTGCACATGGATGTCTGGGGCCCAGCTCCAGTCGCATCCCGAGGCGGTCATCGGTACTTTCTTACACTAGTCGATTACCACTCGCGGTATGTTTCTGTGCACCTCCTGCATACCAAGGCGGAGGCACCTGATGTCATCATGGCGTGGGTGCGCCAGGCTCAAGTCACGTTCGGCACTCCTCTGAAGTGCCTCCATTCTGATGGCGGGGGAGAATTTCGCAATGGCAAACTCGATAACTTCTGTGCGGCCCAAGGGATTCGGCAAACCTTCACGCTCCCCGAAAGCCCGCAGCAGAACGGCATTGCAGAGAGCCGCAACCACACCTTGGTTCAGATCTCTCGCTGCCTCCTCAGTCACGCCAACGCACCACAGTCACTCTGGGGATATGCCCTCTTCCATGCGGCACTCCTCTACAATCTTTATCCGCATCCCCACCGGCCCGACACCACACCTACCGCTCTCTGGCTTGGGGTCACGCCTTCCGCCCGCTCTCTACGCGTTTGGGGGTGTACCGCGTATGTGTTGCTAAGCCCCCACACGCGCAGGAAGTAAGGTGGCAAGCTTGGTCCCAAAACCCAGACCTGCATGTACCTGGGGCACAACTCCGACTCCCCAGACTACATATTCCTCAACCCAATCACCAGACAGCTGATTCGCAGCTATGATGTCGTCTTCGATGAGACACGCCCATTCCACTCTGCGACCACGGGCGAGCCTCCTCCACCTCCCCCGACGCTTGTTTGGGCAGACTTCGATGCCCCACCTCCGGCCGCTGCCCCTTCTCCAGGGCCTTCTCCGTCCGGCGTGTCTCACCCGGCCTCCCCAGTATCCTCCGCAGCGGCACGTCCTCCTGCTCCGCCTTCCCCGCGCATCGAGCCCGGCTCACCAGTCTCCTACCGGAGGCGCCCAGTCCCTCCGGTCCCACCGCAGCCGCCTTCGTCTCCGGTCTCTAATCGCACTCGTTCTAAGGGACCGGCTCCGCCTCTCGCCTGGGAACCAGCCGCCTTCTCCATCCGGTGTTCGGTCACCCCGCCTCCTCCTGCCGGGGGTGATGTCCCCTCCATCCGTATTCCCCCCCGTGCACTTCTGGAGGACAGGCATGAGGAGCTGTTTGACCTTCACGCGGTCTGCCAATTTCTCTCTCACATCTTCCAAGACATTACTGACTGCCCTTCCCTCAACTTCACCGAGAACCCGACCATTCCGACTCCTCGCACAAAAGAGGAAGCTCTCTCGGGGCCTTATAAGGAGTGGAAGGCAGCAATGGATGTGGAGAACGAGGCGTTCATTCGCAACAACAGCTTTGACGATGTTGTTCCCCCTTCCGGTGTCAACATCGTCGGCGGAAAATGGATCTTCCGAGTCAAACAACTCCCAGGCGAAGCTCCACTGTTCAAGGCACGATACGTGGCGAAGGGTTTCACCCAGAAGGAGTATCTCGACTTCTTCGAAACCTTCTCACCCACGGCCAAGCTCCCGACTGTGCGCACTCTTCTTGATATAGCCGCTCGCGGCAACTTCGAGATCAAGTCCATGGATGCCTCCTCCGTCTTTCTCCAAGGCCAGCTCAAGGAGGATGTTCACATGGAATGCCCACCGGGGTTTCCTGGCACTTACCCTGCCAACACAGTGTGGAAGCTGAAGCGCCCAGTGTATGGCCTCAAGCAGGCTCCTCGTGAGTGGCACAACAAGGTGAAGGAAGTCCTCCTCGCACTTGACTTCCATCCCTCTGCCTCAGATTCCAGTCTCTTCGTTCGTCACTCCTCCGAGCCCTTCTACATCCTCGTCTACGTCGACGAATTCATTCTAGCCGCCAGAGATCCAGCCGACATGGCAGCTGTCCAGTCTGCTCTCAGCTCCGCCCTTCTCATGAAGGATCTTGGTGACCTCAAGAACTACCTGGGGATGGAGATCACTCGTGACCGCCAGGCTTGCACGATCACCCTCTCCCAGGAGTCCTACATCGACAACCTTCTCAAGCGGTTCGACATGGACTCCAGTAACTCTGTCTCCACTCCACTCCCACTACAGCATCAGCTCATGGCCCCTCCAGTTCCTTCTCCTGACGCCTGCAAGGACCCGTACCTTGAGCTAGTCGGTTCACTCATGTATGCCATGATGTGCACTCGACCAGACTTGGCTTACCCGGTTAGTGTCCTCTCTCGGTACGTCTCCCCCGGACGCTACACTGCCTCGCATTGGTCTGCAGCCAAGAGGGTCCTCCGCTATCTACAAGCCACCAAGTCTCACATCCTCACTCTTGGTGGTACCTCTCCAGTCAAGCTCGAGGGATACACAGACTCCTCATGGGCCGATGACCAGACTGACAGACGCTCCTCCCAAGGGTACTGCTTCACCCTTGGTAGCGGAGTCATCAGCTGGTGCTCCACTCGGTCCTCTGCAGTCTCCCTGTCGTCCTGCGAGGCCGAGCTCTACGCGGGCACAATGGCTGCTCAAGAGGCACGCTGGCTCTCCTTTCTCCTCGCTGAGTTAGGCTACCCCCAGCAGTCGCCCACCCTGTGGTGTGACAACCAGAGTGCCATTCATCTCACCAAGGATCCTGTGTTCCACTCTCGCACCAAGCACATCGAACTTCGTCATTTCTTCATCCGAGATCTTGTTCAGAGTGACCAGCTGACGGTACGGTACATCGCCTCAGATTGCAACCTCGCCGACCTCTTTACCAAGGCTCTTGGCAAGGCTGACCACCATCGCCTTCTCCGTTCCATGGGGCTATGTGCTCCTTGACCGGGTTTGCAGTCTATGGGGGTGTGTTAGAAATAGACTGCAAATACCACTTTTGTATTTGTACTTTTATATCCTAGTTTAGGTTATGAATGTTGTAGTGGGTTGGGGTGTACTCACAAATCCCAACCTCACCCAATTGTGATCCCCCCAATCTCCAATTACCCAATTGGAGATTCCGGAGATCCCAATGGGGATTCCCTCCAATTCCCCCTTCATCCATTCACTCTCACCTTGCCATGTACTTATAGAGCCTTGGGCTCCTTTCCTAATTAATCATTTCAACTTTATTTCTTACACAGTCAGCTTGGCCAGTTCTGTCGTGCGGAGGGCATCACCTAGTCGTACACCTTGATGGACTCCCCGCAGCAGAATGGGGTCGCTGAGCGACACATCGGTCTGGTCATGGAGGCATCTCGTACCTCCATGATCCATGCTCATGCACCCCATTTTCTGTAGCTGTTTGCTACTCACTATGCCGCTCACCAGCTTAACCTGTGTCCCCACTCTCAGCGGCTACAGGTTTCGCCAACCCTCTTTGGACCGGGTTCCCTGGTGACGCATCTGCGTTCCACGTTTGGGGCTGCCTCGCTCACGTTCGTGCCTCTGGCACAGACAAGCTCACTTCCCGCACTGTCCCCTGTGTCTTCCTTGGTTTCCCCCTTGACGCGCCCGACTGGCAGCCATCGCAACCGAAGCCGCAGCAGCCGCCGGGGCCCGCGAGGTCTGGGGGTGCGGGCGTTAGGGAGGGTGTTAGTCCTCAGGTTACTGTCATGGCTTGTCTCGGCGGTCTCGGGGGTGGAACCGGTGTTGGAGAGGGTTCTCGTTCTGGGGCTGTTGGTGTGGCGTATCCTGGAGATAGCCGTGGTGCAGCTCGAGGTTCTGGTGTCGACGTGGAGCAGCAGCAGCAGCAGCCGCAGTCGCCGCCGGTGTCCACCCTTCGCCTCCTCGGCTTTCCCTCCCCTGACCACCCGTTGCCGCCTCCCCTGCTTGTCCACGGCCCTTTCTTTCCTCCGCCGGACTCGTCTCCCCCCTCGTTCTCCTCCTGTGTCTCCTCCCTTGTCTCCTAACCCGACGCCTCCGTCTCACGTCTGGTCTCGCCGTCTGTGCCGTGCTTGTCCTGTCTCCCCTGTTCAGTGCTCCCACCCTATGTTGCTTCATTCCCACGCGTCTCGTCCTCCCCTCCTCTCGTCGCCTCCTCAGTCCTCGTTTGTTGTCGCTCCACCTCCTTAGTCTGACTACCTTCGTATCGCTCGTCCTCTTGTTCCTCGAGTCCTTGCCTCCCTCGTTAATAACCTGTCTGTTCCTGTCTTTGTTAGGATTAAGGACAGAGTCTAGGTGAACTTAGGAGCTAGAATTACTCAAAATATAAATCCGAAATTCTGGACAGAAAAGTCGTCTTCACAAGAAACGACGTCGACAAAACACTAGCCGTTGGAATGTCGCGAAACTTGGATATGTTGTAGCTCTTGATCTCAGCTACCGTTCCCAATTTGAATCACGTTGATTGATGAAGTATTCGCGACGCTATGGCTTTCGACGCACTAGGGGGTAAGCTGTAGGAGGAGAACTTAACTCAATCTCAAGAGTTCAATCAAAGTTCAAGAATCTCACAAGGAATTAGAAGGAGCAAGAGAAAGGTTGGGATAGGAAGAGAGGGATGAGAGGGAAGGTCCCAAGAGAGTCCCCAACCAAGGAAAACCCCATAAGCACAAAGATTCCCTCCCTATAGGAACCCCAACTTTGACATTTGTCCCTTCCCAACCAATCCATCCAAGTTGGCCACCCTTGCCAACCTAGCTTGGTTGTTCCCAACCAATTTGCAGCTGTTACAGTGAGTGACAAATTTCCCAAACCCCCAAAGGTCCCAACTCCATATAGAGTCACCCCACAACTTCACTTTGTAACCGCCGCAATTGTAACGCAAGCTCATGAACTTTGAATCTTCATAGCTTTCGCGTTCTTGCTCCGATTGAAGGGATTCTCGTTGCGTCGGAAAGATCTTCTCAAGATCTATCATCACAAAAAACCTGCTCAAACAAAATAACACAAAACACATTCCCAAACTCCAGAACACATCACACACAAATTCTTGCACACGTTCAAACCACACATGCAAGTTGAAAAAAATATGGGATGGGAGGCAGACAGAATGTGATAGCATATGATGACATCACACAACAATCTCCCCCTCTGGCTGCCAACCATCATCCACCATACCAACATCTCAAGCATGCATACTCAATGCACACTCATCCCAGCAAGCTTCATGCCCTTCCAATGATCCGCCTCCGCCAGACGCTTGGTGAAAATATCTGCTGCCTGCTGATGGGTCTTCACTATCTCCAGCCGCACCTCCTTATCAAGGAGTCTCCTCACCCAATGCCACTTAGGCCTTATGTGTTTTGTCAGCCCATGCAGACAAGCATTCTTGGCGAGCTTCACAGCGGACTCATTGTCACAAAACACAACTGTCGGCTTCTCCTGACCAACTCCCAACTCCTCCAACAAACGCCTTAGCCACACTACTTCCTTGGCCCCATGGTGTAAGGCCATGTACTCAGTCTCACATGAGGACAATCCCACCTCATTCTGCTTCTTGCTGCGCCAGCTCACAGCACCACCTCCTAGCAAGCACACATAACCCCCAATGCTGGTGCCATCCGCTTTCACTGAGTTGAAGCTAGCGTCAGTATAGCAACTCAAGAGCATCTCTCCACTCTTCACATCTGCAGCACCTCTCTGCAACCGCTGCCTCACTCCACTGTACTCCAATCCCACTGATGCCGTAGCGCTCACATAGCGGACCAACCTCTTGGCCGCTTCCAGCTGCTCATGACTAGGGCGTGAGACCACACTAGCCAATCGTGATGTAGCAAATGCAATGTCAGGCCGTGTATGATTTGCAGCATAATTCAGCGACCCAACCATCGAATGAAACAGCTTCCTGTCACTATCACCCACTACCTCCTCATCAGCACATGGCTCCACAGTAAACCCTGAAGGTAGTGGTGTTGCTGGCTTTCCCCCATCTTGCAGCCCATACTTCTCAGCCAGCCCCTCACAGTACTTCCTCTGGTGCAACCTCAGCACACCCTTTTCCACATCTCTCTCCACGTGCATCCCCAAGTAGTACTTCACCTCACCCATCTTGGAGCACTTGAACTGCATCTCCAGCATCTGCTCTGCGCTGTCCAGCAAAGCAGTTGATGCAGAAAAGAGAAGGATATCATCCACATACACCAAGAGCATGAGGATTTCATCCTTCTCCTGCAGCAGGAACAGGCTGGGGTCACACTCACTCTTCTTGAAACCCCCAGCCAACAGCGCCTCCTCCAACTTGTGATACCATGCACGAGGCGCCTGCTTAAGGCCATAGATGGCCTTCTTCAGCCTGCAGACCCTGCCGCTCCCGTCATCCAGCCCCTCTGGCTGCTTCATGTACACCTCCTCCATAATGATCCCATTCAGAAAAGCAGTCACAATGTCCATCTGCCGTATCTTCCATCCCAGGAGTGCAGCTATCGCTAACAGCACCCTCAGTGTTGTTCCTTTCCCCACAGGAGCAAACACCTCATCATAGTCCTTCCCTTTTGTCTGCTGAAACCCCCTTGCCACAAGCCTGGACTTGTAGCGGGTCAGCTCCCCTTCAGGTCCATACTTGTGCCTGTAGATCATCTTGGAAGTGATTGCCTTCTTTCCAGGAGGCAAGTCACACAGGTCCCATGTCTCGTTCTCAATTAGGGACCCGAACTCCTCATCCTCACTCGCCTTCCACTTCTCCCCATTTGGTCCATTCAAAGCCTCCTCTCGAGTCTTGGGCTCAGGGATTGGTGCCCAGTAGCAGTGAGCGATCTCATCTTCCTCAATCTGCTCAACCACACTCCCAGCCTGCACCACATTTGGCTTGCCTCTTCCCCCATAGGTCAGCCTCACTGGAGGGCGCACATCCCTCCTAGGACGCTCAGGCGGGTGTGGAACTCGAGGTGGAGACTCATGCTGCTGCTGCTGCTGCTCTACTTCAGCTGCTCCCCCTTCCTCAGTCACCCCAGACATCTCCTCCTCTGACACTGCAACCTCCACCTGTCTTGAAGGGTGCTGCACCTCATCTGCCTCCACAATGAGCGGTGTAGATGGAAGCTTCTGTTGCTGCTGCTTCCATTCCTTGTAGTACAGGGACTCAAGAAACTTCACATCCCTTGACACTGTCAACTTCTGGGTGGTCAAGTCCCATAGCAGCCACCCCTTGTGATCCGTTGCAATCCCCAAGTGCACACCCCATCTTCCAGAAGCCTCCAACTTCCCCCTTTTCTCCTTGGGCACATGAAACACCACCATGCACCCAAATGCCCTCAGCATGTTCACCGCTGGAGCACTCCCATACCACTTGGCATATGGGATCCACTCCTTATCTCCAACTGTAGCCAGCACCCTATTCTTCACAAGGGCGACCTGCCTCAGTGCAGACACCCAAAACGGATCAGGCAGCCCTGCACGCCCAAGGAGAGTGCGTGCCCCCTCCTGCAGGGTCCTGTTGAACCTCTCAGCCACGCCATTCTGCTGCGGGTTGTAGGGCACTGTCAGTTGATGCTGGATCCCCTTCCTCTTCAACTCCCCCTCAAAATCAGCTCCAATGAACTCCCCACCATTGTCACTGCGGATCACCTTCACCTTGTGTCCGCATTCCCTCTGAGCTCTAGGCATCCACTCCTTAAGGACAGCCGCTGCCACCTCCCCCTTGCTCTTCAAAGGGTAAACCCACACTGCCCGAGTGTGGTCATCCACAATTGTCAAGAAATAGCGGCTGCCTGAGAGGGAAGGGGCTCTTGTGGGCCCCACCACATCCATGTGCACAAGTGCAAGTGGGGTCTTGGCTGGTCCTGTAGTGCTGTTGAAGGGGAACTTGGAGAACTTGGTCTCCAAGCATGTAGGGCAGCTCCCAATCTCCTTCACTCCCCCTTTCACCTCCAAGCCCTTCAGGCTCCCATCCTTCACCAACTTCTGCAGCATAGGGAAGTTCACATGACACAGCCTCTCATGCCATGTCTCCCAATCGGCCTCTCCACTCCTTGATGAAGCCTTAGCCCATGCCGCACTCGCATCCACACCAGCAAGCACCTCACCATGTGTCTGCTGCTGCTGCACTTTCTTGACTGCTTCCAGGACCCCATCAGTTGGTGCAGTTGCATCTCCTCCTGCTGTTGCCTTTGCCGCTGCTGCCGTTGCTGCTGTTGGAGTCTTCCCATTCCATGGGATGATGGGCAGCTGCCACAGGTCCTTGATGCAGCTGGTCTCCTCTTCCAGACTCCACAGCACCTTCTTCCCAAGCTTAGCACGGCAGCTGGTTGGTCCAAAGGTCACTTCGGCCTTACTCTTCTGCAGTCGCCGCACAGAGAGAAGGTTAGCAGACAAGCCTTTAACCAGCAGAACATTCCCAAGCCCCACAAGCTCCCCATTAGCTCCCTTAACCTTGGCATTCCCAACACCAATCACGGGGAGCAAAGCACCTGACGCTGCTGCCACATACTTAATCTTCCCAGGGGGTTTTACCTCATCAAGCAAATCTGCCCGTGGAGTCATGTGACTGGTGCAACCCGAATCAATCACCCAGTGCGTGAGAGGGTGCATCACAACCTTTCCCACAGATCCCACATCACCCTCATGCCCATGCACATCCTCAACCATAACAAACAAACCAGGATAGGCATTACCTTGTGCACCTTCACCTTGTGCACCTGAGCCTTGCACAGCGCCACCTTGTGCGCGTTCACCACTGGGCGGCTTCATGCCTGGAGGTGCCCATCCCTCCAGCCTGCTGAAGCACTTGAACCAAGGATGCCCAACCTTCTTGCAGTACCAGCACGTGCCCTCCATTCTGGTACTCCCCCTGCCACTAGAGCTCCCATGCCCCTCATTATAGTCACCTCGGCCTCTACCTCTGCCAAAGCTCCTCCCACGGCCTCGGCCTTTCCAACCCCCTCTTCCTCTGCTGCGCCCTGCAGCTCCATACCCCTCAGCAGTCTTAGTGGCAGCACCGCCTCCCACATGGCGTCTGCGGAAGTCCTCCTGCAGAATCTGCTGCCTTAGCCACTCAGGTGTCCATTGATCTTGCTGAGAGTTGAGGGTGGGGATGAGGTTGTCCCAAGAGTTGTCCAACACCGAGATGATCTTGGTGCACTGCTGCAGCTGAGATACACTGCTGCCCGCTGCTGCCATCCTTGCATAGGTGTCCTTGATCTTGTCAAGGACCGGCTTCACATCGTCCCCTGGTCGCATGGAGATGGCAGCAAGTTCCTTCTCGAGCACGATCACCATCGGGAGAGTGTTGGGCTGAACCACATCACGTAGTAGTTTCCACGCCCTTGGACCCGAATCATCCGCTTCCACAAGATCCTTGATGTGCTCGAACATCTCCTTGTTGACCGATTGAAGAATGAGGTCGAAAAGCACCGCGCTTTTCTCAATCCACCGTTCACGTGCTTCGCCTTCTTCCGGCATCTTCTCTTCCCCAACAGCAATCTTCAGGAGCTTGTAGCGTTTGAAGGCACTCCTCATCCGTCCGCTCCATTCCTCATAGTTGGAGCCATCCAAAGCTTCAACTTTTGATGGCGGCGGCTCACTTGTCTTCTCAGCTACAGCTCCTCTTCCATTAGCATCTCCTCCTCTCTCATTCATCTTCTCCTTGAGAAATGACGAATTTCAGCTCCCCTTTGCTGTCCACACTCAGCTCCCTCGATATTTTCACAAGTGTCGGCGTCCACGAAATTTCGGCAGAGTTTCCCCTTAGCGGAAGACACATCCAACCTTTAGAACACCACTTAGGCACACCCACAGGCCATGGTGGGTCTAGAAGGGTCTTCACACTTCTGTAGACTCCTCTCAATGTCCTTAATATCGCTCTGATACCACTTGTTAGGATTAAGGACAGAGTCTAGGTGAACTTAGGAGCTAGAATTACTCAAAATATAAATCCGAAATTCTGGACAGAAAAGTCGTCTTCACAAGAAACGACGTCGACAAAACACTAGCCGTTGGAATGTCGCGAAACTTGGATATGTTGTAGCTCTTGATCTCAGCTACCGTTCCCAATTTGAATCACGTTGATTGATGAAGTATTCGCGACGCTATGGCTTTCGACGCACTAGGGGGTAAGCTGTAGGAGGAGAACTTAACTCAATCTCAAGAGTTCAATCAAAGTTCAAGAATCTCACAAGGAATTAGAAGGAGCAAGAGAAAGGTTGGGATAGGAAGAGAGGGATGAGAGGGAAGGTCCCAAGAGAGTCCCCAACCAAGGAAAACCCCATAAGCACAAAGATTCCCTCCCTATAGGAACCCCAACTTTGACATTTGTCCCTTCCCAACCAATCCATCCAAGTTGGCCACCCTTGCCAACCTAGCTTGGTTGTTCCCAACCAATTTGCAGCTGTTACAGTGAGTGACAAATTTCCCAAACCCCCAAAGGTCCCAACTCCATATAGAGTCACCCCACAACTTCACTTTGTAACCGCCGCAATTGTAACGCAAGCTCATGAACTTTGAATCTTCATAGCTTTCGCGTTCTTGCTCCGATTGAAGGGATTCTCGTTGCGTCGGAAAGATCTTCTCAAGATCTATCATCACAAAAAACCTGCTCAAACAAAATAACACAAAACACATTCCCAAACTCCAGAACACATCACACACAAATTCTTGCACACGTTCAAACCACACATGCAAGTTGAAAAAAATATGGGATGGGAGGCAGACAGAATGTGATAGCATATGATGACATCACACAACAGTCTTGACTCTTGACGCGCTTTTCGCTGCCGTCGCAGATTTGGCCTCTACCCGCCACCTTGACTACGCCACTGCTCTGGTCTCTGACCCTGCCCGTCCTCTGTCCTTCGGGGTTGCTCCTGCCCTTGGTAGTGACGCCCTAGAGGACCGGCAGTACGAGCTTGCTTTCCTGTCCGAGGTTGCACCTCATGTCTACTCCATGTTGCTAGTCCGTGAGGGTGACCCAGACGCCTTTGACATCCCGACCCCTCGCACTAACGCTGAGGCGACCTCGGAAATCTGAGCCTCTCAGTGGATAGCTGCCATGGAGCAGGAGATGGCATCTTGAGATCCACCGGCATCTACGTCGACACAGTTCCCCCACCTGGGGTGAACGTAGTTGATGGCTGATGGCTCTTCAAGGTGAAGCGACCCCCTGGAGAGCCACCGGTGTTAAGGACACGCTACGTAGCTAGAGGCTTCAGTCAGCGCGAGGGTGTTGACTTCTTTCAGATCTTCGTCCTGACCCCGAAGATGACTACTCTTCGGCCGCTGCTACACGTAGCGGCACAAAGTGACTACGGGCTGCACTCTCTCGACTTCTCGACATCGTTTCTTCAGGGCAGTCTGCACGAGCAGGTCTACCTGCGTCGCCCCCCAGGCTTCACCGACGCCTTCGCCCCGGGGACCTAGTGGCTCCTCCGGCGCCTGGTTTACGTCCTGTGGCAGGCACCGCGCGAGTGGCACGACACGCTGCGTGCTACGTTAGCTAACTTGCAGTTCTTCCCATCGTCTGCAGACCCTTTGCCCTTCGTTTGTGCTGGCCAGACCCCGTTCTACATCCTTGTCTACGTAGACAACCTGGTATTTGCTACAGCACACATCGATGCACCGGCCTCTGTGAAGGCTGAGTTGCTGAGGAGACACACCTGCATTGACCTGGGAGAGCTACGCCGCTACCTTGGCCTGCAGATCTCCAAGGACAGAGCAGCGCACACCATCACTCTAACACAGTCACAGTTGGTGCGTCAGGTCCTTGAGGTTCGGCCTTCAGTTCTCCTCTGCACAACCCACACCTTTGCTCTCAGACCACAAGCTCTCAGCTCCAACCCTTGAGGAGTCTGTAGAGCCTAGTGGTCCTTACGCAGAGCTGGTGGGTTGCCTCATGTACCTGATGACTTGCACTCGTCCAGATCTTGCATATCCTCTCAGCATCCTGGCTTGCTTTGTGGCCACAGGCAGGCACCTACCGCAGCACTAGTCGGCCGCTAAGAGGGTTTTGCATTATCTAGCAAGTACATCGGGCATGGGGCTAGTGCTAGGCTGGCACAGGCCAGTGGTCCTTACAAGGCACACAGATGCTTCGTGGGTAGACGACGTTGAGACATTCAGGTCTTTCTTGGCTACTGATTTAGCCTTGGTGCATGCGCCATCTCATAGCGGTCCACCCGTTCGTCATCTGTTGCCCAGTCTAGCTGTGAGGTTGAGATCTACGCTGGTGCCATGGCGGCACAGGAGCTCCACTGGCTGACCTTCTTGCTCACAAACTTAGGTGAGCGGCCTAGTTCTACCCCGGTCTTGTACGCTGACAACCGGGCCATGATCCTCGCGTGTGAGGAGCCTCGACTGGAGGGCAGAGTGAAGCACATCCAGCTGCGGTACTTCCTCCTACGCGAGCTGCAGCAGCGCCGTCAGGCCCGCGCAGTATAGTTGACCTCTAGTGCCAACACAGCTGATATGTTTACAAAGGGACTTGTGCCTAAAGATCATCAGCGGAACTGTGTGTACAGCTTGGTCTAGTTCCTGTAGCTTCCCACTTGCTAGGACCTGGATTTGTGTACTACTTATATATAATCTTGACTGGCCTTGTGGCTCTTGTCCTAGAGGCTAGACTATTTGTACCGCCTTGGGTTGCCCTTGTTTGTTTGTACTCTTGCTGACTGGTCTTCGGACCCCTGACTTAGTGATTGGACTAGTAGTGCCACCCTAAGCTGTGTGTCTCTTGCCTGGCACTACCCCTCATCTAGCCTAGGGGGTGTGTCAAACATATATTTATATGTTACTATATGCTAGATAGGTGCGTACTCTTAGAGAATACAACCCCTTAGCACAAAACCACCATGTATCTCACTTTCTAGTCATTCGCTACTTTGAGAACAGTGCGTTTGCATTTGATCTTCAAGTCCAATTCAGCCTCTTCTCCTCAGGGTAGGCATCAAGAAGGCATGCATTCTTGCCACAAGTCAAGCTTCTGCAGAACACGAATTGTATTGACTCTTGAACAAATTGTAGAGGTGAAATACTTACCAGCCTCTAGCAAATTACGACAAGGTAGTTGAAGTCAGGTTTCTCAAGCACTTGCGGACTAGCAACTGACATAACAAATATGCTGATTGGTGTCAAACATATTTGTATATGTTACAATTGGCTAGATAGGTGCATGCCCATATAGAGTACAACCCCTTAGGCTATATCCCCTTGTACAGCCTCGTTCTAGTTACTCCTTCTACGCTAAGATGGTATCAGATTAGGTTACGTCCGCCCACGCGCTTCCGCCCTAGCCCCTTAGCGCCCTGCTGGCCCCTTAGTGCCCCGCTGGCCCTGTACGCCCCGCTGGCCCCTTAGCGCCTCGCTGGCCCCGTTTGCGCCACGCTGACCCTGTGCACCTTGCTGGCCCCGTGCGCCCTGCTGGCCCTGTACGCCCCGCTGGCCCCTTAGCGCCCTGCTGGCCCCATTCGCGCCCCGCTAGCCCCGTCGAGCCCCACTAGCCCCGTCAAGCCCCACTGGCCCCGTGCGCCCCGCTGGCCCCGTACGCCCCGCTGGCCCTGTTTGCCGCGCTGGCCCCGTTGGCGCCCCGCTAGCCCCGTTCGCACCCCGCTAGGCCCGTCGAGCCCCGCTAGCCCCATGCGCCTCGCTGGTCCCGTATGCCCCGCTGGCCCCGCGCCCGCTGGCTCTGTTCGCCGGCCCCCAACTAGCCGGCCCCTAGCTCGCTGGCCCCCAGCTCCACTGGCACCTGCTCCGCCGGCCACAGCTCGTACCGACCCCGCGCCATGCAACCGCCGCGCCGTAGTGCCGCCGTGACGCCAGGTAGCTGTGCCGCCGGGTCGCTGCACCGCCGTGCCGCTCTGCCGCCCCTGACCTACCGGCCTTGGCTCCTTTCTGTGCCGGCACTCCTGCCGGCTGTCTCCACCGCTCTTCACCGCACTCCACCTCCCTCCACCACACTCCACCACTCTCCACTGCACTCTATCTCACTCCACCGCTCCCCTCCGCCCTGTCCTTCGCCTTTCCTCCTCTCCTTGTCAGCGGAAGTCAGCTGCAGCAGCAGTGGTGATGGCGGAATCACTGCTCCGCCTGGACGTGGAGGGTCGGGCGATCGACTTCGAGGCGTGGCTTGTCGACCTTCGCCGTCAGCGCCAGGACGGTCACTCCCTGGCTGTTCATGTCGATGGCCTGCTTCCCCGCCCCGCTGTGCCTGTTGCCCTCCCTGTTGCTCCCACCATTGCTAAAGCGTGAGGCCCTTTCCGCTATTGCACTTGCTCGTGCTGTCTGGTACTCGCGCGACGCCACCGCGCAACTTGCTATTAGCCATGCGCTTCCCCTGTCTGAGCGTCCCTGCTTTACCACTGTAGCGAACGCCCAGTAATTCTTAGATGTCGTCATTGCTCACTACTCTACCCCTGCCTCAGCCTCCGCTGGTCGCCTGATCCTTCCCATGCTGTTCCCTTATCTTGCGTCCTTCCCCACTGTTGCTGACCTTGCCACTCACCTTCGCGCACTTGAGACTAGCTACCGTGCCGCTAGCACTGAGTGACGGTGGTTCTGACGAGGGGACTGGGCCTAGTGCCTCGAAGCAGCAGCAGCAGCAACAGTGGGGCCGCCTCCCTCCGGGGTGGCCCGGTGCCTCTAGTGGTGGTGGTGGCGGTGGCGGCCCTCGCAGCTTGGCGTCGGTTGGCAGCTTCGGTGCTGTGGGTTGCCAGTACCAGTTCCAGATTGGCCCCTTCCACGGCACTGTGTGTGGTAATCCCAGTCACACTGTTGCCCCCTGCTTCTGCCGACTCAACGACCTCTTCCATCTCCGCTTTGGCCCTGCGCCGGACCTTCCCGACTGGCTCAGTCTGGTGCATCACCGTGTGCCTGTCCTTGAGACAGATATGGATCAGCTTTGCTCTGCCTTGCATGCCATGTATGCTGATGACTCTAGTATGCCCGAATATTATTACCTTGTATTGCCTAGTATAGGTGTGCCTCCTGTGTGTAGTCTAGGCTCCCCTGCTGCGTCAGGCGTAGGACCTTCTGCCTTGTTTAGCCTAGGCTCCACCTAGCTCCTCCACCGGCTGCCGCTACCGCTTCGCTCCCTTTCACGCTTGACTCTGGTGCATCTGCCTGCTTCTTCCGGGACCACACTACGCTCACGCCGCTTGCCGCCCCTATCGCTGTCGCGCTTGCTGACCCCTTCTCAGGTCCGGTAGTAGCCCGTAGCTCCACTACCTTTCCCTGTCCGGGGGTTCTCTCGGGCTCTCTTACACGCCCGCACATCCCCTCGTTCTCTAGGAACCTAGTTGGTGTCAGCTATCTTCAGGACCTCGGCGTCACCACTACATTCCCTGGCCACGAGGGATACACGGTCTGTGCCGAGGCCGCCATCAGTGCCCCCCTCACCATGTTCCCCGGGACCCAGTGTCTGGCCTTTTACGCTCGACATTGCGTCCCCCTTGGTGAGGGCATCCCCCCAGGTGCCTGTTGTTGGTGCAACCCTATGGCTTGCACTCGGCTTGTCGTCCTTGTTTGTGTGTGTGCATGCATGGCATGGAATGAATTGTGAGTCTATGTCATTGCTATCCAGTGCTTGTGTGTGTACTTGAATGGTGTATCACAATGTGATTTGTGTCGGTCAAGACATTAGCGAGTTTTTACAACTCGCATGTCAAGTCGTCGTTTGTGTGTCACATGTGTTTTTTTCTATTTTGTCGAGTGTGAAGTGTCCATCGTGTCGCAGGTGTGTGCAGCAAGCCCCCATCAACTCAAAAAGAATTTATCTTGCAGATCCAAGAACAAGAGCTCAAGATTTCAAGCCCAAGGGACGCGGATAAATATTAAATAGTGAAAATAGTAACGTTACTCCGTGTAGTGTTACATTTCACTTGGTGTAGCCCCTTGGAGGGTTGGTTTCGAGACTCTTCATGGTTGGGGACTCTGTGGTGGTATACCACCAACCTGGACCTCGGCTCTTGGGGTATGTAGAGGCTGGGAACCATCTCCCTCTCGAACTCTTCTTGCTAAGTTTGTACTCCTAAGACTATAGTGGCTGCTATACCTCCTGCCAGTCAAACCACCATAGCGTCGTCAAATCTTCATGGAATTTCATGATTCAACTTGCTGCTGATAGACGACAGCAACGCGCTCCAGATCCAACTTACAGATCACCGTTTACTTCAGCGACCAGATCGTTATCAATATTTGAAGCCGTCTGACGGAAATCCGACTGTGCTCTCTATCTCTCATTATAGGCACATCTAAGCCTATTGTGATTATAATACCTGTGCCTACCCAGGTCACTGCGGCTTGCTCGCGTCGGTCACTCACTCACCCGTCGCTTCTGTGGCACCACCGCATAGGTCACCCCTCACTCCCACGTCTTCGTCACAAGTCCCAGCACGGTCTTGTCCTAGGTCTCCCTGCGTCGCTCCCTGCTCTCCCTGCCTCGCCTGCATCGCCGTGCACACCCTGCGTCGAGGGCCGGCTGCGCCGTGCTCCTCACTCCTCCTCGCTTCGCCCTGCCAATGCGCCACTCCACACCCTGCACCTGGATGTCTGGGGCCCAGCCCCCGTCCCCGGGCCGTGTCGCGAGCGCTACTTTCTGGTGCATGTCGATGACTACACACGCGTCTCACCGCTTCTTTCACTCGCGTAACGTCACTTTCGACGAGTCTGTCTCCTTCTACCACCACTTTCCCTACCGAGGTCTCCCGGTTTCCCCGCCCTGTTTCTGGTTCCCACTCCCTTGGTAGCCCCTGCTCCTCTCCCTCCCTGTCTTGCTCTGTCTGGTGTGTCTCACGTCACTCCCCTCCCATCGGTTGTCCCGGTCGAGGAGTCGACGGACTCTAGTGGCCTCGCGGCGCAGTTCTTGCCGCCAGTTTCCACCCCAGTGTCTCCTCCTCCACCGTCGCAGCAGCAGCCGCAGCCGTCGTCACAACCGCAGCAGCCGCCGCCGCCGCCGCCGCAGCAGCAGCCATCCACGGGCTCTGGGGGTGCGGGCGTTGAGGAGGGTGCTAGTCCTGGGGTTTCTTTCATGGCTTGTCTTGATGGTCCTGGGGGTGTCACCGGTGCTGGAGAGGGTTCTCGTTCTGGGGGTGCTAGTCCTGGGGTTACTGTCATGGCTCGTCCCAGTGGTGCTGAGTGTGGCACCCGTGTTCTAGAGGGTTCTCGCTCTGGGGGTGTTGGCGTGGAGTGTCTTGGAGGTAGCAGTCGTGCAGCTGGAGCTTCTGGTGTCAGCGTGGAGCAGCAGCAGCAGCAGTCGCCGCCGGTGTCCGCCCTTCGCCTCCTCGGCTTTCACTCCCCTGACCACCCGCCTATGCCTCCCCCGCTGCCGCCTCCCCTGCCTCTCTACGACCCTTTCTTTCCTCCACCAGACTCATCTCCGGCTCGTTTCCTCCCTCGTTCTCCTCTTGTGTCTCCTCCTGTGTCTCCTCCTGTGTCTCCTGACCTGACGCCTCCTTCCCACTTCTGGTCTCGTCGTCCCTCTTGTGCTTGTCTTATCACTCCTGTCCAGTGCTCTCACCTGATGTTGCTTCGTTCTCACGCGTCTCGTCGCGGGTCTTTGCCCTCAGGCCTTGGTGCCCACTCCTACCTTTGTACCTTGTAAGTAGCATGCTTATTGTACCATGTGGTATCATAGCATGCCGTATCATGCCATGACATGTCATTTCATGCGGCATCATGTATTGCGTTGTTGCATGTCAATCGATTGGAGGTGAAATGCCATGTTCTCAATCCAGAAATCATTTTGAGCGGAAAGACTCTCATATATGTATTCCGTTGCAAAAGGGAAATTCTGCATGTGCCATGGCCAACATCGTTCTGTTTTGTGATCCATAAAAAATGAGATAGTATTATCACACGACCTTAAACCTTTGCACAAGCTAATATTGGCTTCCATTCCATGGCTATTGAGACGTAAAACCATACTGTTGCTTGTCCCAGGAGTGAGAAAGACTGGCAGAAGGAAAGGATGCTAGTGACTTAACAGTACTTGAAGCAACGTTGGGGCTCCTGTTGGTGCAACCCAATGGCTTGCACTCGGCTTGTCGTCCTTGTTTGTGTGTGTGCATACATGGCATGGAATGACTTGTGAGTCTATGTCATTGCTATCTATTGCTTGTGTGTGTACTTGAATGGTGTATCACAATGTGGTTTGTGTCGGTCAAGACATTAGCGAGTTTTCACAACTCGCATGTCAAGTCGTCATTTGCGCGTCGCATGTGTTTTTCTATTTTGTCGAGTGTGAAGTGTCCATTGCGTCACAGGTGAGTGAAGCAAGCCATCATCAACTCAAGAAGAATTGAACTTGCAGAACCAGGACCAAGAGCTCAAGATTTCAAGCCCAAGGGACGCTGATAAATATTAAATAGTGAAAATAGTAATGCTACTTCCTATAGTGTTACATTTCACTTGGTGTAGCTGCTTGTTGGGTTTGTTTCGAGACTCTTCCTGATTGGAGACTCTGTTCTGGTGTACCACCAACCTAGACGTCGGCTCTTGGGGTTTGTAGAGGCTGGAAACCATCTCAATCTCTATTCTTCTTGCTAAGTTTGTACTTCTAAGACTATAGTGGCTGCTAAACCTCCTGCCAGTCAAACCGCCATAGTGTCGTCAAATCTTCATGGAATTTTATGATTCAAGTTGCTGCTCATAGGGGAAAGCAAAACGCTCTAGATCCAACTTACAGAGCACCATTTGACTCATAGATCAGATCGGTATCAATATTTGAATTTGTCTTATGGAAATCCGACTGTGCACACTATCTATCATTTTGAACACATCTTGTGATTATAACACTTCCCAATATAGATAGGCGGTGTAATAACAATGCTTTTTACCTAACCCCCCCATTCAAACTCGCACCCTCATTTCCCTTCTCACCCCAGGAGTGAACACGGTGACAGGCGAAGCATAGCCAGCCCTGCTGTACCAACCTGTGCAATTTAGGGGATTTACTCCATCATGCCTTTACTCTAACAGCTTGATCTCTGTCATTTAGAAGCAAATATGCTGCTTCTGCGTGCTGCCTGGCAGGTCTGTGCATGACAACCAGCTCACGGGGAGACTCTCTCCTTCCATCTGCAATCTCACAACACTAGACACCATGTATGCTAAAGAAAGCATTGAGCCTATTTAATGCTGGGAGTTTGTTGTCAGGTAGGTATGTAGGATTGGAGATAGTTGAGTAGCAAGTTTAGAGTCGAGATACAAGATATCGAGGCTGGGTGGAAAACCCAACCGGACATAATGTGTTTAATATTGTAGTGTAATTTAAGGAATTGACCCACTCCTATCAACAACGTACTCCCCTCTTTTGCTCTTTTATCGTAATCCCCAGTATATAACACCCCCCGAAATAGTCACTCCATGGGTGGTTAATACGGGGGGGAGCTTATGATACGGCGCATTTTTTAGAGCACCCGCTTTTCTGACATTGAATTTTACATAACACCTTCCTCGTTTTATTTGTTTCAAAACTGTATTTGTTCTTGTATTACAAGGTCCGCTTGGCTGCAAAAAGCGAGCAGGATGAAATCGCGCGTCAACAACCATTAGCACCAGAAAACTGGGCAGAAACATCAAGTGGCTGCGCGGAAATCCCTAGCAAGGTCGAGAGGATCTTGACCGCCCAAATCGAAATGGGGAATCGAATTGTGGGGGAAGGGGGAATCGAAATTGTGGGGGGAAGGGGGATACGAAATTGTCAGGGGAAGGGGGAATCAAAATTGTGGGTGAAGGGGGAATTGAAATTGTTGGGGAAGGGGGAACTGAAACCGTTGGGCTAGGGGGTTACGATATTGTGGGGGAGACGGGAAAATATATTTTTCTTGCCTCGTTAGCAGCCGCTCCGCACCCTTTGGGCAAATAGGGCCTGGATATTGAAGTGAAAGAATTGACTAGAACAGTGACATACAAGTGAATATAACCTAATGGGTTGTACTCTCTAAGGCACAACCCTGTATAGTCTCTAACAACAAGCAAGTAATATGTTTGACACACCCCCTAGACTGGATAGGGATAGTGCCTGGTGAGAGACAAGCAGCTCAGGGTGGCACTACTAGTCCAGCCTCTAAGGCAAGGGTCTAAAGACCAGTCAAACGAGTACAAACAAGGCAAGAGCAAGCCCAGGGCGGCACTACTAGTCCAGCCACTGAGGAGAGGCCACACGGCCAGTCAGGGTAATATATATAAAGGTATGTACACAATCAAGGTCCTAGCAAATGAAAGGCAAAAGGAACAAGACCTAGCTGTACACAGCGCCGCTAATGATCTTTAGGCGCAAGTGCCTTCGTAAAGATATCAGCTGTGTTGGCACCGGAGGCCAAGTGTACTACACGGGACTGGCGGCGCTACTGTAACTCGCGCAGGAGGAAGTACCGCAGCTGGATGTGCTTCGCTCTGCCCTCCAATCTAGGCTCCTGACACAGGAGGATCATGGCCCGCTTGTCAGCATACAGGACCGGGGATGAGCTAGGCCGCTCATCTAAGTCGGTGAGCAAGAAGGTCAGCCAGCGGAGCTCCTGTGCCGCCATGGCACCGGCGTAGATCTCAGCCTCACAGCTAGACTGGGCAACAGACGAGGAGCGAGTGGACCTCCACGAGATGGCACCTGAACCAAGGCTAAAGTAGTAGCCCTGGGAGGACCTGAGGGTCTCAGAGTCGTATGGCCAAGAAGCGTCTGTGTGCCCAGTAAGGACCACTGGCCTGCGTCCTTCGAGCACTAACCCCATGCCCGATGTACTTGCTAGATAATGCAAAACCCTCTTAGTGGCCGACCAGTGCTGTGGTCGGTGTCTGCCTGGCGCCACAAAGCGAGCCAGGATGCTGAGAGGGTATGCGAGATCTGGTAGAGTGCAAGTCATCAGGTACATGAGGCAACCCACCAACTCTGTGTAAGGACCACTGGGCTCTACCGACTCCTCAAGAACTAGAGCTGAGAACCTGTGATCTACTGGCAGAGGTGTGGGCTGTGCGGAGGAGAACTGAAGACCGAACCTCTGAAGGACCTAACGCACCAAGTGTGACTGTGTGAGAGTGATGGTGCGCGCTGCTCTGTCCCTAGAGATCTGCAAGCCAAGGTAGCGGCGCAACTCTCCTAAATTAGTGCAGGTGTGTCTCCTCAGCAGCTTGGCCTTCACGGAGGCTAGCGTATCTCTGTCTGCATTAGCAAAGACTAGATCGTCTACGTAGACTAGGATGTAGAACGGAGTATGGCCTGCACAAACGAAGAGCGAGGGGTCAGCAGAGGACGGAAAGAACTGCAGGTCAGCGAGTTTAGCATATAGCGTGTCGTGCCACTTTCGTGGCGCCTGTCGCAGGCCGTAGACTGGGTGCCACAGGAGCCACAGAGTCTCAGGAGGGAAGGTACCAGTGAAGCCCTGAGGACGACGTAGGTAGACCTGCTTGTGTAGGCTGCCCTGAAGAAACACAATGGAGAAGTCGATGGAGTGCAGCTCGTAGTCACGCTGTGCTGCTACGTGTAGCAGTGACCGAAGAGTGGTCATCTTCGGGGTCGGAGCGAAGGTCTCAAAGAAGTCCACCCCCTCACGCTGACTGAAGCCTCTAGCCACGTAGCGCGCTTTGAACACATACGGCTCTCCAGGGGGGCGCTTCACCCAGAAGAGCCACCGGCCATCGACTACGTTCACCACAGGCGGGGGAACTGCGTCGATGTAGGTGCCGGTGGATCTCCAAGATGCCATCTCCTGCTCCATGGCAGCTATCCACTGAGAGGCCCAGGGTCCTGAAGTTGCCACAGTGTAGGTGCGAGGGGTAGGGATGTCAAAGGCGTCAGGGTCATCCTCAGGGACTAGCTGCATGGAACAGAGATGGGGAGCAGCCTCGGACAGGAAAGCAAGCTCGTACTGCCAGTCCTCTAGGACATCAGTGCCAAGGGCAGGTGCACCCCCGACGGACGGAGGATGGGCAGGGTCAGAGACCAGAGCGGTGGCGTAGTCAAGGCGGCAGGTAGAGGCGAAGCCAGCGACGGCAACGACAAGCGTGTCAAGACTCGAGACAGGAACAACAAACAAGTAATATGTTTGACATTGGAACATTCAAATTCATTTTGCATTTTACATAACGCACGGGCGTTATATTTTTCCGGGCCACTGTTAACACCCACTCATTTTTTTAGTGAATTTTTATATCCACCATAGGGTGTTACGTACGGAGGAGTATGGTTTGTTTTCACCAAAGCCATGGTTGTGTCTGTGAGGCGAAGAAGGTGGTTTAGTGGTTGTCAATGCTGCTTGCATTCTTGAGTGTCCCTTCATGCGTTCGAATGCACACTTGCACGAAGCCATATCTCGCAATTATGAAACAAGCCGTCAAGGCACCCCCTTTTTTTGGCCCACCTCATCATCCAAAATTTCTTTCCACCACAGGCTTCTCCGCAACAACTTTTTCTATGGGGGATTCCCTTCTTGCCTCTTTGAGCATTGTCTGCACATGATGTGAGTGATGTGGTGACGTGGACTACACCGTAAGCGTTTAGGAAGTATAAGTATGCTCAAGAAGTGAGCCATTAGAATGAGCAAGGCATGCGAGGTGTAGAAGTTGGTGGAAACCCAACGAAGGCTAGGGTCAATGAAGACCATGTTTGGTTTTAGATGACGTACACAGAGCGAGCTTTGAACGGACCTTAGTGAAAACTCGAGCCAGTGATTGACAAACCTAGGAAGGCTGCAAAAAAATAGCGGAATAACGCCAGCATAATTCACTTACTGGCAAGAGTAAAGGGCCGAGCTGCGGCTTGGCTCGGGTAAAGGGTGAGCCGGGGCCTTTTATTGTGTGTCAGCTCCTCCCCTGGAACAAGCCAAGCCAGCTCGGTGAGCTGGCTAGATGCTCGCCTGGCTCGCCAGTCAGATCATCGACAAGCCTCGCATGGCTTGTCGCACCCCCACACGTTCCCGAGTCGAGTCCCGTACAGCATTTTAATCTACGTCTAGACTCCTGCTCGGCCGGCAACCTGTCCGATCCACGCAGGTCGGCTGCCGGAGCGTCAGACTAGATCAGCATGGATTGGTGGGCAAGTGGGCCGATTCCGGTTCACCAGCCGCCTCAGCTCGTTCCGGCTCGGGTCGAGCCGTGCCTGGCTCGCCTAGTTCTGGTGAGCCGCAGCCGGCTTGTTGCGAGCCAGCCCGACTCCCTTTGCTCATGTCCACTATTCTTTGTGGATGCAAGTAGTATTTCTCCCCACAATGCAGTGGTGATTAATGCATGCTTCTACTTCTTTGCAGCTTATTGGTTGGTTTCAAAGGAGGGATCAGGGGGCTAACTCGAGTTGCATAAGGAGTCATCGGTCAAATAGAGGTAAACTAACAGGCACTTGTCATACACACACATCTCACTTTGCCGCCCCTTTGTTTTGACCCATGTTCTAGTGACATTAGCAACAACAGCTTCTACGGGCCCATCAACAGCAACTTCCGCATCATTATTCCCCGCCATGGCGCTCTGCTCAACATCACAGGCAACTACTTCTACGGCGACCCAATGCTCTACGCCGATGGCTGCCATTTTTGCCCCTTCGAGGTTCATGTGAGAGTGTGACCATGGATACGTCACTGCCAATGACTCCCTCGGCTCCATCTGCACCCGCCCTTCTCTACCCTCCCCGTAGGTATGCTGTATGGATGGCTAAAAACAGGTATAGGTGATTCAGGTGTCTAGTTCATTTCCTGTTAAACCCTTCAAGCGCCCATATGGGCATGTATGTTGTAATGCTCATGGGAGAAAGAGAGGCATAGGTTTGGAGACAATATTTTGGTCTCATCTTCAGCGCTGGGTTTGGGTTGGGAATGATGCTAGTGAAACAGTGGGAGGAGATTGCGGCTTGATGATTCCATAGGAGATCAAGCGTTGGTTTGTTTCAGAGTCTAAGTCCATTGTTCTTGGCATTTGACCCATGATTATGCCCACACGTATGGATATCCAAGATGCAAAATTTCGGCAGGCCGCTTTTATTTTTAACTGTTTTTTTTCGATCAAATTTTCTGACGAATTTGGGGAAAAAACGCCAACATTTTAAAAAACTTTTAAAAAAGGTTTTTTTTTTTTTTCAAGCCCTAATGTCTCCCAGATCCGCACATTATGTCCGCCGAAACGCGAGATCCACGCATCTCGGCGAGCGAAATGCCAGATCCACGCATATTGGCCGGCGTTTTTCATAAAAACCCGGCCGAATTTTGGCACCAATTAAAAGGGAGAAAACGTCATCCATCTTTTTCGTATTATATAGCCATATAATCCGGTACCGTACCATACGGGGAAAAAATGAAAAAGTCCTCTTTTTTCACCTTGTGGATATCTGTAAAACGCATGGTTCGTATAGACTTTGTGAATTATTAGACCTATGGTAAGTAACAAACTGATGATTACGCAACGGACCTCTGGGGAGTTATGGGGTGCTAAGAGAATCAAGTGAGTCAGTGGAGCAGGCAAAGCTATTATCAATTGAAACAACAAATATCAAAATGCAACCTAAAGAGGTTTTTTTTTTTTAGACAATTCGATATGGCAAATAGTAAAATGGAGTGCAAGCCATTGCTTTCAGCCTTGACGATGGTAGACCACCCCTCTCCAGACCCTTCAACTTCTTCCCACCCTCCTCCCCCCCTCTCGACTTCCCCCATCCTCTCGAGCGCTCTCCATAGGCGCAATGGTGGGCATCGCTGTGGGCTCTGCTGCCGCCTTTGCTCTCCTCGTCGCTCTCATTGTGGCACTGCTCTTGCCCAGACAACACAGTAAGCCTGCACATCATTTCCCTCCACCAGGCCCTCCTTTCATGTAGAATCTAGTGGATGTGCAAAGCCTTTGAGCTATATGCGCTGACTCTTTTGGCCGGCCATTTCTTGCGGCAGAGAGGTGGAGCGGCCTGGACGTGTGTCAGGAGTTCAGCATTGGCAAGATTCTGCGGGCAACGGACAACTGGGTGAACGGTAATGTGGTGGGGAAGGGCGGCTTTGCCACGGTGTACAAGGGGGTGTCCAGCAAGGGCGAGCTGTGGGCCGTCAAGCGCAACAAGCTCATGTCCAACGACTTCGAGACCGAGGTGAGCTCGAACAATATCTTTCTCCAGTCACAAATCAAACCTGTGAGGGAAGTGCAGCTTGGGTTTTTGGTCTTGAGGGAAACGATTTTTGGGTATCTTTGTGCGCTCCCTCCCTGCTGTTTCTTCTCTCCTCTCTCCAACCCCCCCACCACCAGGTGCAGGCGATGGCGTCGCTGCGGCATGAGAATGTGGTGCGGCTGTTGGGCTTCTGCTTGCATCAGAACGTGGAGAGCGGCCAGCAGGAGCAGATCCTCGTGTACGAGTTCGTGGGCAATGGGGACGTCAAGCACCACATCCATGACACCAAGAGTATGCTCAAACTTGTGTTTTGACATGGTATCAGAGTAGGCTAGTGTTCAGATCTCAGTGCTAATGCAGGCGGGTGTTGGAAAGAGTTATTGGGGTTGGCTCAGGGATTTTGGGGAAGGTGTAGAGGTGTTGGGTGCTATGGATGCGCTAACTCACTAAAGAAATATGCAGTGAAATATGTAGTCACACCCAATTCTCTCCGATCCCCCACCAACCCCCCGCCAGCCCCCCTGTCCTTGTAGCAGCGGGTGCAGCTGGCGGTGGGCGCAGTAAAGGGAGTGGCCTATTTGCACAGCTTCGCGACGCCCATTGTGCACCGCAACCTCAAGCCCGGCAACATCCTCGTGGGGGAGCACAACCAGGCCAAGATTGCCAACTTTGGGCTGCTCAAGCTGCTTAGCCATGCAGACGGCAGCCACGACCGCCCTCGAGTGACCTAACGCTGTCACTCTAGCAATGATGTTTGCTTTCCCTTCCTCCATGTCCTTCAAAACAACCCCCAGTTCCCAGCTTTGTTGTGGTGTTACTTCAGCTGCTTACAATGTAGAAGGCTCCTCCCTTCCCCTTCTCTCCCCTCCTTTACCCCCTATGAACCGCCTTGGTATATCAGCTTTGGCGTGGTGCTGCTTGAACTGCTGACAAAGTAAAGGCCGGCACTGGAGGGCACAGACAGCCACATCAGCGACTAGGTGAGTGACATGAGTGACACGTGTGTTACGCGTGGCACACGGAGCAATGTCATTCTCTCCTTTTTGGTACATCATTGTCACTTCTCTCTCAAGTGCTATTATTCTTTGTCCATTCCCCTCACTCATTCATTGACGCACTTGCCCAAATTCTCCCCTCCTTCACCATGCATTCTCATCCTCCTCATCCCCCACTGCATTCTGCTAACTGATTTGGTCAAAATGTTGACTTGAATTGGTGGGCTAGCTCACCCTCAACTTCCCTGACAGAACCTAGAACGGTTTTATGCACTCGAAGATGGCCAGCTCAGAGTGACAGATCCTAGGGATTGAATCCAAGACCACTCTGATACCATGTGTGATTTTTTTTTTCAAATTGACTGTATTCAGGTGGTGAGTTGAATTGTCCAGTCAGTGCTCCCATAGGGCAAGAATTTGTGGTCATCCCAATCGCGCCCTCCTGCAAAACCCCCATGCTTCCCAGACAGGCGTGAAATGATGCGGTTTATCCCATTTGCCCAATGCCACGATCCCCCCCAATCACTCCTTGTGTAGGCCGCTAAGAAGGTGTTGGGGTACAAGCTGGGCGCGCTGAAGGACGCGAGTCTGGAGGCGTCGGACGAGGCGGTGGTGGAGCTGACAGACATCGTTCTCGGCTGCCTCAAGATGCCCTCCTCCCGCCCCCCTCACATGAAGGACGTCGCGCGCTGCCTGCACCACCTCCTCCAGCTCCACTGCGCCACCCACGGCGAATCCTCCATGGAGGAATCTAGCTTGCATGGAGGGGAGGTCCACGGGTGGCGAGGGAAACAGCTCGGACATGTTTGGGAGGAGCGAGTGGTCCGAGGGACATATTGGGGCGTCGCCTGCTTCCAGGAGCCTCGTGCATTCGCTATTGGAGAAATGGCGGATGATATAGTAGGAGCTGACCTTGGACTTACCATCTGAAAGTCAAACAAGGAATTTGGCTAGAATTAGAGCATATCCTTGCGGCTGGGGCTTATTTTTTCAGGGGTAACTACCCGGATTTCGACAAAATAACGGGTGTTTTTTCGACCGAATTCAGACTACGATGCGTTCGATTTTCATTTACCCGGATTCTGACGGGTACATTTTGACCAGAACCCGTGAAGTGAAGTGACGTGTTATGTTCCGGCAAACCTTGATGCTATTACTTCTCACCTCCACCTCACCGCCCCCACCACCCCCTGCCATTCCCTCTCCCTAGGGAAAATCAGCCACAGCAAGGAAATTTCAGAACCCTAAGAGCGGAGCAGAGTGACTCCTTGGTAGCTCCCTTTATCTGATCAAGGTTATTCTAAAGGAGTGTTTGACCTTTTTAAAATTTTACCGGAACGACGCGTTGTATTTTCTCCCATCCGGACTCCGACGAGTAACTTTTAATGTACACCCGTTTTCCGGATCCCACTCTCGCAGGACCTGGATCTGCTGTGTGGACGAAAACCCTAAGGTAAGCCCTGCTTGCGGCCTCTTCCCAGACCAACCTGTTCCCATACTCACGCTACAGTGTCGCGTAATTTTGACGTGAAACCGTTCAGTGCGGTTCCGCGTAGTTTGACGCGAGGTTGGGATTGTCAGGTTTCAGGGCGTGGTTGGGATTGTAGGGAGACAACACAGACTTGTTTGGGAGGAGTGAGTGGTCCGAGGGAACTAGTGGATTGTCATCTGCTCTCAGGAGGAGCCTCGTTCATTCACTGTCAAAGGAGTGGCGGATGATTCTATAGGAGAAAGGAAATCGCTTAGAATTTCTATCTCCGTCGGTCTCAAACGACTCTTTCATAGTAGAGGCTCAAATATGCACTTGCTTCAATGCACATAACATGCCATCAGTGCCACAGTTCATCATAACATGACATCTTACAATAGGAATTTTAGTTTGATGCAGCACTGTCTAGTATAGTTTTCCTACTTTGCCACCAGACCATTGGTGTATGTTCTAAGCTGGTTTTTTGTCACGGGGTTACCATTGCACCAAGGCTTCACAAAAAAAGTTAAGCCAGGTTTTTTCCAACGTGTTTTAAGACCATAGACTATAATATCACACCCTGTGTGCTCTTGAAAACTGTGATTTTCTAGGGTCATAAAAAAGGCATGCAGCAGAACACAACCATCATGAAACTGTGAAAAGAAAAATTATTGCAACAAATGCAATTCTTTGATTGGGCAATGAGACACACTACCACAAAAAGAGTTCAGCGCGACCAGCTCACGAATCGCATGACTCTACTGAAACTGCCCTACACACCCCATGTGGTTCAAGCGCACTATGGGTGTGCTACAGGTTTTCCAACGTAGATTATTCTCGCACAACAGTCACAATAGTGGTCCTAGAATAACGCCGCAGGAGCAGAGGGGCAAGAAGAGTCCCCCCTACGTTTCCAAGGTTTTAGCTTTGAGAGTATACAAGCAGACGTGCAGTGGATGCAGGATGAAGAGGAGGGAAAGGGTTAGGCTCCACATGCAACGGATATCCGTGAACCGCAGCACGGATAGTTAACTCAGGCATGTCATGGTTGATTGTGTGATCACGCGCGACACACACACATCTCGCATGCCGCCCTATGCTCGCCTTGTCTCTCTCCGTCACCCCATGCTTGCCTCTCCCATCACTCGATGCTCGCCTTGTCCCTCCGCTCGCCCTATGCCCCGTCGCCTTATGCCCGCATTGTCACTCCAATCGCCCTATGCTCGCACATGCAATGGAGGTGGAACTAGAGACATTCGACACGCTGCAAGGACAATGACTTCGCACAAGGCTTGGCGAACATGAGGAAGACGAAGAGAGTGATCCAAGTTTTACCCGAGCATGATGAGGTTGTGACAAGCGATGATGGTGTTGCCCTTAAGCAATGTCGAGTATGAATAAGGGTTCTCGTGGCAGAAAGTCATCAAGGGCTGATGACTATCAGCATGCTTGACTATGAGATGGGCAAGATGAAGATACTAGAGACCTGGAGGTGGCAAGATGGTCGTAGGCCAGCTAGGAATGTAGCTTGTGAGCGGGGGGTTTCTCTAATAGCCCAAGAGAAGGATGTTGCGAAGAGCTTTCATGATGAGTCTGTCATGGGCGATAGTGACGATGATACTGATAATGCAATGTATATGTTATATTCTATTGCAGTCTCTAATAATACACACAATTAAGAAGGTGAATTGGGTTACCCTTTCTTGTAGAGTAAATATAGGGTTACCCTTAAGTCTTAGGAAAAAAAAATGAGGACCGCTCTGATTTTCAGAGTAGTGGGAAATGTCACACCCAAATCTCATAGTAGTGAAAACCCAAATATCTGCACTGCCTGTATACCATCATCCACATGATTACGCCTGTCACAACCCATCCGTTGTTACCTGCGATTTGTTACATCAGCCCGTCATTTCACATGCAACTCATGCGGCCCTATGTCACCAACACATGCCTGCCTCATCATCGAGCCAACCCGCGAATCTGACCACATGTCAAACCTACGATTGAATTTGCGAAGTTCCTTAGCCACCAGATTCACGACCCGCAGGAGCTCGCCGAATTGATTTTCTCGTTGCCTAGAAGGACCGAACTTCCAGGGAGATCAGTTGGGTGCCCTCAAAACACATATAGAATTATCCGGTGTTACATACCTACATATAGTCCCGCAATCTACTTGGCATTGGCGGTCTCAACTGAGTCCATACATCGAAGGGGGGAGTGTGTAAGGAAACAATATTTCTTTATCCAGGGTCCCTCTTTGTAAAGCATACACTTCTATAAATGAGACGTCACAAAAAAAAAATGTGTGGTATAGTGGGCGACTCTAGATAAGTTTGGACTCGTCTGTGATTGGTCAGCCAATGGGATGATTTTGCCTATTCGTGACGTAGTATTCGCATGTCGTTCGATGGTCTGAACTTTGGAACATCTTAGTTCCGAACTCGATGTTCCACAATCAGTGAGCTTGCATATGTGAGTTTCGAAACTAGGGGTTCCACGCACAAACAGAACATGCGTATTCCGAGTTCGGAACTGAGTTCCGAAACGCAAGCGGCGAAACCATAGGCCTAACTTGCACGGAATCCTCTCCCTCAGTGGTTCGTGCATTTCAGGCAGGTACAGTAAGGTCGCGGTACATGTGCACAGATGCCCCCAAATCCGAATGCTGCCATGGATTAAGGCTGTCCCAGGATCGAATGTGTCGAGGAAAAGTTGCACTATCGATTGATACAGGGTGCTTTTATACTTCCAAGGTACATCCGGTAACCCGGTTTATCCTATCCAAAGGGAATAGACCCTTCTAGATATAGAATCACCCTTCGTATAGCCATGCGATGCTATTGGCTTTAAGGGATTACGACAAAATTACGCTAGATATAGCGCGGCAGTACATCCCGAGCCTGGTCGGTGATATAATCATGATAAAAAGATAAACCAAAGGATAATGGAAAATGAGGAATAGGAACCCAAATGAGATAAGGTAAAGATCTAATGAATAAGGATAAAAAGGAGAATGAGATAGAGAAGAAAGATGGAAATGAGAAAGAAGTGTAACGGGGTCGTACTCTCACACAGGCGGTTCTTACTACCTCTCCCAACAGCTGAACAATGATTAATGCTACAGCATCAAGCATACGACGCCCAAATCCTGCATGTACCTACGCAGATTTTTGCGAAAACTCAGAAGAGGCGGCGAATAACGTTAAATTCTCTCTCTCTTTCGCCAATAATAGACCGCATGCCCATGAGGGTGTGGAAGGGTTGGTTGGGAAATGTTATTGCCGTTGGCCTCGTGCCCCTCTTTTATTTGCTAGTTACTTCGCACAATTTGCTATGGCAGGCAGGGGTGGTTTGGTGGGGCCGTTCGAAAGGCGAAGTTTCAGAAGTTATGTTCGTCCGATAGCGCAAGAAGTGCCAAAGCTGTCGTGGGCCCCATTTTGCAGCCTCCCTTGTCAATTTATTCAACGTCTGTGACATCATCCCATCTGTGCTATTTAGGACACCCTCTAATCTCCTACCGACCACCAAAGGTTGGACGAGCACAGCTTGTTTCGGGTAGATCATAGACGCCCCGAGATAGATTGGATAAAAATACACAAGTTGATGCAATAAACAAAAAATATTTCACCCAGACGATTGTGGTTGGTTGCGGAAAATGAAAATGTTCTTTTCGATGTGACCTCTGGCAAGCTTCGACACGTCGAAACGTTTATCGTGCCCTAGGCGAAACCCCACAATAAGACCCTTTTCGCGACTGAAATCTGCAATTTTGTAAGCTCGGCAACCTCAGAAACAGCTCAGCTCGCGCATCTTCTATTTTGATAAGATATTTCATCGAACAGATGCCTATCTACACAACGGGGCCTTTATGTGGAAGACTGTTCGAGAGGTGGTATGTTGTAGCCTACCACTTTGCTGCATCCCAGGGCCCGTTCTTTGCGCTTAGCCTACCACTTAGCCAGTGTGCAGCTTTCTGTCAGGCACCTTGAGACGAAAATTTGATGGTCTTGAAGACCTGATAATTACCCTGGTTTCGGAATCGAAACTTTTGGAATTATACATGACCCGAAATTGTGAGAGCTTGTTTTTATATGCTTGATTCCAAGAACAAGCCCTGGGAAGGAGAACCTGGAGACCACGGCTAGCACCGAATACGGCTGCGTTCTGCAGGCAAAAAAGGAAGGTACCGATTACATCAGAGCACCTTCCGAAAGCGCGAATTTTTGCCTCGGATCGAGGGTCAGCCCGAAAATATCCTTCCAAACCTTGCACAATGTACTTGAACCTGGTTACATCGAGATGCCTGCAGAACGCGTTCACCTACAGAAGACATCGACGTCACGGAAGCACACTCCCTCGCTTCCCTCCCTGGCAAATCTGACGCAGACTTGACGCAATGTTGATGTTTGCTCAATCGCGGAGTCCACCTTGCATGCGGCGTTACATCAGCCGCACGGGTGTGCTAGGCCTCCACACCCCTAAAATGCAACCGCCAAAGCTTGACCCCAAGAAAAGCGAACTTGGGCGTGCCCTGAGGTTGTGGGATAGTGAGTACATCTCCAAACCCTAGGGTTTTTTTTTCCGTCATTTTACCCCCGAATATTTCTCATCTGCTCGTGGGCAGCATGTTTATGTTGCACAACTGTTATAGCCCGACCTGCAGGTTGCAACTCTCTTTCTCTCAAGTTGCTGCATCTTGAGAACCTGTAACGCAATCCACCCCCAGCAGTGGTTGACGAGACTCAAACACCTCAACTCTGTGCCTCGACAAACTTGGCAGGTTTGCGTCCCTGCCAAGTATCGAGGTGAAGAAGCACGAAGTGTGCTCAAAGGGTAATTACTCGTACGAATTTTTCTTTCGGGCGGTTTAGCGTATGTGTACCAATGTGTGTTTGATTGCACAAGGGCGAAACGAAAGTCCAATAGTCGAGTCTCGTTTTCTATCAACTTGCCCTAACAAAAAAAAACCGATGTGAGTAGTTTTCGCAAAAACGCAAGCATGCAAACCCCTCTTGCAACATGACAAAGAGGCAGGTGTGAGTCCCCTGCCAACTGACGGGGCTCAAACCTGACACCTCTGCCAGGTTGCGTAGCCCTTGGGGACTCCCGCGCATGCACGAGCTGGATAAATATGACGTTTCGCAAAAACATATCGCTTATCTTTTTCCTCGTCAACCAATCGTACTCTGCCGCCCTACCTACTTCAACAGTACCAATATGGACCCTGCCGGTCGGGCTTTAAACTCGCTCCTCTCCTTTCGCGTGCGGATTTCGCAATTTGGTTGCGTGGCTTCTGAGCGAGGCTCGGAACGTGCACCTGGTTTGGGTGGTAACCAGTGCTCGCGAAATCGCTTGAGGAGCTTCCTTGATGTCGACGTCGACGTCGACATCAGGTGCCTGCAGAACCCAGCCTACGTGTGTGAACTGTGCAAATTGATGCGACTTTCCTTTGCCCTTCACTCGGTTGTAGTCACGCACGCGCACACATACTTGGGCACCGTGGCAGCAGCCAGATGGAATGTTGGAAGCCCTACTGCAGCTGCGGGCAGCCAGGTGTTGACCGACTCATATCGGTGAACCGATTGCCTGGTAGCTGCGGGTTGACGTGACCAAGGTGCACGGACTAAGACTATGTCTAGTTTGTGTGGACTGGTCCGGAGATGCTCACGACGACCAGTGACTCTGACAAGTCATAAGTAGTCGTGGCTATCATGATGGTTCTTTGAGAGGAGCAAGGCAGCATTTGCCTTGCTGGTTGGAGTTGCGTACACGTCAAACCTAACCTTGCTAAGTTGGGTTGGAGAATTGGGTAATTCGGCAAACCCAACCCTTCGGCAAATTCGGGGTGGTTGGTTACACCCGCAGCGCCACGCAACTTTGGTTGGGTTTGCACTTGCCTATATATTTGCATGCTTATTTGTACTTTGGATATATATTTCTAGTGAACTTCTACTCTACTCGAATTTCGACCAAGTACTTTATGGCAAACTCTGCCCAAATACCACCAGCGCCTAGCACGCTATTCGAATAGCGTTACTCTATCGGAATCGCTCCACACTTTACCAGTGCTCTCGCTTTAGCATTCCTTCATGGTGCGGTGAGCGTGGAACGAACACGCGAGCATTATCGATTTTCATCGTCATCGATCTACTATGTTCGTTCGTTCGTCTTGGAGGCTGCAGCTATAGCAGAGGACTATCGTTGGTGTAAGTTGCGATTTATTTAATTTCCCTCCAGTTACGTTCTCGGACCCAAGGATAGGGCTTTTGGTATTTACTTACCATTTGCCTGAGGACCCTTGTGAGGTGACCCCGAGACGAGGGAATTAAGTAAATCGCAGTTTATACTAGCTGATCGTTGGTGTGTAGAAAAGTCGGTGTAATGGCGAACGCGGAGGAGGCAAATGTTGACGTCACTAAACTGCATGAGCTAGAGGAGATTCTGCACACGCGTCGTTCTCGCAGAGAGCTTAATGAGGAGGATTATGAGCTAATGCTGGAAGGGATTCGAGCGAGGTGGCGACGTGACCACCCTTCTCTTCCGGTAGCGGAGAACGCGCAGGCTGGAATTCCGCAAGGTGCGTCAGTGACGGCTAGCGACGATGAAGATAGAGCTAGTGTGGCGAGCGAGCGGCGTTTCGCTCGTGGCATTCTTAGAGGAAACGTACGCGGTAGCACTGCTAGTATGGGTGGCGTTCAGGAGCGTGTGCATCAAGCGGCAGCATTGCGCGAGCGCGACGAGATAGGGCGCCGAAGCGTTGTTGGAGGAGGACATGTAGAGGAGCGCGATAGTGACGTTATGCCCGGCATTATACCGCAAAGCTCTGCGGTAAGAGACGTTGGGATAGCGCCTGACTACGGCTACTTTAAATTCACTCTAGACAAGATCGCCATGCCTAGGCCGTTAGAAGGGCGTCACAACTTGTCATCTTGGGTAGAATCGATTGAGCCCCAACTCGAGATAGCTCAGCTCAAACGCTTTATGGACGGCTCCACCCCTACTCCTCCGAAGCACGCAGTAGCACTTCTTTCGCAATTCCGAGCAGCTCAGTTACTGACGTTTACGACCATTTCTCATTGTTGCTCCCCCCAAGTGCAAGTCGCCCTTAAAGCATGTCGCTTGAAGATAGATGCCGGGTTGCAAGCCTGGCAGTTCATCATGCGAACGTACATGGCGAAGGACAACTTGTATCTAGGTCAGTTAGAGCAAGCGCTCACTAACCTCGAGATGGGCGAGCACGAGTCCGCCACGTCTTACTGTAACCGTGCACAGCAGCTTCTCGTAAATCTCAGAATGGTCGGCGTAGACTACTCGCAGGGGTCGTACATTACCCATGTCGTAAAGGGGTTACCGCAGCAGTATAATCTCTTACGTCGTATGCTGAAGCTGCCGCAGGTGCGCGGCGAGTTAGACGACGACACCCTCGCTAGTTACATAATAGAAGAGGAATGCACTTTGGCGGCAGAAGGGCGAAAGGACTTCTCCCCTCCCCAGGCAAACCTGACCTTCCCAAAGAGGTTTGGCAAGCCATCATTCCTCCCAAAGCAAGATACGCTTCCTGCCTCTTCCCCATCCACTCCTGTGCAACAGCCATCGGCGAAGCAGTCAAGCGGGGGTGGAGAAGGAGAGGGGAAGGGAAAAGGGGCGAAGGAGGAAGTGCAGAAAGAGGGGAGAAAGCCTTTCAAGGGGAAATGCTATTCGTGTGGCCAGCCAGGGCATGTCGCTTTCCATTGCCCAGAGCGCAAGGACAAGGTAGCGCAGAATGGGCAAGGGAGTGGGGGTGCTAATGGGGGTGGCGGCAACTGCAAGGAGGGCAGCAGTTCGGGGGGCGGAGGGCAGTCCACCTGCGCGATGGTGGAACCAATCCTAACGCAGCAGTCTTCGATCTTATTGGAACCGGAGGCCGGGGAAGGCTTGCAGGCTATTGTAGCTGCTGTGAAAGCCAACCCGAGTGTTGTGCTTTTGGACTGTGGATGTTCCCACCACTTGATGGGAGATCGGGCGGCATTTTTGGAGCTGATTAATGATAGTTCCATCAGCCAGGTTCGCGGGTTCAACGGCGCGATACAACCAGTACAAGGGAGGTGTGAGAGTACGACCCCGTTACACTAATTTCCCCTTTTCATATTTCCTTTCTATTTCATTCCTCTTTTTATCCTCATTCATTTGGTCTTTATCTCATCTCATTTGGTTTCCTATTCCTCCTTTTCCATTATCCTTTGGTTTATCCTGTTATTATAATTATATCACCGACCGGGCTCGGGATGTACTGGCGCGCTATATCTAGCGTAATCCTGCCGTAATCCCTTAAAGCCAATAGCCTCGCGTGGCTATACGCAGGGTGATTCTATTTCTAGAAGGGTCTATTTCCTTTGGATAGGATAAACCTGGTTACTTGATGTAATCTGGAAGTATAAAAGCCCCTTGTACTTATTGATAGTGCAACATTGAGCAAACCTTTCCTCGACACATTCGATCCTGTGACACTTGGTAATCAGAGCCAAGGTTTCAGCTCAACGCTTAACCGCTGGGCCCCCAGGAGCACGCGGAGGATGGAGTCGAAACTTCAATGCCTGTAAGTAAAATGCACTTTCATTCAAGTTTCGACTCACCTCTCGCAGTTGCACCTGGGGTCCCCTTCGAAGGCGAGATGCCTCGCCGACCGTTCGATGGACTGCATCGACGTAGCCGATTTTTCGCGGGGGCAAACGGCCTCGACCTCGCGAACGCGTCACTTCTGGCGGAACACTCCCTGCGACATTCGGAGAGGTCGCAGTTCGCGACAACACTTGGAGTTGCGCGGAACTCTGCGGAGGTTCGACCGACGACATCCGTCCGATGGAGATTCGACGCTTCAGATCGACCGAGGCGAAAACGAAATCCTTCTGAGCTAGTTCGAGTTTCAGCGCGAATGGGAACGGGACCTTGCAAGCCGCGAAATTCTTCGGAGCGTTGGATCGTTCGACAGCCGACATCGACGACCGAGAATTGCTGAAGGAAACGAGTCAACCCGTGCACCGAAAGCTGCTGAACGCGACTCAGGAGTCTCCACAGATCGCTTGGATTTTGGACCGTCGGATCAAACACTACTTCAACGGACGAGATGGAGCGCGACTTCTGCCTCAAGGAAGAATGACGCCTAAAACCAGAAATCAGCCGTTTTCGACACTGTTGACAAAATCCTTCATTTGGTGACGAATATGGCGCGCAAATCATCTGCAGAGTCAGAAATCTGCCAGAGTATTACCTACTTGGTAATAGCTGCAAGCAGAAAATTGACACGAGAACGTGGATCGTCGGATCGTTGCGGAATCAACGGCACGAATGCAGCGGAGACTACACTATGGGAAATCATCATCATGGAGACAACATTCGTGACCAGCGACTGCACAATCGACGCATCTTCTGACTGGTGTTGATAACGATCGAGTTATTTTGACGAAGTCATCTTCGTTAAAAATGGATCGACATCAACACAGCGAGATCTTCACCCAGGAAAAACAATGGAGCTGCGTGAAGACATGTTCTCCATCCATGAGATACTTTATCTCATAAATTGGATCGACAAGCTATGGGATTGCAGAGAAGTAGCTGTTTTCTCTTGCAATATTCCCAACATCAAGTTGCTGCGAAGGAGCAGATTTCGCACGCAACGACGACGCAGTGAACCCGTCTCGTCAAGGCCAGCAAGACACTACTTCGTAACAGGAGCTGAACGATTCGTCTTCATCAAGAATCTCAGCCATCCGAGGTGATTGATTGGAGCAGTCTCAACATCGACCCCACGAGGCGACACACCAATCATGCGTCGCGATTCCAGGTGTTAATGACCTGCGTGGAAGAAAATTCCGTGCACGTCACGATGCTTGACAGATTGAGGAGTAATTAACCTCTAATCCGGCAAGTACTCGTTCACTAGCGACCCTACGGCACATGCATTGGAGGCGATTCTACCAGAAGCCGAAGCGTTACAAGCACCAGCGTAACTTCGACGATGCAGAAGAACGCCAAGCAACACGAGGTGTCAACAAATGAGGGAGATGCGGACTACTACAACACGATCACGCGCTCTACCGACCGTACATCGGAGGCACGGATGAGCATACCAGGAATTGCTACCCGTGGATACATTGAGGGGAGAAGCAAATTTCTCTTCACACCCTCAAATGAAACAATCACCGGCAGCAATGGAGCAACACATGTGTACCAAAATGCACGTGTTCCTGGTAGTTTCGCCTGTTACACCCATCAGGAACACTCTACTGGAAGGGGGAGTTGATGGATTCTCCTTCAACCGGTACGAGTTGAGAGAATTCTCTGCCACAGCTGCCGCCGTCGCCATCGTCGCAACCGCCGCCGCCGCCGCAGCAGAAGACTCGACAGAACATTCATATCCAAACCCTGATGGATGATTCTCCGCTCAATGGAGATAATGCTGGATTATATTCCAGTGGATCGTAAAGACCCGGCCAGGCACAATACTATTGTTTCCAGCTAGTGGGAAGGAGATACCACTATGCACTGGAATAGCTATGGCAATGCCATATACCCTCAAGAGCAGGAGATATTTGCTCTTATGAGGATGGGAGGACCACGGTACTCTACCGGTATACAAGTCCTCATGGCCTATGGCTTTCCTTAAAGTCATAAAACCTGCGTCGCAACCAATCCATCACCAGCACCAACTCCACGGAAGCAGATAGGCGTGGAATGGAGCGCCGGCGCCACTCCGGATAGTGGACTCCGCGTATCTCCAACAACACCCCTGTTTGCCGAAATGGAGCAGACTTCAACATTAATGCTGAGTAGCTGAGACATCTTCGACATCATCGCTACTTCAAGGACAGTAACAGAATGAGACAACACATGATGGCACCAGAAGACCTATTCCAATATGTGCGCCCAGACACCGATGCCTACCGATGGCCTCCGTGCTAAACTGGAAGTGCATAAGGTCATACTGGATTGGCTGTCAGCATTGCTCATTTGGAAACGGGAAAGGATTATTTGGGAATACCCCTAATATTCCCAAGTGTCATAACCCATCACCGTGGGATATCTACGCAGCTGAGATTCCTTGACTGAGCAACCACCGAGGGAAACTACTTGGCGCCGATTATGGAAGTTACCAGCTCCGCGTTTGTAGTACCAACCCCTCGCATGGTTCTAAACACAAGGGATACGCTGAGCAGCACTTCGCATGCGCTGTTGTACTCAAGGCAATGTGACTAGCAGACCGCGTGGTGGACAGGATTACTACTAGTGATTCTGCTCTCCATTTCCGCAGCCCTCCGATGCCGAGAGTGTACAACTTGCGACAACAATACGGCATGGACCAGCATTCGACAGAAGCTGCATGTAACGGATACAACACTGCTACAGAAGTCGTACTATGACACGAATGCCATACCACCACCACTTGGTGATCTTTAGACATGGACAGGATGCACGTAACACCGGAATGTGCTACCCGAGACTCAACACATGCTACAGTGTGCCATCTAGAGCACCCACCGAAGGGACAGTACATCTACTCGTCCGCTACAACATCTGGATCATGATCAACGCCATTCGCGTACCACCTACAGATGCAACCTGCTCCCACCACAACAATCGACAAATCCATTTCATCACCGTTGTCCATCAGCTCTAACACCGGACACGCCACTTGGACATCCAGCAGCAGCAAAAGCAACTGGCTACTCATCACTACGGTTTTCCACACCGTAATTTCGACATCAGCCATCTTCCATCCAAGCTTCAACCTTCCGCCATCATCGTTGAAGCAAGGGCCACTTCAGTCAACTTCCGCTTCCGCCTACCAGCCACTGGGAAGATCCATACCGCCTTCCATACCAGCTTCTTCTTTGCTGGAAGGGTTATGATACTTCTAAGGCTGCGTCTCTGAATCCGACATGGGTAACGCCCGTCGTCCTCTTTGCGACTACCTTGTAAAGCAGGGTGTTACTTCTACCACCCAGCTTTGAGGGGGGGAAGTGTGAGAGTACGACCCCGTTACACTAATTTCCCCTTTTCATATTTCCTTTCTATTTCATTCCTCTTTTTATCCTCATTCATTTGGTCTTTATCTCATCTCATTTGGTTTCCTATTCCTCCTTTTCCATTATCCTTTGGTTTATCCTGTTATTATAATTATATCACCGACCAGGCTCGGGATGTACTGGCGCGCTATATCTAGCGTAATCCTGCCGTAATCCCTTAAAGCCAATAGCCTCGCGTGGCTATACGCAGGGTGATTCTATTTCTAGAAGGGTCTATTTCCTTTGGATAGGATAAACCTGGTTACTTGATGTAATCTGGAAGTATAAAAGCCCCTCGTACTTATTGATAGTGCAACATTGAGCAAACCTTTCCTCGACACATTCGATCCTGTGACAGGAGGGGCACCATTGCTCTCCTGGGAGAGGGAGGCAAGCGTGTCTTGGTACTGGACATGCTGTATGTGCCAGGGGTACAGGCTAGTCTTCTCTCCTCAGGGCAGTTGCGGGATACCGGAGTGCATCTGTTGGATACAAGGGAGCGGACACTCATGCGTGCACCTGATGGATCCCTTCTGAAGGCGCTGCGCTCCGACCATGGTGGCGAGTTCCTGGGCGCAGCATTCACTGCCTTCCTCGACCAGCGCGGCATCGAGCACGACCTCACCTGTCCCTACACGCCGGAGCAGAATGGAATGGCGGAGCGAGAGATGCTGAGCATTGTGGAAGCTGTACGGACGATGCTGCTGCACATGGGTGTGCAGCACCACTGGTGGCATCTGGCGGTGGCGCAGGCAGTCTAGGTGCGCAACCGTGTGGAGCACGCCTCTCTGCCCAACGGCGTCACCCCGTATGAACTCGCCTTCAGTCGTAAACCTGGTGTTAGTATGGTGCGCATCTGGGGCTGCATGCTGCAGTACATGGTGCCGCAGTCTCTGTGTGGGGGAAAGCTTGCGCCTAAGGCTCGCTGGGGGTTGCACTTGGGTGTGTCTACAGTCAGCAAGGGATGGCATGTTTTGGACTTGGAGTCCAATCGCCTAGTCACCACTTCGGAGGCCGTCTTTTATGAGACGATGTCTCTTGCTGGGTGGAAGGCATGGCATCAGCAGGAGCATGCTGGGCGACCACTGCCCTATGAGCCCCTCCCTTCCCTCTTCCCAGATGTGCTTTCGGAGGAGATTGAGGAGGCGGAAGTGGTTGTCCCTCCTGCCCTGCCCTTTGTGCCCATCTCTGTGCCGACCCCTTTCCCTTCCTCCGTGTCTCCTCGGGTCGCCCCTCTTGCCCCACCTGCTCCTCCTCCACCACCTCCCGCATCTCCTCCCTCTTCCTCTTCCCCTCCTGCTATCCCACCTCCTCCTAACCCCTCCCTCCCTCCTGGGTCACCCTCCCCTTCCCCTCCGCCGGCGCTGCCTGTCGGTGAGGGGGGTGTGTTGGAGCCTCCGTCTCTTGTGCTCACCGACGGACAGCTTCAGACTGCGGCGCATCAGTGGGAAATGGGAGTAAGGGGAGAGTTGACGGAGCTAGTGGGCTTGCAGCAGCAGGGTGAAGGAGATTCGCAGCAGCTGGGGGAAGGAGACCAGCAGCCGCAGAATGAAGGAGAAGGGGGAGAGTGGAGTGGCAGTCGCGTATTGGCTTCACGAACCATTACTCCGGACTTGCGTCGCTCTACCCGCATTACGAGGGGAGTTCCGCCTGTTCGTTATGCATGGGCAGTGGTGGTTGAGCCGGGAGTGGATGATGCCGACGAGGATGAGGAGTGGACTGAGCTTGATCCGGATGTGGAGACAGACCCGGAGAGACAGTGGGACATTGGGAAGATGACAGTGCCTGAGGCGTTGGGGTGCTGGAAAGGCGACCGTGTCGAAGAGGCGATGGATGAGGAGATGCGGACGTTACTCGAGCAGGAGACTTGGGAACTCGTAACACCACCACCCGGGGTTAACATCATGAAGAATCGCTGGATCCTGAACACCAAGTACTGGCCGGATGGGCGAGTGGAGCGAGAGAAGGCGAGGCTGGTGGTCAAGGGGTTCACTCAAATGGCAGGAGTGGATTATGAGGAGACCTATGCACCTGTGGGGAGTTACGTGACAGCTCGCATACTGCTGGCAGTGGCAGCTGCGTTGGATATGGAGCTGATGCAGTTGGATGTGAAGAACGCATTTCTTCACGGTGTGCTGGACAGAGATCTCTACATGGAACAACCCAAGTATTACGAGGATGGGACTCCTCATGTCTGCAAGCTGCTGAAGAGCCTGTACGGACTCAAGCAGAGCCCGATACTCTGGTATGAGGCCTTGGATGGGGTGCTGCTTGGGGCTGGATGGTGCAAGAGCCAAGTGGATGAGACACTTTACTTCAAGAGCAATGAAGGGGGTGAGATGTGCTGGCTGCTTGTGTATGTGGATAACCTGCTAGCGGCCAACTGCAGTATGGACCTGCTGGGGGAGCTGCATGAGCTGCTGCATGGTGCATTTCAGCTGAGAGAGATAAACCCCATCGAGAAATACTTGGGGTTGCAGCTGATACGCGATAGGCCCTCCCGGAAGTTGTGGCTGCACCAGTCGGCCTACGTGGAGAAAGTGCAGCGGCGCTTTTTGGCAGGGGAGCTGCCTCAGCGTATGCCACGGACCCCTCTCTCCTCCGACCCATTCAGTGAGCTAACATTTGAGGATGAGGGGTGGCAGTCCAGGCAGGAGGAGGAGTATCGGTAGAAGGTGGGATCCTTGCAGTTTGCTGCATGTACCACACGCCTGCTTTCGCATGCAGTAAGCTGGGGTCATGACAGACAGTGCGCAGTGATCAGCACTGGAAGGAGCTGGAGCGGTGCCTGACCTACTTGGTGGGGACCAAGGATGCAGCTTTGGAATTCAGTGGGGGTCCAATGTCCTTGGAGCTAATAGGGTACGCAGACGCTGACGATGCAGGAGACAAGCAAAACCGAAGCAGCACAGGAGGTTACGTCTTTGTGTTTGGCGGTGTTGCAGTTGCTTGGGCGAGTCAGAGGATTCGTTGTGTCACTCTCTCCTCTACTGAGTCAGAGTATATTGCGGCAGTTGAAGCAGGGAAGGAGGCTCGCAGACTGCGCTTCCTTCTGGCAAAGTTTCAGCTGCTCAAGTGTGAGGAGCCGACGACACTCTTTGTCGATAATTCGTCTGCGATTGCTGTGGCAGGTGGCATGCGGCTCAAGGGGAGTCTCAAGCACATGGAGCGGCGTCGCATGTGGCTGCAGCACATGGTCAAGCGCATGAAGCTGGACCTGCAGTACATCCCTACCAGCGAGCAACCTGTTGACTATCTTACTAAAGCGTTACATTTCCCAGCCTTTTCCCGTTGCTTTGATAGAGTGGGACAAGTGAGGACACATGCGATGGCCTTCACTTCAAGCCCTTTCCGTATTCACCGCTGTGGTGCTGGTCCAAGGAAGAGGATGAAGAGCATGAGGCGTGGAAGGAAGGAGAAAGGCTGGGGTGAGTACGACGAACGTGCATTGGCAGCATTCCGTGACTATGAGCGTATCTGTGCATACGCTTCTGGCTCTTCGTAGGTTTCTGCTTGTGATGGTTCCATGGCCTACCCATGGCTGGTGCGGTGTGTGTTTCAGACGAAGAAATATTGCAAGCGTACTGGTGATGCATAGGACCCTTGCATGTGAGCTCTGTGTTCCTTTTTGGCTTGTATGCTTGTATGTGTGTACCCTGTGATTATAAAGGGCCTTGCTGTAGTAGTGCAGGGGAGTGTTGGAAGCCCTACTGCAGCTGCGGGCAGCCAGGCGTTGACCGACTTATGTCGGTGCACCGATTGCCTGGCAGCTGCAGGTTGACATGACCAAGGTGCACGGACTAAGACTATGTCTAGTTTGTGTGGACTGGTCCGGAGATGCTCACGACGACCAGTGACTCTGACGAGTCATAAGTAGTCGTGGCTATCGCGATGGTTCTTTGTGAGAAGCAAGGCAGCATTTGCCTTGCTGGTTGGAGTTGCGTACACGTCAAACCCAACCTTGCTGAGTTGGGTTGGAGAATTGGGTGAGGCGCGCTCGCCCAACCCTTCGGCAAATTCGGGGTGGTTGGTTACACCCGCAGCGCCACGCAACTTTGGTTGGGTTTGCACTTGCCTATATATTTGCATGCTTATTTGTACTTTGGATATATATTTCTAGTGAACTTCTACTCTACTCGAATTTAGACCAAGTACTTTATGGCAAACTCTGCCCAAATACCACCAGCGCCTAGCACGCTATTCGAATAGCGTTACTCTGTCGGAATCGCTCCACACTTTACCAGCGCTCTCACTTTAGCATTCCTTCATGGAACCCTTGTCAGCCCACTTCTGTGCCATAGTACTAGTAGAACTGGAACTCTAGTACTTGAATTCACAGGCCTGACCCGACCTTCTTGTCCGTATAGGATAACAAAGCTCAGCAGGTCCTGACGCCGCATCCTATAGTAATCCATTTCGTTGCGCGTCGCCGCCGCCGCCTCTCGCCTGCCATCATGCCACAGCCGCCGCCGCGTCGTTCTCGCCGTCCGTCGTCGCTTGCGCTCGCCCTCCTCGCAGTACTAGCGGTCGCATTGCTTCCCGCCGGACGAGCGATGGATTGGACGCCACCATATGGCGACTCTCACGAGCCATCGCGCATCTCGCATCATTCGCACGGGTCGCAGGCGTCGCACGACATCCCGACTCAGCATCATCGCATGAGCCTTCTCGAGGCCGCTCCTTCGCGCCCACCCGCCGGGCCCATCCTCCATGGCTCGCAGCGTAAGCCCGCCTCGCCGCCTCCCGTTCCCCTCTCTCGCACACGCCCACGGACAGCGTAGCGTCTGCTGACTTCTAACGTCTGCCTTCCGTTTCCAGTCCCTTATTCGCCAGCCTTTCACCTTCCTGTAACATGACGGTTCGCCATGCATGTGCTGCTAGACATGCATGGGGATTCCCGAAAGGGATAGCTAGGAGTGCATGGGATTTTCAGATTGAGATGCCTAGAGCTATCCGAACTAGACACTTGCTAGCCTAGAGTATATCCTCTTACCTCTGCTGGAAGGAAATGTCCAGCAGAGCATAGCAACGCTATGCCAAGATGCTATGCTTGATGGACACGCGATTATTCTCCCAAGTCGCTACCCTTTCCTTCCTAGTATAAACATCTCTCTCCTTACCTTGTATGTATCATCTTTTCTATCTTCTTAATCATCTATCTTCGCTCTTCTTGGAATTAGTCTCCAGCCTAGTCGAATAAGCTTCCTCTCCTCTCTTCCGCTGCGCACCTCTGCCCTACGGCGCAGCCGCGGCCCAGCCAGCCGTCCCTAGCTTGGCGGCGCCATACCGTTTCATTTCCCCCAAGCCCACTCCTTTTTCTGTTTTCGCCCACCTTTCCCCTCCTCCCAATTTCGCTCACTTTTTCCTTGCACTGTGTGCGGGCCTTGCCTGGCCGTGTGAGTGCGAGGGAGAGCGTGCTGCGTGCTGCCAGTACGTGCGCTGCTGGACCTCAACGCCGCCTGGCACCTCTGGCCCACCAACTCCAACCGCTCACGCCGCTGCGATCAGTGGGACTACGTACAGTGCACCCAGCAGGGCTTCATCGTAGCCATGTACGTTGCTCTGGTAGCAGGCAAGAGGAGTGAGAAGGGGCAACATTGTTGCTTTGGTGTGTGAATTTGAGCCCATGTGTGTATTCGACGTGAGCCCCCATGTGTGTGCACGCATCTGTCCTTGTGCATCTATGCTCCCCCGCTCGTGGATGCATGTGCTAACAACACATGTTCATTCATGTGCGTTTCCTCGTGCACTGTCAACCCCCCTCCCAACAGTGACCTGTCGTTATATGGCGCTGTCAATGCAACCATGCCGCTCACTATCTTTTCTCGCATGCCACAACTCAGGCGCCTGTAGGTCCACGTCTCCCATTCTCTGCCCCCTTCCTTCTCTGCCCGTTGCTCTGTTCCTCTGATTATTCCTCTCACCTCATCCCCTGCATTCCCCCACTGTCTCTTCTCTTCGATCTCTTTGGCTCGCTCACCCTCTCGCTTCCCTCTCCCTCTCACCCTTCTTGTGTTGCAACCAGCCTGCTCCTTAATCCTTCTTCCACCCGTCGCCCTCTTTCAACATGATACTCTTTTCAATCAGCCTGTCCCACCCTTGTTCCTCAATCCTTTCCTTGCCATCATTCTGTTACAGGGAGCAACCAGGAGATCAACCAACTAAAACGACGTGTTTGATTACCAACTTGGCACTCCACGGGCCTTAATCCGCTCATTTCCTCCCCTCCCCAATCCCATCCCATAGTGTCCTGGCAGACAACTATCTGCTTTCCGGCTCCATCACTCATCTCTCTCTGCCGTCCTCCCTGCGGGTGCTGTGAGTCAGCGTTGCCATCCCACACCTGCCACGGTTCTCTGCACGCCTGCCTCTGTAACGTGCGACACACCTGCACACCTGCACATCTGCACTCCCTGGCTTGCCATGAACTTGCTCTTTCATGTTCAGTTTTCATGTTGAAGCCATTGACGCCTACTTCCCTGCCTCTCCAACTCCTCCATACCGTGCGCCGAACCCCCCTTCCTGGCTTTCTGACAATGGGAGTATTGCTCTCATCTACCCCAGTGGTCTCTTGTATTTTTGCTATCTTCCTTGCTAGTGATATCACTCCAATACACACCCTCTCCTTCGCCCATCCATCGTCCACTCCAGGGACCTCTCCCAAACGTCTATCTCAGGTGCTCTGCCCTCGGCTCTCGCTGCACTCCCTGCACTCTCCTACCTGTACTCACCGCTGGCTCTATCCCCCCTCTAGCACCCGTTTCAACTTCCAACTGTTCTAATCACGGAGTTATGGATGCATGGTTTGCCCTTTGAGTCGTCTTCCCCTTTGCGCTCCCGATCGATGCTCCCATTCCTGCTCCGCCCTCCCGCTTCCATCCTTCCACCCGCCCGAAACAGAGACATGTCTGCTACTTCGATTTTTGGCAGCCTACCATCCACTCTCGGCCGCCTCTCTCTCCTCACATACCTGTCAGTGCCTTGCCCCTCTCTTTATCCCTGCTGCCGTGCCCATCACGCTATGCATTTTTGTTCCTTTCGTCAGTAGCACCACTGGTGCCACCATCGCCACCAAGTATCGTCATTGTTACTGCGTGCTTAGAACAGGCATGTATACAGGTGTGCACCACACTCACACCAACAATTCGCCTAGCTACTAGCCCCAAAACACGGATCACTAGCATCGCAAAAAATGTATGCTCGCAAAACGATTGCGTAGCATTCGCGCAAATGCTTTGCAAACGTTTGGCGAACATGTGGGTGAAAATTCATGGCGGACTTAGATTAGAACACTTGGCGAATGCTTTGACAACATTTCCCGAAACACTTTTTGGTTCACGACAGCGAATGCTTAGAGGTGTCTTTTCGGTAATCTCCGTGGTTCGTTTACAAATGCATGGCGGTGTTCTTTCTACAACTTTTGCAGTAAACATGTAAATGCATAGAGAAGTTTATGCTCACCATTTTTGGTATTCAGCATGATTTGTTGCAAACGTTTGGCGGTGTTTTTCATGGATCCGTTTTTGCGGGCTGCAGTACCCTTTTGGGCATGGTTCAGTACAATTAGGGCATGCCTCGTTTGGATTTACTTATAATGCAACAAGCAAATTATTTGATATATTAAAAAAAACATCTACACCACAGTACACAACCACTATGGCCCAACCGCCCTTGCCTACCAGCACCCCTATGTGGGTCCCACACTAACACAAAGAGAAACTGAGCGGCGGCACACCAGGAGCAGCAATTCTTGAAACTGGATTGGAATTCCTGCACGTTACGTTCAGAACTTGTTATCTCGAAATTAATCCAAGGTCGAAATCACCAACAATAAGGACAATGCTTACAACAACGAAGTAGCGCGACGCTGGATATTGAGTCCTGCACATTAGGTTCAAACATTGTAATCAAATTAGTTATATTCCATACGATAGCAATTACAAGAGCCAGCTTACCTGAGGAAATAGCTCGTGGTAGGCTACAAATTTCTGCACGTCATACGAGACGTTGTTGTGAAATTAGTCCGACGATCAAATGACCAGCGAGACTTACAATTGGACTTACATGGGGAATTATCTCGATGTTGGACAGAGTTACATAGCTAGCTGCGATAAAGACAAGCATCGTGAGGACACATGCGAATCATTAGTTTGATTGATACGTCAAGTAACAAATGCCTTCATACCCCCATGGCGTGCTGTGTGTGCCCGTATCGTGCGTGCATGGCGCCCTCCACCAGCAGCCCCGCCTGGAATCGCCCCGCCCACCACTCCGACGCCGGGCGACTACCCACCGCTGTCACGCCCGCACTGCTTGGAGAGAGGAGGGGGTGGCAGGGGGCGGAAGCGGGAGGGTGGAGTGACGGTGTGCGCAAGAGTCGGGGAAGAGCGCACAAGACATGGAAGAACAGAATGGAGGCTGCACTCCTCGTGGCGGCTGCACTCCTCGTGGTGGCTGCACTCCTCGTGGCCGCCTCACCATGAGGGCCACGCGTGCACAGCACACTCACACGATCACACGTATCAACGTGCGAACGCCACACTCTCCCCCACACTTCCTTGCCCTGTCATGCAGCAGGCCCTTCCCACTGCCCCCCACACTCGCACGTGCCTGCGAATGCCCTCTCATGGGCCTCTCTACTCCAGCAACCCATCCGTGGCACCTGTATGACCCCCCCCTCTCCGCCTGGCCATGGCTGTTCACCTGTAGTCGAAGTAACGGTGCAGGGAGGCGAGGGAGGAGGAGAGATGGCGCGAGGAGAGAGACTCGTGGTGCTGCCACAGATGCACCTGATGCCATGCACCCACGCCATGCACCCATGTGATGCCATGCACCCATGTGATGCCATGCACCCATGTGATGCCATGCACCCAAGTGCCATGCGCCCATGCCATGCCATGCAGCCATGTGATTCCATGCAACCATGTGAAAGAAAGAGGTGAGTAAAGGCAAGGAGAGTGGTAGGTCGCATGGAGAGGCGTGGCATGCAAGAGCCAAAAGGGGGTGGCATGGGCACGCAACAGGCAGAACAGAGGGCACACGGATGGGCTGCCAGGGATGGCTTCACACCGCCATGCATATAGCAAGGCACATGTATGCACCTTGGGTGGCAGGTCGTGCGCATACGCCATGGCGCTCACGTCGTCTGGCAGCGCACCACCCATGGCGCCAGCATGCCCCCCTTCACTGCTCCTCGGGCCTGCTGCTGCTGCGCCCAACCTGCAGCGCACACACGATGGACGGATGGATGGGGCATGCGCGTGAGAAGGGGAGTGCACGAGAGCGGATGCTCTCCATTCCGCTCTGCCCCCTCCACCTTCCCACACACACTACTAGCCATGCCTCTCTGCACGAGTCGCGCCGCACCGCTGCTGCGCCAAGCACACACGTGGCAAGCACACACATGGCAAGCAAGCACAGCTCCAGGGGCGAGGGGGAGAAAGAGCAGCTGGGACGAGCGAAAAGGGAGAGAGGGCACGAAAGGGGGATCGAGACGGGCATAGACGGAACGAGTACAAGAGAGAGGAAAAGGACAGTGGCGAGAAGCGAAACAAGGGAAGAGATGTTTCACCACCGTGCTCGCATCTGCTGGCGTCCGCGCACCTGGTGGCCGCCTCCATGCGCGCATCTAGGTACTCCGCCAGGCGCCCCGCCTCCCAAAGATACCGCTTCTGCGTGCCGCCTCCTCCCCCTCGCCCCTCCTTACTCTCCCGCCCCCCCAATGGCGCATTAGCTCATGAACATGCAGATAAGAATGACATGGGTGAACAAGACTAGTCACCTAGGAGCTGCTTGAAACGATAGACCATCGTGAAACGAGATCCTCAGCATAGGGCACACTAAGAACGACCGTGGTAATCGAAGCCTGTGGGAGAGGAAGGAGCTGCTCACTAGGGGGCGCGAAGGTGAGAATGGGAGCTGAAACTGATGCAGATAGAACTGCCGAGGGCTATTATTGTAAGTAACGTCTAGCTGGAAGGCATGAGAGGGCGCAAGGGGGCAAGTAAGGAAGGGATCAGAAGTGTGTGGTGGGCTGGAGTGCTGGCATGTGGGGTGCAGCGTGGTGGGCTGGGTGGTTGGGGCGAGCAGGTGGTTGAGCTGGATTAGCCGCTCTGGAACCACTTGGCAGATTTTGATTGGTTGGACGAGGTGCAGGGGCTGAGTTGGATGAATAAATTTTGTTGGGTTCGGTTGCAGGTGAAGGGTGGGGGCAAAGGGTGTGTGATTGGTCAGCACGTCATTTTGTGAATAGGGGCGTGTTTCTACAGACCCGAATATCAAGCAAATAGGACCTGAAATTTTGGATCCCAGAATCCGTGCGCTCTATAGCACGCTGTAATTTGCGATTCAATTCGGTTCAGTTTGGTATTCACAAATTTCATAAAGCCGTGTTTTGCACCGATTCCGTTGGACTACGCCCTTCTTGGTGGTTGGATGGAGGTGTTGTAGCCAACACTTGTTACTATATATGCTAAGACGTTTTCGATATATCTCAGTGTGTGTCTTGGATTTGTTTAGTAGATTAAATCGCTTTCCATGGGAACTTGACTTTCTGAATGTATCTAGACTAATATGACTTTATGCTAAAGATAAAAAGCTACTCTTGTTGCCAAAATTGGTGCCAAGTTCATGTACTCTTACAGAACGACCGACAAGCCGTTCATAACCTGAAAAGGTCGCATATATATGTGGCAGGAAGAATGTAACAAACTTGAGGGAGAGAAATTGCGACCTCAAAATTCAAGTTGGCTTTACAACCCTGGACCTAGGCATGAGCAAACGGCCCGGACGGGCCGGGCCGGCTCGGACCGGACCGGAATTTTCCCGGGCCGGGCCGACACTCTGAAGGGTTCCGGCCCGTTCGGGCCGGTCCGGGTATGGCCCGCCGGGCCGGGCCGGGCCGCCGGCCCGACGAGGTCATTCAAGACGGGCCGGCGTCGTCAGGCTGGTTGGCCCGAATTCGGCCCGTTTTGAGGGCGGGCCGGCCCGGCCCGCCCCCTGGGACAGGGTTGGCCCGGGTCTAAAAACCCGGGCCGGGCCAGGAAGTCTGAGAAACCGGCCCGGGTCGGGCCGGGCCGGCCCGGCTCGGTTTCTAGTTGATCCGACCCTAAACCGGGCCGGGTCGGGCCGGGCCGGGCCGTTGCTCATGCCTACCTGGACCAACTCAGTTACAAGGTGTCGTTCACATATGTAGGGTTACATAACTTCCATTTTCTGCAGCCGTCGTAGATGATGCTAGAGAAGAGACATGGTTAGCATTTGCCAATAACGGCTGAATGTCTGAATGCGTGGCCGCACGGAGATCACCCACAGAATGTGGTTTGTTGAGAGATGCACAGGGGAGTGAGTGGATAGGTTTGGGGTGAAGTCTGGCTTTTAACGGAGAGGTTGTCCAAGGTGAGCTTGACTGGCAATCATGTGCCACCCAGTAGGCTGCGAGAGAGCGGGGAGGAGGGGAGGGGGGGGAGGGGGGGGGGGGGGAGAGAAAGAGATGGGGGCATACGTTAGTGGGGGGGCGGGGGGTTGAGAGGGGTTAGTTATAGAGTGTTTACTGCCTGTCCTGCCGGGATCCCGCTCACACTTACTGCCCTCTCCCCCTCCCCTGCTTCATGCCACTCCCCCTCCTCTGTCCTCATGCCTCTCCCCCTCCCCTGCCCTCATGCATCTCCCTCTCCCCTGCCCTCATGCGTATCTGCCTCCCCTCTCCTCATGCCTCTTTCCCTCCCCATCTCCTCCAGCTGTCCCTGCCTCTCACGCCCTCACGCCTCTCCCACTCCTCTGCTCTCACTCCTACCCCCCTACCCTCACTGCAATCCATCTTTCCCCACTCTCCTGCACTCACGCCACTCCCCCTCCCCTACCCTAACACCCTCTCCCCCTCCCATGCCCCTCACGCCTCTTCCTCCCCCGCCCTCACGCCTCTTCCCCTCCCCATCTCCTCCAGGCTGCACTCTCCCTTTCCCCACTCCCCTACCCGTACCCCTCTTTCCCTTCCCTTCTCTCACCTCTCGCTCCCTCCATGGCTCTTGCGCCTTCCCACATCCCCCCCTATCACGCACCTCATACCTCAATGCTCTCCCATCTCTCCCCCTCCCCTACTCTTACGCCTCTCCCCCTCCCCTGCACTCACGCCTGCTCTCATGCCTCACTCTCTCCCTGCTCTCATGCCTCACTCCCTCCCTGCTCTCGTGCCTCACTCCCTCCTTGCTCCCATGCCTCACTCCCTCCCTGCTCTCACGCCTTCCCCCCTCCACTGCTCTCGTGCCCCTCTCCCTCCCCTCTCGCCTCTCCCGCTCGCTACTATCTGTTGTCTTCCCCATCCCTGCGGCCTCGCTTTCTTCCCTTCTGCTGCGCCTTGAACCTTTATCTGTTTTCATTCAATGAGAAGGCAGGGGATTGCGGCGCGCGAAAAAGCGGGTAACACGTTACAACGTGGGAAAGTGGGAAGCGACCCGCAAGGGAAAGCGGGAAGCGGTCCGCGAGGTGAAGCGGGAAGCGCTAGTCGCTACCGGGGGAAAGCGGGATGTGAAAAGGGGGGAATGGCAGAAACAGGAAGCGGGGGAAAGCGGCATGCCAGAAGCTAGGGGAAGCGGGTGGCGGGAAACAGGGGAGAGAGGCAGCGGCGGATTAGCGAGGGCAAGCGGGGTGCGGGTCGCAAGGGAATGTGGGAAGCATGGGAATGCGGGAAGCATGTGAATGCGGGGAGCACGGGGAGCATGGGAATGCGGGGAGCATGGAATGAGGGGAGCATGGGAAAGCGGGGGCATGGGACAGCGGTGAGCATGGGAATGCGGGGAACAAGGGAAAGCGGGATGCGGGGAGCAAGGAATGCGGGGAGCATGAGAATGCGGGGAGCATGGGAATGCGGGGAGCAAGGAATGCGGGGAGCATGAGAATGCGGGGAGCATGGGAATGCGGGGAGGATGGGAAAGCGTGGTGCGGGGAGCAAGGGAATGCGGGGAACTTGGGAATGGGGGATGTGGGGAGCAAAGAAATGCGGGGAGCAAGGGGATGCGGAGAGCAAGGGGATGCGGAGAGCATGGGAAAGCGGGGAGCAAGGGAATGCGGAGAGCATGGGAAAGCGGGATGCGGGGAGCAAGGGAATGCGGGGAACATGGGTATGCGGGAAGGATGGGAAAGCAGGGTGCGGGGAGCAAGGGAATGCGGGGAACACGGGAATGCGGGGAGCATGGGAATGCGGGATGCGAGGAGCAAGGAAATGCGGGGAGCATGGGAATGCGGGATGTGGGGAGCAAGGAAATGCGGGATGTGGGGAGCAAGGAAATGCGGGGAGCAAGGGAATGCAGAGAGCATGGGAAAGCGGGATGCGGGGAGCAAGCAAGGGAATGCGGGGAACATGGGAATGCGGGGAGGATGGGAAAGCGGGGTGCGGGGAGCAAGGGAATGCGGGGAACACGGGAATGCGGGGAGCATGGGAATGCGGGATGCGGGGAGCAAGGAAATGAGGGAAGCATGGGAATGCGGGATGTGGGGAGCAAGGAAATGCGGGGAGCAAGGGAATGCAGAGAGCATGGGAAAGCGGGATGCGGGGAGCAAGGGAATGCGGGGAACATGGGAATGCGGGGAGGATGGGAAAGCGGGGTGCGGGGAGCAAGGAATGCGGGGAACATGGGAATGCGGGGAGCATGGGAAAGCGGGGTGCGGGGAGCAAGGGAATGCGGGGAACATGGGAATGCGGGATGCGAGGAGCAAGGAAATGCGGGGAGCATGGGAATGCGGGATGTGGGGAGCAAGGAAATGCGGGGAGCAAGGGAATGCAGCGAGCATGGGAAAGCGGGATGCGGGGAGCAAGCAAGGGAATGCGGGGAACATGGGAATGCGGGGAGGATGGGAAAGCAGGATGCGGGGAGCAAGGGAATGCAGGGAACATGGGAATGCGGGGAGCATGGGAAAGCGGGATGCGGGGAGCAAGGGAATGCGGGGAGCATGGGAAAGCGAGATGCGGGGAGCAAGGGAATGCGGGGAACATGGGAATGCGGGGAACATGGGAATGCCGGGAAAATGGGAATGAGGGAAGCATTGGAATGCGGGGAGCAAGGTAATGCGAGGAGCATTGGAAAGCGGGATTCGGGGAGCAAGCGATAGCGGGACGCGGGTGAAAGCGGGTGGAAGGAAGCGAGGGACAGCGAGATGCTGCAGCACGTGAAGGTGAGATGCGGACGTGCTTTCGAAAGCGGGAAGCGGGGATTTGGGAAGCAAGGAAGCGCGAGGACAGGGATAGCACGATGTGGGAAGCCGCGGGTGGCATTTTCGTACGAGGAGATCGAAGGCGGCGGGAAGCTATAGCGGCCCGCAACGGTGGGCCGTTAGCAGCGGGGGATTCGTCATTTGTTTCCTGCCCTTGTTTTCAGGCGCTGGTGATTTCGTCCAGGCTAGGCTACGCGCGCCAAGAACCTCAATTGATATCCGCGTTCACTAGCCTGACGTCGGTGTCGCCTCGATCCCATCTTATAAGTCGCTACCAACTCTCTAGCATGGCTAGGCATGAGCATGGATCTAGGAGGAAACGAGGGCAAGTCGAGAAAATTACAGATCCCGAATTCGAGATCTGCTACCATCTTTCCCTTAGTCGTTTTTGCTGTCGAGGGAGCAGGCTGTGGGTTGGGTTTGCGATTGTTGTTGTTTGGCTTCGACCAATCGCATGGCCCCTTTTGATGCCCGAGGGGGTTGTTCAATTTCCTCACAGTGCATAGGGTTAGGACGTGGTATCTGGGTTTCGCAACCCATTGGAGCTGCGTAACCCAGCCTGGTTACAGGTCTCGCCGAACCTCGAATAGCGTGTGAGATATGGGTTGAGTTGGTTGGGGTTGGATTCAGTTAGTTTTTTTGGCAAATTGCACATATTTTATATATTATTATATTTCAGTTACTTTTGCACAATTTTAAAACTTTGTAGAAGTTTAAGTATACAAAAACCAATCATTTATGCAAATATAAGCCATGGGAACATGTTTATTATTCAGGTGTAACATTCACAAAACAACTCATTCGCATAACATCCCATCCGCAGAAGACTCGCGAATCATTTACGTGCAAAGAAACGAGAAAAAAACATTTGGCGAACACTTGGCGGACGATTTCCGACTTTATGCCCGAGCTCGAATGGTGAAAACGATCTGTGAACGTTGCACTTTTTGCGATGAGCGTGACCAACCAACATCCGTCTGCTTGCTTTCCAAATGTTTAACAGCCCCCCTCATTTCTCCCTTTCACCCCGCTCCTTCATTCCTCCCTTGATTACCCACTTTCTCGCCTCCTCCCTTCCTCCTGCTTACCCTCTGTCAGCAACATTGGTGCACAGAACATCACTGGGCGAGTGGAGGACCTCTCATGGCTCTCAAGCCTCACCAAGCTGCGCACTCTGTACGTTATGGAATCCATATAAGCAGGTACCGTATGCCTTGCACCCTTCATGTATGCACTGTGCGCCTTTCTCCTGTGCGCACGTTACCGAAACCGTTACTGAAGATGTGTTGCATCGCATGTACCTCAATTGGACACTTGCAACTCAATCAAAGGAACCGCGTGCGACCATGAATAACTATGTCATGCTGCCCAGGCATAAGACCTTTGACCCCCCAGACCACCCCTTCCCCCCCCCCCTCCCCCCTCTCCATAACACTCCTTATGCTCCTTTACTGTACTCCTCCATGTTTTTTTCGATATAAGGATGCACCGTACCCTCGAGCACGTGTGAATGGGCCATATGTATTGTCTTGGTAGGGTTGAAAATTTGAAATACGGCCGTTTTCCCGGCTTGTGAGCCGCAACGTGGAGAACTTGTGCGGCTAGCTGGCAAAAGTGCCTCCTTGTTGTTGCACTCCAAGCAACCATCGCCAACCATGTATTTGTGCATAATTTTCGCACCCATAACCCACCCACAACCCCCAACCCCCCCCCAGTGTATTGGATAACCTTGCATCAATGGCTGGGGATCTGCGATCTCTCAGCTTCCTTACTACCATCAAAGCCATGCAAAGTCTGTAAGCGTTCAAGTGGGGGTATTGTAGGTTGCCTTGTGTTGCACAAACTCTGCATGCCTCTCAAACTTCCTCTTCCATTTTAAGCTACATGTCCCGGGCCCACTCCCCATGCCCAATCCTGCATATCGTCGTGTGTTCCTATTTGATACTCACTTTACAGTGGTAGCTTTGCATGTGCAACGGGTTGGCCCGGCTCGCCCTAAGAACGGACCAGCCCCGGGCCAGGCTGGGCCAACTTAGGCAAATGCCTGGCCCGTGCCCGTGTTTAGGGGTCGGGCCGGGGTTGGCCTGGCTGCCCCCAAAACTGGGCTGGGGCCGAGGCGGGGCGGGGCCGGCCAGCCTAAACATGGCCCGTGTTGAGGGGACGGGTGCTCGTGCCTCCACGGGCCATTGCTCATGCCTGGTGGTAGCGCAGTTGAGTGTCATCGTTTGGCTGGAGTTTTTTTGCCTCTCACTGTGCCAAACTACTTCATGATGAAATTGAGAGAAGGTACCAAAATTTCCCTGGAGGCTCATCACTCTTTCTCATTTCTTGAGCAGCTTCTGGTCCTCCCCTGTGTCAGTGCTGCCAGTGCCTTCCCAACTCCCCAACACCTTGTGCCATTCCAATCATTGTGTGCCTTCTCCTGTGGTGCAACTTTGAAGCACCATATCCTCTGTTGATTGGACCGGGGAGCTACCAGTGGCGTTTGGCACCCTCACCTCCCTCACTTACTTGTGAGCACGCTGTCTCTTTCCTCTCTTGCCGTGGCATCCATTCGCTAGACGAGGCCCAATATGGTGTTTCCAAAAAAAGTAAAGAAATTGTTGGTGCCGCCGATTCATGATACCTTCCTGCAACATGTGGTAGGTAGGTAACTGTGTTGCCACGTCTGGATGTGCCGAATACCACTGCTTTGGTGCAATCTTTCCCAGAACCAAGTTGTCTGTTCAATCACCTACGGGGGCAAGCATATTGTTAGAGCCACATTAAAACCTTTCAAGGGCTCCGTTTCTGATATACCAGTCTAATTGATGCTCTTTCCTAAGATCCCTCCACAAATGCGTTCTCCATCGTGCAACCTTTGCCCACGGACAGCAAGCTTAGTTTTTTAATGCCAAAAGTGACTATGTGTGATGGGGTAACGTGGTAGGGACTGTCTGTGTGTATTCAAATAGCACCAAATAGCCAATTTTTACACCAAATGACTCTTCGCACTGCGCTCGAGGTTGTACCCTTTTATTGTTGCCCAAGTTAGACGCCAAGCGTGCTGTATCTAGGCATGTGTAAACGAGTCGAGTTTTGACTCGACTCATATTTTTTATGAGCCTGATGTTTTTTGTCCTCCCGACTCGGCTCGAGTCGAGTCGATTTCAGTCCGGCGAGTCACGAGTAAACTTGAATCGACTGAATCAGTTTTGCCAGCCGATTTGTGTGTATTGGGTTGTTTCGCACGTCGATCTGCACGGATGTGGCGTCGACCAAGGGGACCTAAAATCCACCCCTATGTCAAACGAGTTGAGTCAATCTTGACTTGCCGGAGTCTAGCTTGACTTGACCCCAATATGCGAGTCGCAAGTCAGGTTGTTTGGCTGCCGGAATCAGACCAAGTCGAGTCCGATTCGACTCGCTTGTAGGGCGAGTCAGAGCCGACTTGGACGAGTCGAGGTTCAACTCGCCTTTTAAACGTGCATAGCTGTATCATCACCAAAATCAGTTGTCCCAAAACTGTCCGAGAACAGACATTCCGGGCAGAAACAGGTGTCTTTTCGGAATGGCGTTTCGGACAGTTTTCTGAATGAAGGTATGATGCTTGCGGGGCAGAACCCGGACACCTTTGGGGTGGCTGTCGGAATGGAAACTGTCCGACAACTGGCCCTAAAGTATATGTACAGTGCTCCCTAGGCATCACATTAACTGTCCAATTCATCCTCGCTAGTAGCTCTCGATTGTTTTGTACAAGTCACGCTACAATGAAACATTCTATTATACAAGCCATATATTCTAATTACATAAACAGTGGGAGAAACGTAAGATAAAAGGTATAATGTACCCATTTCCGTGGAAGTAACGAAACCCACAATGCGACTAAAATAAGTCTCAACTGCACTTTTGGCCAGAGCACGCCAATGAAAGCCGTGCAAAATACATGAGGCAAACAAAGTGTCATAAAATCGTTTAAGCACAAGAGTTGAAATACAGAGGTAAAGGGCAATCCCGAACAGGAAACGACCATCATTCCTGAGAGCAATGGGACACTGGAGGGTGGGCAAAATGAACGGGGTCCGGCCGTTGCCTTGAAAGTAGAAAAAAGAAAGACAGAATAAAGAAACTCAGGTAGCTGTGAGAATAGATACTTACCTCTACATACTGTCGCATCGATCAGCCATGCGATGAGATCCCTGAAGCGTGTGCAGAATTCATGGGAGTCTACCATCGCCCTAAATTGTAAATAAACTCCACATAAGCACGGTACGCACACCTTCAAAATAAATGCAGACGCGCAGTTGTCGAATAGACATTGCCCAAAGATTAACCATGCATACAGTTGCGCTAGCGTAGCGCTAAATATGACTGCGCATTCGCCTGCCGACAGTGCAGCACGGTGAAAAAACAAAGGATTGGCGCGAAAAAGCTACCTAGCACAACACGACAGTACAAAATCACGCGGTTTTGGCGTCGGAAAAATAGAGAATCACCGTTAATATATACAAGGTCTTACATCGACAAATGCAGTCTCGTGATGGTAGAAATAGGCCGAAGCGCAATACTGGGCCTGCACGGATTTAACAAGGAAAATAAAGTAAGGGAAACGATAAGCTACCACGTAGAAAAGCCTGCGACGCCATGATGTGGCACACCTATTTCAGCACTGGCGTTTTAGAATAAGAATCCGTTAAAATGGCGGTAGGAGCGGTTATGGCGGTAATGACGGTAATGAAGAACGAGCTAAGCTAAGATCTGAAATGTCAAATTGCAATTAAGAAATGACGGTAGGAGTAGGGGGATGAAGGTGAAGACAGGAAGGCATGGGTTTGGTTAGGTTTGGTTGGGAGGGGCGAGGTTTGGGCAGATGACGTGGCGATATGTAAGAAATTTGGGTTCCGATTTGTGGTGTAGATAAGTTTGGGTTGTGGCTTGGGTACGCCAGGGTGTTTCGTAGCTTGGCGAAATGTACAGTTTCGTGAAACCGCGTTACATTATCGAGTCATGATTTTGGACTGTTAGATCGTTGCCGAGCTGATCCAAGGTGCAAAAAAAGGGCGTTTTTTACCCTTTTTTACCGTATAAAACGGGATTGTATAAAACGGCCGTTTAATACGATTAAAACGGTCAAAAGTGGTGTTTTCTGACTGGTGCAAAAAAACGGCCGTTTTATACGGTCGTTTTTTTCATACCGCCGTAAAAAACGGAAGTTCGCTTTATATCGAGGAGGGTGAGGAGGGTGAGGAGGAGGGCGAATAGAGTGAGGAAGGGGAGAACTAGGGCAGGGAGGAGGAGGACAATTAGGAGGAGGAGCAGAGCCGGAGTAGAGTCGGAGGACTAGGAGGAGGACAACTAGGAGGGTGAAGGAAGGGCGAGAAGGACAATGAAAGCAGGTCTAGGAGGACAAGATGGTGTTTTAGATGCACGTAGGCTGTCGCCACTCTTTTTCCCAGCGTTTTTTTAAAGCTAAGGGTGAAAAAAAAAAGGGAAAAAAAAGGGGGAAAACAAACTCTAACATAAAAACGGTAGAATTTGCATAAATCTGCCGTATAAAACGACCGTAAAAAACGGACCGTTTAATACGGAAACCGTTTTTTTGCACCTTGAGCTGATCTGACGGCTTTTAACCTGAAAAATTTAATCGACGGTAACGTGAATTTTGACGAGAAAATTGGAGTTTCAGCCGTCCGATCAAACTAAACCAACTTTTTGGAAGGTGGTTTGGAGCATGAGAATTTGGAGGGAATGGGGATTGTTTCCAGGCAGATTTCGGACAGTTTTCGGACTGCTTACTTTCAGGACACTTTCGGCACATTCACTTTTTGGTGACGATGTTTCAATCTTGCAGCTGCACATATTATAGTCTTTCTTGATAGATGTATCTTACATGTTCTTGTCTTTGTTAGTAGATCGATCTTACATATTATAGTATTTGTTGATAGATCGATCTTACATATTCTATTCGTTGTTGATAGGTTGGTCTTACATAGTCTAGGCTTGAGCAAACTACCCGCCTGGGTCGGGTACCCGGTACCAGACCCGGGCGGGCATTCAATACCCGCTACCCGAAATGCTACCCGACGTGTCGGGTAACGGGTACCCGACCCGGTCGGGTAAATAATACCCAAGGTCGGGAATTCCACCTAGACATGGGCATAGGTCGCGCTGTGTTTTAGGTTTTGCGGCAAAATGGTTTCGGAGGTGAGGGGGGACGAGTGGAGCATTTGTGAGGAGAAGTTGGAGTTTGTAGATGGGGAGGAGTTAAGTGCGGTGAAAGGGAGCGATTTGGGTTGGAGTTGGAGAAGAGGTTGGAGTTTGTAGATGGGCAGGAGTTCAGTGCGGTGAAAGGGAGGGAGTTGGGTGGTCAAAATACGACCCCCAGAAAACGAGACTCTCATTTGAGAGTCGTGTTTTCAGAAACCCTACCTAGCCTAGCCCACCTTTAGGATGTCCACTAGTAGGTGGCGGGTAGTATTACCCGCTTTTCAGGGTAACCGGGTCGGGTATACCCGGACCCGCCAGGCGGGTATTGTATTACCCGTCCCTTAAGGCCGGGTCCGGGTAAGGGTCGTGGGCATATTACCCGAGGTCGGGTATTGCAAACCGGTTCGGGTCGGGTAATTACCCGGTTTTGCTCAAGCCTAGTCTAGTCTTTGTTGATAATCTCTTACATATTCCAGTCTTTGTGATAGGTCGTTCTTATCATTTCCGGCACCCGTTGATATATCGATCTTACATATTCCAGTCCTCGTTAATAGATCGGCCTTCCATGTTCTACTCTTCTTTGACTAGAATAAGATTGATCTTACTTGTGTGCCATCATCCACCCTCTCCATCCGTCTTCAGGGACTTGCGATACCTGTTATCTAGCCAATTCCCTCGATGGGTGATGGACTTGACATCTTTACGTTACCTGTACGTATCACACCATATAATTCTTTCGTTCAGAGAATGCTCATTATTATCCTCCTCGTCATATGTTTCGTATAATAGATAACACTAGATGAAATGAAATGGTCAACGTATCGACATTGTTGGCTAGACATGAGCATGAGCCTTGCCCGGCTTATTCTCTGTACGAGCCGAGCAGAGCAGGGCTCATCGCAAGCCGCGTAGCTAGCCCGGCTTGAGGCTCATGTAAATTGGTCGAGCTGGGGGCTGGCTCGAGCCAAGCCGGGTTGGCTCACAGCAACCGGGATGTTCCTCCTGTAGGGAGTGTTTTCACGGAGGAATTCTAACCTTTCTTCCTAGGGAAACTGAAAACTTGGAGGTGGAGTTTGGTGGGAGGCGTATTCAAGGGTGGAGTGCTAAGAATGCCCATAAAAGTACTAGGCAGCAGAACTGCCTTCGATTTTTATGGGAAAACGAACCAGCGCGACTCGAGTCGCTTTCATTGTCAACAAGCCGAGCAATGCTTGCCTTGCAATTTGCTCATGCCTAATTCCGGGGCCGCACTACATTCCAATAGTTGGTTCTCAGCACGTGAATAGGGACATGCATTTCTTGCCAGTTAACGGTTGGATGTTATCTTGTCGTGGTTGCATCTCTTGTCGTGGTTGCATCTCTTGTCGTGGTGCCTTCCCTAGACTTAGGCTCTTACACGCCCACGTTTGTTCCCAATTAATTTCTCCCCCTTTTTATCCCTACTCCCTTTCTTCAACCTTGCCCATCCCTATCAGCGATGTGGCTCATCTCGCTGACTACCGCAGTGGAGTGGTGCCGCAGGACCTCTCCCGCCTCACTCAGTTGCAGCACTTGTGAGTGGCTCCTGTGTGCAGTTCCTGCCTGCTGTGCAAGTTGCCTGAGTGATAATGGCCACGTTTTTGTGAGCTTTCACAAATCTCTTGATGGCATGCAAGCAACCGTTGTCCCAGTAGTGAAATGCTCTGGTTGTATGGTATCTCTCTGTCTGTTTCCCGCTCATTGACAGTGACGCCACGGGCAATGGGTTGGTCGGCGTGCTGCCTGAATACTGGTCCTCTCTGAACCACCTCACCTTCCTGTGAGCCCTTTTCATTCATTCGCTGCTCCACCGCACCGCAACCCTGGTGTTCCAACCCGTTCCACTTCTTCTGTTTTTATCTGTTCTTTAGTCTTAGCCTAGCTACTACTATTGTGCTGTTCACGACGAGTGGTTGCTCTGCTTGTTCTTCGTTCATCCATCCTGTGGAAGTGCATGTTCCTTTGCTACGCGTTGCCGTCTGAGCATCATGAATGGGCCAAGAGCAGGAGTCATTTCTTGGAACTGATTTGGCACCTTATTATCTACATGGAGTCTCTTGCAAAGATTGCTTGGATTTGTGTTTGTGGCACTTGGAGTGCAGGTCATTTTCAAGAAACAAGATCGAAGGCTCCATTCCATCAACATTCTCTGCCCTCACCACATTGTGCACACTGTAATTTTCTCAAACTGAATCGTAGACATCTCAAAGTGGATCATAGATATACCAAACGTTCAAATTACAAGTGCTCGTCTTGAATCTTACATGCTTCATTGTACCTGAGGAGGACGATGCACTGTGGAGAAAGACCCCCTTTTTGCATCTGAAACTTTTACTTTTAGTCAAGAAGTTCACAAAACACAATGAACATCAGTCAGTCCCACATCGTCTCTGTTGTAGCAACACTTGGCACCCTAAGCTACCTAATTCTTATATCTTGGTCTGACTTATAATCCCTCCCCACATGAGAACAGAAGTTTCCTCATACCTGTATCATTCTTCTTCTTCGTTTCTGACTTCAACTAATTGCAGAAAATCCTCAGTCCGGCACATTCAAGTTCTTTGCGTTCAAATATGGCGCATGGTTCAGGAAATTGAAGGGCAACAGAATGGACGGCACCATCCCATCCGTCTTCTCCACGGAACTCAGCAGCCTGTATATCCCCTTCACTGCAGCCTCTTGCATATCGTCTTGTTCTTTCGAAGGTCACGTGCAGCCTACAACCTCTGCACCCCCCTTTCTGCTTCAAGTATGCTGTTGGCCCGACAACCAACGTCTTTCCACCCATATTCCTCCGTTGATGCCTTGACGCCATTGCAGTGATCTCCAAGGAAATCGCTTTGTGGGCTCCATGCCACCTTTTCTTGGCTCTCTTCCTGGACTCACAGCCCTGTCAGTTTTCAATGGCACTGCCTTGATCCTCTATGTCGAAGCCTTTCTTATCGGTTTCCCCAAAGCTCTGCTAGCATGCTGGTGCCGCTTCTTTTGTACAATGTGTGTCTATGTGGTGCATCATAAGTGAGTGGTCTCACTTATGCTTGCTTCACTTTCAAAAGCATGTTTTTTTTTCTGTCTGTATCAAGAGCCGTACGCTTGCATGATTCCTTCCTCATGACTCAAGTCTTGTGCGTCTCTCATCTCGTGATGCTTGCCAGGGAACTTGCTGGCAACAACTTCAGAGGGGCGATTCCCAAGACTTTCGCAAAGCTCATCAGCGTTTCCTGGCTGTAAGGCTTGACTATCTTGGGATGGGAGCTCGAGTGGTGTTGCCGAGTGGCTTTGCAAAGTGGTATTGCCAAGCGGTATTGCCAAGTGGTATTTCCGAGTGATATTGCCTAGTGGTATTTCCGAGTGGTATTGTCAAGTGGTATTTCCGAGTGGTATTGCCAAGTGGTATTTCCGAGTGGTATTGCCAAGTGGTATTTCCGAGTGGTATTGCCAAGTGGCATTGCAGAGTGGTGGTATTGCCGAGTAGTATTGTCAAGTGGTATTGCTGAAGGTACATGGCATTGCACAGAGTCAGCCAACGTTCATGGCAAGAGAGCACTCCAGGGATCAGGTTGTGTGGTTGAGTGCAAGCAGTCCAAGTGATAGACAGTCAAGGCTAATGGGGACACCAACACCCTGGTGGTCTGGGGCTGAGACAACGTGTGAATACGGTGCTTGGACCTTGCAAGACTTCCTACAAGCGGTCCTCTGTACTCATGCGAACGTGGGCACATGGCTATCCTGCTCACTTCCCCTCCCCCGTTATTCTCCTTCCTCCTTTGTTCTCCTTCGGTCATTCTCTTCCCTATGCTTTTCCTTGCCCTTTGCATATGTTTTCCGGTCCCTGGATTTGAGTCTTTCAGGTCGCTTTCCACCAACCAGTTAACATCGGGGCTTGATGTGGTCAGCAAGATGACTTGGCTTATTTATGTGTAATGCTCTGGTGATAACTTTTGCTCATTTATGGCAAAGCGAAAAGTGGCTTTATTTCATATTCTTTCTCTAAAAAACTGTTCTAGAAGGGGCGTTATTGTGCGGTGGGCCATTGCACCCACAGCCCCCAAGTTCACATGTATCCCTTCCCTTCCCCACTGATCACACCACCCCAGTGTTCCAGTTCTTACACTTTCAAGTTGCCATGTCCTGTCTTTTTGTAATCCGTCAATTGAATCATAATATATTATTATGCCTTTTTGTCTCTCCTATCATCTCAGAGACTTTTCTTTCAACAACTTCTCTGAAAGATTTCCTGATCTGTCAACCTTACCTTCACTCTCGGGGCTGTGAGTCGCATGTTTGAATTTACAGCCCTTAACTAACGAACCGTCTCTGCAAGATCCTTAGCGAATGTGTAAGTGCCAAGTACACCTCTAAGATCCTCAACATAAACAATATTGATTGTGTTGCTGTCAATCCACTCGCTGGTTTAAAACACACAAACTTTTTGTGGCACTCCTTCATACAGATCAATCCGAGGAAACGACATGAAAGGGACTTTCCCTAGTGTCTTGTTGAAGCTCACCAACCTTGTAACCTTGTACGTCGTCGGACAAGTTGCGTGTAGGACATTTTGGAAACCCTTTTTGTAAATATGGAGGCGAAGAGGCTTTCTGCTGCGTGATCCGTGTAGTTTACCAGTGGGAGCTATGAGCGGCAGGGATTGCATATGGGTGGATCTGTTCTCACGATGGTGCATGCATCATGCTTGTGCGCTTTCTCCAAAAATGGCTGCAGTCTCGCCCATTATTAGAACAGAAACTGCCTTGCTGTGATGGGTAGCTTGCGTCGCTATGCTTAGATATATAAAGTTTGGTCTATCTCCATATGTGAAGCATTGCGTTGCGAGAGCAAGCCGTAACGACAATAATTCTATACACTTCAATTATTTTCCTCGCCAACACATTCTAGAATGCCTCCTTGGATCCTCGTCCCTTTGCTGCAGGGATTTGGGGCAGAATGGATTCTCTGGGTCCATCCCTGAAGACATATCCAAGCTCTCGAGCTTAAACATGCTGTATGTTATCACTTGCCCAAAACATTGCCCTGCGACCATGTAATGGAATGGAGATGACGCCTAGGTATCGATAGCCATATATATATGGGCCCCAAGCACATTAATTACTTGGAACGGTTGAATGGAGCTTAACTACTTGTATGTCCGCCTCTCTGCATGTCTGCCTATCTGCTCATCTGTCCGTGCATACTGTTTCTCCTCCTGTAATTCACACGGGCATGCACTGGAACATAATGGCTATTCTCGCATATCTTGCATCTCTGTTTGTGTTAGATATCTGGACAGCAATAACTTCGATGAAGAAATTCGTTCAGTGCTCTTCACCCTTCCATATATTTCATACCTGTAGGTGTGATAACCACTTTTTCTTGGGGGCCTGGACGGTGGAGGGTGGAGGGTGGTCAGGGGGAGGTGGTTGGGGTACGATTTAGGTATATGGAAGAGGAGGGTTGATAAAGAGTTGCCGTACGGAGAACGGCAGCAGGAAGTATTGGAAAGCATGGCCTTAAGTATGTCTATGTGTGGAGGACTGCTAGTTTGAGACGATTTGGATTAGGAGGGGCCAGGAAGCGGAGGACATGGCAATTCAAGTAAAATATTTGCTGAAGTGGGGTGGGACTTCACTTCACATCTAGAGGAACGATGATCTAGAAGCAATGGAAAAAAAAAAAAGAGGGGGAATTCCTGGGAATCATGGCGCTGCAGGGGTTCAAAGGAAGGAATCGGGAAATCGACATCGACTAAGCCTAGAGTGGAAAAACACGGCATTTGTTTCCTACCATATGGTACAGTACTACAGTACCAATTTTACCAGTTGTATACTACGATAAAAAAATGTCACAAGTGCATTTTTTTGGGTTGTCTATTTAGGCCTTATTTTTCACGCTGTGGTGCACTTGCAACTTTTGGATGTCTCACACCCAACCTCGGGGAAATTTGCGGTCGGGGAAATCCCGCACTGCAAATTTCCCCCAATGTAGAACCACGCATTAATGTTGCACACAATGTACATTTCGCGCCAGGCCTTCATTTGATCAAAGGTTGGCAGCACACATGAAGCTCAACGCAGACCTTGTCAAACAAGAAGTCAGCCATGGAGCCCAAACAAAAAAAGGGCGTATTTCCCCCCAAAAGGCAAAAAAAATGCCATATTATTCGGCCCGTATGATACGGCTGCCCGTATGTTTGCACCTTCACTAAGCCAGGCTGCAAGAGAGATTCATGGCAGAACGGTAGTACATCTCCTGTGCTTAACTAAAGACTACCTTTGCCAATCCTGTGTGCAAATGAAGAATGATATTTTTGCCGTATTCTTTTACGATGAATCTGTGTCCCCAATTATCTTTCCCTTCTTGTGCTGATCCCGCTTGTTTTTTGTGATGTGCAATCTTCAGAGACTTGGGACACAACCGTTTGAACGGACGCGTGCCAAGCAGTTTATCAAGTACTTCCCTCGGCAGTCTGTATGTGTCCAAGGCATTCCAGCAAAACCTTTCTTCCTCTTCGCGTGCGGCTGGGATTCTAAGTCATTTGATGCCTATTTAAATTCTCTCGCTGTGCTTCTGCGTTTCTGCAACAGATCCCTTCAAGAAAATAACCTATCAGGGTCGCTGCCTGATTTTTCTAAGTGGAACACTTCTTTATTATACCTGTAAGTCACACCCAAGAGCATAACATACTTGGTAGCCTTGGGGGCAAATTCATAAACGTATAAAAACTACCACATAAATCGAACTTTTCCCATACTTCTCGTTTTTTCTAATTCCCGTGAGGTTTTGTTTGTTCCCCCCTTGTTGCAGAGGGCTAGGAAGCAACAATTTGACTGGGTCCATTCCAGGGTCAATCAGCACACTGTCTTCTCTTATGAACCTGTGAGCGTCTTTCTTTTGCAGTGTTTTTTCACTTGTTCCGGAAGCATCTAATGTCGCAGACATGTGCAAATCTGCATTCCAGCCGTTAAGAGCGCCTTCCTTTTGTTTTCCACAACTGGAAATGCTGCCGTTAAGAGTGATTCAAGTCAGCGGATGTCTTTTAACACGTGTACAAGGCAACAAAGGATGGGTGTTGTTCCGAAATGTACTGAAAGAAATTAAAAGACCGTTCAACATGTGACCCCATCGTCCTGACATGGCTAGAGCTTGCTAGCATGCTGTATGAAACCTTCTGGACATGAACTCGCCGTGAAAATTGCTTGCCCTCTTGTGTTGCAAGCGCGGCAGCAACCAATACCATAACCTGTGCGTCTTATTTCCTATCACATGCCCACACCCACGCATCCACCATCCCTGCAGATCGTTGCGCAAGAACCAGCTTTCAGGAACCATCCCTACAGCTCTGGTCACGTTAAACAGCCTTGCTGTCCTGTAATCACTCTTTCCCACACACCACCTCTGTGCCATGTGCCACCGCTACCCTCTTGCTCGTTCTCTCCACACCTTCATGGTTTGCTCCATCCAGGTGCGGCCCACTCCCTGGCATTCGTTCACGTGTATTTGAGTCAGCTCGAAATGCACCGCGTCCCACCCCTAGGCACCTATTCATCTCACGTACGACTCTTTGATCATCTCGAATGCAAGAATGGAAAGCCATTCTGGTTATTCGTGTGATCAAAAGCAGGAAAGCGGGCAACATTAGGGCCAGCCAGTGGCATGACTGAGGGGGGAAGGAAGGTGATGCCATAATACGAGAGCAACAGAGCGGCCCAGGAATGAATGAGAGTTGGGAGCGAAGTAGGAATCCAGGACTTAATGGGTGACTCGTGGCTGGAGCCTGGAAGTACAAGCACCATATGTCCTGGTATGGCCAAATCCGAGCTCGAGTCACCCATAGTCAAGGTACCCGTGACGAGGGCTTGGAAAGCGTGTGTTCCCCCTAGTGGAAGGGCAGCACCTTCCGAGTCGGGAAAGGGATTGATTGAAGCACCAACTTCGAATCGCTGGGTGCCTTCCCCCAATTTAAGCACCTACGCCAGCCACCCTACCTCTTGATACAGCACAGCACAACCCCGGAGTTGTACAGTAGCTAGCCATATGGGAAACGGTTTCTTCTCTTCATACAACCCCATACCTCTCAAAACATATGTCCGCACCGCAAACTTTGGGAAACGGGTTCTTCTCCAAATAAATAGCAAAAGTGCCAAGTGCTACGCATCCCTCATCCATCCACCCCCACCAGAGACCTCGCCTCCAACAGCATCTCAGGGCCCTTGCCCTCTGCCTTTGGCGCGCTCTCCAACCTTATCGGACTGTATGTGTTTTATGTGACATGCCATGCCACCATGCATGCTTCTATGGCTTCCCAGTGTAGCCCGAGCAAATCTACACCAGCTTCAGTTATCGATGCAAACCTTTTTCTTCAGTGCTGGACAATGGCACACTGCTGAAGTGAATGGCATTTGAAACACGACACGATACTGCACTTGCTCTTCCCCCACTTGAGAGCTCTCATGACTTGCTGTTGGTTGGGTGCTGGCAGGTCTGTGTATGACAACCAGCTCACGGGCAAGCTCCCTTCTTCCATATGCGATCTCACCCGGCTAATAATCATGTACTACTCTCTTCTGACCATGGCTCTTCTGAAAATTCATGCTAACAGAAGTATCACTTTTGCCGTCAGCACTGCTTCCGCATGTCAGAACATATTTGCCTTGTTCTGTCGGAAACACAGGGACCCGCTGATGCCCGTTCTAAATGCCCTTTCTTCTTGGCCTCACGCTCACTTCAGGTATATCCGCAACAACTACTTCTATGGGGAATTTCCTTCGTGTCTTTACGAGCATTGCCTGCACAGGATGTGAGTGAATCTGGGTGCCTCGCCGGAGCAACCCTAGCCTTTATATAACCATGGCAGAAACAAAGGCCTTGATCAAGGGTCTGCCTGTGAGGAATTGGAATTTTTGTCACAGCATGTCTACAAAGGCATTTCATTCCGACGCAGGGTACCTTAAAACCAGGCAAAACTCCCAAGCACCAGGGAAATGAGGCCCAGAACCAGATTGCACACCAGATTACCGCACATGACACCAGGGAAATGAGGCCCAGAAAGTCTGTCCTCCCTTCCGTTCCTTCTCGTGCTCCCCTCCAGTGACATCAGCAACAACAGCTTCTACGGGCCCATCAACAGCAACTTCCACGGCATGATTCCCAACGATGGCGCTCTGCTCAACATCGCAGGCAACTACTTCTACGGTGACCCCATGCTCTATGCCGATGGCTGCCAGTTCTGCCCCTCGGGAAGCATCGAGCCCGATGCCCTTGACATTGTCGAGCTCGGGATGGATAGGAGGGGGCGTTGTGGCGAACGTCCTTTCCAAGCTCTCCCAGGGGCCAACAAGCGGGGCGTGGCAAGTCTGCGTTTTAACTGCTTCACGCTGAGCGCGCAGCTGGAGTGCACGGCGAACGAGACGCAGCGCAGCAACGACACGTGCCTGGCATTCTGCAGCATGTCACGGGAGCTGGGGCCGTGCGACGGGCACGGAGCGTGTGTGCCACAGCAGGCGGGGGCAGCAGGGGCGGGGTTCACGTGTGAGTGTGACGACGGATACGTCACTGCCAATGGCTCCCTCGGCTCCACCTGCGCCCGCCCTTCTCCGCCCCCCTCGGCAGGTATGCTGTGTGGATGATTGAAGTAGGCGAGATCAAAGAGTGTGGGTTGCAAGACAAGGTGGCATATGAGTCTTGGTAAATGCATGTAAATGGGAAATTTTGACAAGCATAGCATCTAGCCAATTGGCACTCTGATCAATATTCATTATTTTTATTACTACCTCTGGGCTGGCCAGTAACAAGTCTGTGGTTAGTATCAAACCAAACACTGTGTATGGAGAAAACCGACCGTGTGAGCATTAGATGCATGTTTTTTTTTTGGGGGGGGGTTGCGGAGCAACCTATTGCGATCGATTTTGCCGAATTTTTTTTCACGCGGATTTTGGGAATTAGAAACACTACCTAAAAAATCGAACCATATTTTTGGACTTCCTCCTCATGTAATTAGTAAATCACATTTCTGTTGTAATATAAATGCAATGATTTGCGATCTTTGAAAGATAGCTTGCTGATTGTTGATACTTCCAACCAAAATTCTACTGTCGGATTTCGGCAAATTTCGTGTTTGATTGCATCGCGCCATTAGCAACCGATCCAATCGAATCGTGCTCAATTTTTTTTACATGTCATGGTCCATGACATGAATCTACAATAAAAATTATGATTATTATGCGACACTGTAGAAAACCCAAACTCTAGGCTACCGCTTCCCCAGCACTAGCATGGGGGGGAAATCAGCAAGCCTAGTGTTTGAGTGATCAACAATATTATGAAACAACAGTCTTTGAAGTCCAAAAAGAGAACCCTACCCATCAAATCCAGTTCAAGAGACTACACTCAAGGAGCGCACCTATGAATCATTTACGATATGATAGGCAAGGTTTCTCGTTTTGAAAAACGCAGGCATGCATTGCCAATCAATGAGAATGGAGAATGATGGGATGGAACGGTATGTGAAAATAACATGACTGCACACACGGAACAGAAGTCAGAATAATTGAAAACGATAAAACAAAATATTATGCAATCAGAAAAAGGCAGAACAAGCACATTGCAATTTCAACATCTAGAAGGGTGGTTCAAGTTGGGACCCTGCATTCATATTAAAAGAGCCAATGAAATAACATAATTAAAGAACGTGGATAAAAGAATTGGAAATAGAAAGAACGAGCACGAACGAAACAAATAGAGAGTAGGGAGAAAGAGGAAGTCGACATACATAACGGGTTCCCGTAAGACGGATTAGGCGCAAAGCTAGAAGGGAATGAAATGATCAGAGAAAAGAAGGATTGAAAACGACGGAAGGGAAGGGAATGAAGGCGTGAGATGGAATCAAAAGTAGGCATGGAATCGAAAAGAGTGTAGAAGAGAGTAGAAGAGAGTAGAAGAGAGTAGAAGAGAGTGACATGGCGGAAGGGTAGAATTCGTACCTTGAATCAAACTGAAAATTTATAACCCGTGGTTCCTTAACAAGCTAGAGCACATAGAGAGATAAGATATTAGAAAACAGGAAAACATGAAGGAGTATAAGAAGAGAGAGAACTCGGGAAAGGAATGAGGGAAAGGCTAGTATGACAAGAAAACTAGGAGGTTGACGACGCGATGAGAGAGAAACGAATATGCTGCTTAATTAGGGGATGGACTTGGCTAGAACGCTAGAATTTAACTGCTGGAGTTGAGGGGCAAGACGTGAGATTGAGGAATCGAGGAAGAAGAATACGAGAGATTGAGAGGAGGAGGTGGAAGAAAGGTTGGAGAAAGCGGATGGAACGACCAGGTTCTCGCAGATCTGAAGTTCCATCTATTTCTTGTTTCCATCCGAAACTGCCCAGCCGGAATGAAATTCGTCAATCAGTTCCCTAACATTCTAGGGAGTGTTCCATTCTTTATATATTGCCCACGTTGCATGGAGTAATACGATACCACAAGTTTGATAATCAATTTGTTTCACAAATTGCCATCTCGACAACCAACAAAGCGGTAGAAAACCGACGTCAATGGTACATTAGAGCGAGCCCCCGATGAAGTCATTCGCGTCGCTGAACATGATAAGCGCGATTTGACGGGAAAAAAAAATAGCCGAACTGTGGCGCGGGTGGCAATGCAATTTCGACGCCACTGGACGGATACAGTATTTTCCGTCAGCGAATGGCGTGCGTGACGAGCCTCGCCACTGGTGCAAAAAACAAAACCTGGCAGGTGCCAAATTTCGCCACTGGGAAGGCAAAACAAATCGAGGAGAGATGCGGCTAGTAGCGAGAGTGACGAAACCGAAAACGAAAACGGAAACGAAATTAAAATGAAACGAGAATGAAGGAAGAACTGTAGCGCAACGAAAAAAGAAACAATACAGCTGGGGACGGAAATATATAAGAAAAGTGTCATAAGAATCCAAAAGCAGGGAAATCGAAAAACCAGCACTTGGAAGTGGGCGAATTCAAATACATATTTATGAGTATATACACATGAAATCACAGAAAATGCTTATACACTTTCAAATGATATATCATCTAAAGTATTAACATTGTTTGATTAAATTAATTACAAGATCATTTATAAATATTATATTATAAAATTAAGTAATTTATGGCAAAAAATTACCATGATAAAATCAATTACTTGAACGGAAATAATTTATCATAACACTACAGAGCTCCGCAAACCTAAGACGATTTCGTCGTCTCTTGTTTTTTTTTTTTTTTTTTTTTTTTTTTTCCTCCAGTCGACTATGGTGACAACGTGCTCATGGTCAAACATTGGACCTTGCCGACTGACCAAGTTGACAGGCTAGGCTGGTGCCTAACCTCTTAATTTGTTTAGGGAGTTAAAACACCTCAAACAAGTGTATAATCTAGAAGAACTCAGGAGCTGTTGAATGTGAACACCAAGTCCGTGGTTCAAGCCTTGGTGGTGACAGACCACCTTTCTTTTCCTCTTCGCCCTTCTCCAACTTGACGCCCATGTCTGCCTCCCCTCTAACCCTCTCCCGTAATTCTCTCCCCCCCCTCTCCCCTTCTCCCATCCTCCCTCAGCACTCTCCACAGGCGCAGTGGTGGGCATCGCTGTGGGTTCTACTGCCGCCTTTGCTCTCCTCCTCGCTCTCATTGTGGCGCTGCTCTGGCCCAGACAACGCAGTAAGTACCCCCAACCTCCACTCCTGCATCTGTATAACTCTCGAATCCACACTTGATGAAATGAAAAGCAGCTAGCACAGGTGAAACGGGGTGGCCTCTATTGTGCTCATTCTGCTGCCTCCATGCTGTGCATCAGGGAAGTGGAGCGACCTGGACGTGTGCCACGAGTTCAGCATGGGGGAAATTCTGCGGGCAACACGCCACTGGTCGAGTGATAGTGTGCTTGGGAAGGGCGGCTTTGCCACGGTGTACAAGGGGGTGTCGGAGAAAGGCGAGCTGTGGGCTGTGAAGCGCAATGAGCTCATGTCGAACGACTTCGAAAAGGAGGTCAGAGGAACGCCTAGGGAGAAAACATTTTTTGTCATCAAAGGCCATGGGCTCAGCTGACTATGGACTCAAGTGTGTGACTTGCGGGGTGTGCCATTTTTAAGTCGAAACTCATTTGTGACTTCAAGTATGTGAGCTTATACCACTAGTCTTCTTATACTGCCACTCTGTTAACCCCCCTCCTCCCTCACTGTCAGGTGCGGGCGATGGCGTCGCTGCGGCATGAGAATGTGGTGCGGCTGTTGGGCTTCTGCCTGCATCAGAACGTGGAGAGCGGCCAGCAGGAGCAGATCCTCGTGTACGAGTTCGTGGGCAACGGGGACCTCAAGCACCAAATCCACCAGTCTAAAGGTATGTTCTTTCCTTGGCCTATCAGCTTGGTCAAAAGTTGACAGCGGGGACCTCAAGCACCACATCCACAACTCCAAGAGTGTGGTCTTGTATACCCTCCAACCACCCCTGTGTTGTGTTGTATGATGTCATCACTTGCTCTCACATTCTATCCACATTTCATGCCATGCTCTTTCCTTCAAATGCATGGTTTGAATGTAGAAACAGGTTCTGTGTGGGGTGTTTTGGAATTTGTAGCTTTGGAGTAGGCTTGGGCAAATTACCCATGCGGGTCGGGTACCTGTACCCATACCCAACTTTTGGCCGGGTCGGGTAGTAAGGATTCGACTTACTACCCAGCCGGGTCGGGTCGGGTAACCCAACCGGGTAACCGACACCTGGTACTAGGCTTGAGCATGAACCCGACCCGACCCGACTTTGCCCTACCCGATGCCGGGTTCGGGTCAATTCGGGTTGGGTCAAGTCGGGTCGGAGCACGGGAAATGTCAACCCGACCCGGGTTTAATAGGTCGGGTACTACCTGACCCGATTTCGGGTCGGGTCGGGTCGGGTTGGCATAGGGGCAGGGACGGGTAATAAGCCGACCCGACGGGTCGGGTTTTGTCGGTCGGGTCGGGTCGGGTTGACCCTCCGCAAATGTCGACCCGACCTGTCAAAAAGTCGGGTTCGGGTCGGGTTACCCGACCCGACCCGACCCGTTGCTCAAGCCTACCTGGTACCCGTTTTCCTACCCAACCCGGCGGGTAATTTGTACCCGCCGGGTCGGGTATACCCGACCCGAATAGGCTATTGTTAACACCCCTAAAGCACATTATGGGCCTCATTACGGCCCATTACTGTGGGCGGGTAGTAATACCCGTTTTTTACCACAACTAGGGTACGGATACCCGACCCGCGGGGCGGGTACCTTATTACCCGCCCACTATACCCCGGGTCGGGTAATGGTTGTGGGCGAGTTACCCGACTACTACCTGACATGACATTACCCAACCCGAAGCCGGGTAAGGCAAAATCGGGTACGGGTGGGTAATTACCCACTTTTGCCCAACCCTAATCGGGAGCATACTTGAGCAAGTATCTGCTCCAACATGTTGATGCATATTCTGTGTTATTAGCAAGCTGGCTGCCTTGCCACTCGCCCTTTGCCTTAGTTCCTTGTATTGTTCTCTGATCCGTAATTCTGAGCCTATTTTGTGCCTCATTCGCATTTTTTAAACACAATGTTCTGTTCTGGTGCTCAGGATAGCTTCTCGTATCCTCCTCTGTCAGAGCATAATGCACACAAGCAGGTGAAGGCAAACGCGTAGGGGATGCTGAGTTGTTCGTTAAGGTACACATTTTTTTTAGGCAACTAAACCGGTGTTTGGAGAAGAAATCAACTAGGCTGGCATAGTGGGGCTGGTTGGCGGACAACCAACCTTGCTTGGTTGGCACCACATTGTTCAAGGTGGTTGGATTGGACCTACCCAGTCCACAAAGGCTAGGTGAATGACAGTATCTACTGAATGTACACCCAAAAAACTAGAGGTATCAGGATATATTCTAAGAAAACTCGTTGCAGGCAGAAAGTTTTAGTGACTGGTTGAGGAGCAACACCTGAATGAAGTGAGGGTTTTGGAGAGAGAGGGAGTAGAGTGTGGAAGTCACGACGTGGGAAGGACGTGGGACGACGTGGTTGGACCAAACCAGCTTGGGATCTTGGGCGTACTTCATTGACCCCATCTGTGTGTGTACACGAAAAACTCTAGAACAGAAGGATCAATTCCAGCAAAACCCATCTCACTGGAGTCGTTACGAGCTGACATTGCAGGAAATGCGTGTGCTTTCTAAGCAAAGGAATTTGTGAACTGATAAGTGCATGTGAAACCTTCGTGTGTGTGTGTGTTGGTGTGTGTGTGTCGTTGTGCCTTTGGTGGTGCTTGTGTTCACACAGGCCAAGATAGCGGACTTTGGGTTGCTGAAGCAGCTGAGCCAAGCAGGGGAGGAGGATGACCGCACTCGAATAGCCGGGACTCCGGGCTACGTGGACCCGGATTACAACCGCTCCCATGTGGTGACGGAAAAGAGCGACGTGTACAGGTGCGTACATAAATGCCTCCAGAGGTGTATAACATTTGCATCGAGCAGCACACAAGCACACTCCCACCTGCATTCTCCACATCAGCATTGATAAAGTAAAGCTCGCAGCACTCCTGCCTGTAGGCAATGATCTGTTGTGAAAGGAGTTCGCAAGGTACTTCTGCCACGGCACATCTGTGAGTGCACTGCCACCAAAATTCTGCCATCTCCGCCTCCCTTACATCAGTCACAACGCTGCATTCCTTTTCTGGCATCTTCGACGTTCAGGAGGGCTAAGTCGTTGTTGTGGTTGGACTCATTTACCTCTTCTCCTCCCTTACCCCCTCCTCCACCATGTGAGCAGCTTTGGCGTGGTGCTGTTGGAGCTCTTGACTGGGCAGAAGACACATGTTAAAGGAACCGACCGACATATTTGTGAATGGGTGAGTTCACGGGAGCACTTGTGAATTGAGCCTAGTCTACGAGAGTGCATGAAGCCATGCTCCCCTTCCATTCTCTCTGAAACCCCTAGTCCCGCACGCCTCTCTTCTCGCATCACATCACATGTTCTTCTCACTCAACAACACACCCCCTTCCACTGTCCAATTTCGGCTCTCCCCCCTCCTGCAGGCAGCCAAGAAGGTGCAGGCGTACGATTTTGGGTTGCTCAAGGACACGGCTCTGGATGCCCCGGAGGATGCAGTGGTGGAGTTTGCCGACATCGCGCTCGACTGTGTCAAGGTGCCCGGCTCCCGCCGCCCCCTCATGAAGGACGTCGCGCGCCGCCTGCAGGCGCTCCTCACCAAGTACTGCGATGATGATGATTAATTCTTAAATGTTGAACCGAGCGTGCTCACAGAGGAAAGCATGGAGGACAGGTTGAGGGGTGGTGTCAGTGGTAGTGGGGATACCTTCGGACAGAGCGAGCTGTCAGAGGAACGAAGTGGAGGGCCGGCTGCTGGGTTTCTGACTCAGGTTTTCTCCAAGAAGTGGCGCGTGTGATGGTGAGCACAAAATTATTGGCATGGTTTGAAAGAGCCGACTTTCCAGAGGCAGTTATTATCTCCGCTGTACGAAGAAGCTGTTACCGTATGCAGCTTCTATAGTGTATCGCAATTCTGCACCAAGACCATTTGCTTCAGTTTTGGCTGCGGCATTGTCTAGGAAATCAGATTGCTGTGGCCCCAAGAATTACCTAGCAGACGCTTCAAGATCTCTTGACTGGTTTCTCGGACCCTTTAGATTCCCTCCCTCCCACGTAGTGCAACACTTGCATTTCAAGATAGGTGTCGACTTTTTTGCCGCCGCGAACCCTCGTACGGGAGACGGTATTTCGTATCAGTGCAACACGCTGAAGGCCGTTTTGATATTTCAGGGTTTGATGCCCGACCTCGATGTGGAGCATGTCGAGGGCACGTCCAAGCCCGCTGCCAGCATGCGGGAGTCACCCGTCGACGCATCAACGAAGCGGAAGGCGTCCGCTCACTGGACGCAGCGTCCTCTGCCCTGGGCACCGCCACCGAAAAAGCCTGCCCCCGCGCCAACTCCACCCCCTCCAACTCCTAGCCCACCAGAGAACCCCTCGTCCCCCGCTGATGCTGAGTACGCTATAATCAAGCGTCGTTTTGTCGGCAACTGGTCTCGCCGATTTCCTTGGCCGCGATTGACACAGATGAAAAATGGTCGTCCTTTATTGAAGTGTGTTGTGTGCTTGCAGTTTGGCGATGCGTTTAGCAACACCAACTATGGGAAGAAGGGCGAGGGTGCATCCACATCCATGTCGGCACGCGGGCGCACAAAAATGCACTGAAAGCCAAGGAGGAGTGGGAGAGAGAGAAGGAGCAGCAGCGCACGCTTGGCAGGTGGCGCACGAGCGACTCTTCAACAAAGCATCTCATACGCTGCTTCCATATTGCCATCTTCGTCTGTAAGGCTGACGCTCCCATCGCCATGTACGTCGCCCTATGCTACTTCCTTGCGTTGGAAGGTTTGCCTGACCTGCCGCAGGGAGGGGCGTACGGGACGTACTACACTGAGTAAGTCTCAAAGCTCTTTATATTTCCTGCACAATGTTTGTTTGCACATGGCACGATCCGTTGATTGTTTTGTTGTAACTCTATTCTAACTTCTGTCGCTTATGTGCATTATGCTCCAGCACTACAGATACGGCTTCAAACAGGGAACTAAGGCCATATCGAACTACCTGAGAGACGAGCAGCTTCAGCACCTTCTCTCTTCCCCCTACATCGGCATTGCGATTGATGAGAGCACGGATCGCGTCCATGGCAAACACATGATTCTGTACGCCACCTTCTTCCGCGGCAGTCACGTCGTTACTGAGTTCGTCGCACTGCTGTCGGTGGAGAGGACCAATGCCGCATCGCTGACCGCCGTCCTGTTGCAATTTCTCTCGCCGATCGGCCTCGACCTGCAGAGGATTGTTGGCATGTCGACCGATGGGGCTTCTGTGATGACGGGCGCCACATCCGGGGTCATCACTAGGCTGGAAAGGCGCATCCTACATCTCGTCGCGACTCATTGCATCGCGCATAGGTTCGTTGGGCCCCTAACTTGATCTGTGTGTTTCAACAATCGCATAACATGTTTCCTTGTGCCTTGCATCCCCCCCTCCCCCCTCCCCCTCCCCCCATCACCCCCTCCCTTACCACCCGTTTCAGAGATGCCTTGGCTGCTAAGGACGCTGCGGCTGCCGTTCCAGAACTCAACGTCATCGACATCCTCATCCGTGCTTTCGCCGACCTCGTCGGGCGGTCGAACGTCCAGCATAGCAACTTTAATAACTTTCAGCTAGTCTACCGCAACACCAACCTCGAGGCGCAAGGCATCTATGCCATTCGCTGGTTGTCTCCCGGGGAAGCAGTGGTGCGCTTCGTGGAGGTCCTCCCCGCTGATGTGGTCCTGCTGCGAGGTCATCCTGGCGGGCTGTATGAGGTAGTTACGTCGTTCAAAGTACAGTACATGCTATACTTTTTGGCGGACATCCTTGAAGAACTAAACCACCTAAACACCCGATTCCAGCAACGACAGATATTGGGCGCTTTTCCTTGTTGGCCTCCCATCTGCCTTTCAATCGCTGAATGCAACGTGCATGAGTCTTTCATGCAAAGCTTGTGTCAAAGCAGCTCTGCATGACAAAGTTTATTTGCGTCTTCTTTTTACAATTCCTTCCCTCTGCTTGTGCCACTTGTACTACCGAACCCCACTCGCAGGTTGACATGACGGTCGTTTCGTCTCTTGTGGACAACACCTGCAACCACATTACCGACCGATACATCAAGTGCGGAGGGGGAGTGTACTTCGGCAACGGTGGCAGCGTCAGGCTCGGGGAGTTCCTCCAGGCGCATGGGTCGCCCAACAACAGGCGGGTGCGCGTCCAAGGTGTAGACAACGAGGGCAACACGCAGTCGTTCGAGTACGTGCTGCATGAGCGCATGGTGGTCGGGCACACCTCCGAGAGCAACCTCGACTCATGCGCTATCATCTGCCGGAAGTTCGCGGTCGAGCTCGTGGGGAGTGTACGTGGCCGATTGAGAAGTCTTAGTGACATGGAGGGGTGCAAGCTCTACAAGGCGAAGACGTACCCGTTGGACAACGAGTTGCGCCTGGCGCGGTGCAAGCAGTGGTTGAAGCACAACCACGGCCTCTTTGGAGGCAAGCTGGTTGGTGAGAGAAGTCATGGTAACTCTGCTTATACTCCATGTTTGCAGGTTCATACATACATACATACGATGTGGTTGCATGCTCCTCTGTCCGTTGTTCACCAACCCTTTCACTGTGATCCCTTGTCCCTCCCGCTGTGATCCCTTGTCCAGGCTTCGACTATAACAAAGCCGTCCAAGAGCTGCGGGTCTTCACTGCGACGATGATGTCGCAGTACAAGGACGACGGATTCCACCAGGGGCTCGCCTTGACGCTGGACAACAACGAGTGGCAGAGATCATACCCCAACATCCTCCGCTCCTGGCAGGCACTCGCTGTCCTTCCCCTCAGCACGGTCGAGTGCGAGCGGGGGTTCTCGAAGCAAAACCTCATCAAGAGTTAGGAGCGTGGGTGCCTTGGAGATGACACCCTGGGGGACCTGATGTGGTGCTCCCTCCTGCAATACAACATCGAGTGGTTCGATGTGGTTCCTGTCTTCCGCGGCGAGAAGCCACGCCGTCCCCTTCGAGATCTGAACTCGGCCAACCCCACCTCTGTCGAAGATGGAGGGGCCTCTACCAGTGAGCCCACTCCATTGGTGGAGCCGAGAGGATGACTGACTCTGTAGGCTTTGTGGTATGCGCATAGTAGAGAGATGAGTAGAGTAGAGTAGGTGTGGTGCTGGTGGTGGTGGTGCATAGCAGTAGCAATGGCCTTTGTGGGCTGTAGGCTCTGTAGGGACAAGTCTCACAGGATGGGCATGTGCTGATTCCTAACGATTCATGAAGTGCGAAGGCAATTTTTAGTGAAAGGAAGACGGGTATTTTGAAATGTACTCTGAGAGTGCAGTCTAAGATTTTTTTTACCCTGCTATTTCAGACTTGGACTTTTTTTCACCCTAGCATGCAGGGTAAAATGTCTCAAGCACTCTGATTCGTAAGAGTGGGCCAAAACCAGTTTAGAGGCCTGCGAGCGTCGATTAGGATTCAGGAAAAAATGGTAGTAAGATTTACCGTAGTCCCCTGCATAGGGCTCCCTATGGTGTAATTATAAATACCCCTCTTTTGGTGGGTGCTATTTTTACACCAAAAAAAATTACACCCATTGGGTGTTATGAAATGGTTTTTACAGATCTTGAAAACGAGTGCAGATCAGTAATTAATCACGCAATTGATATGTCTCTGTTCTGGCTCCGAAACGAGTACAATCATAGCACCGTGATTTGCGGGCTATTTTCTGCAGCTTTATTGGTCCTGGGAAATAGCAGGCTACGTTTTTCGCACGCGCTGGCAGCTCTTGACTGTATTTGGCTAGATTCATATTAGTTGCCCTAGATTGCGCTAGGATTCGTGCGCGATGTTGGGTGATCCAAGTGCAAATGTTTATGGTTCTACACTGTCGACTTGAAAAATGTGGGGGGTGTTTAGTACCCCGTGTAGTGCAAACACGGGGTGTTTAGTTGCCTTCTCATTACCCCGTGGCATGGGGACATCCAGTGGTGCTCACCATGCCAACGACAATACCTTGCCTACTGCAGAGCAATACGTGCACGTGATGTCGGAAGTGGAAGTGCTACCAGGCACATCGGTGGCATCAAACGCGGCGGAGGACGTTCGCACTGCTTGGCGTCCCGACAGTTCGACCCCTGCTGCACCCGAGAGGAGTCCCGACCATGCGCGCTCGCACACTGGACAGCACGATCCGCCAGAGCAATGTATAGGTGGAGTTTCTGTTGCTGGAGCGCCCGCAAACACAGGTGCAGCGACGTCTGCCGAGATGCCCATGTCGCTGCATGATCACGCTGCAGAAATGACGCCAACCACTGGGCAGGTCTCTCTGTTGCCGACCAGCAGACAGATGACAACGACAGTCGTGCCTCTTATGGATTTGGAGCGGCTGCAGTACAAGCTCTGTGAGGCTGTGCAGCAGCGAGTTAGCATGCAGGCATAGTTCGACTCTCTGCAGTTGATTCTTCAGCAAGAGCGAGTAGCCAATGTGGAGCAGCGTGCTGACCTTGACAGGCAGCTGGCGCACTACAAGAACCGCGCTGTCAGGGCGGAGCAGCAGGCTTCATCGTTGCATAGCAGGGTGAAAGACATGCATCCGCAGATGCAGCAGCATGTGGTAGATAGTTCGGAGTTGGGTTAGCTGCGAGATGCGCAGCAGAGGCTGCACTTGGAGCTTGCGGCGGTACAAGCAGAGAAGGTGCAGCTACAAGAGAGGGTGCAGGAGGTGCAGAGGAAGGCGCTCGAGGACTAGCAAACTGCAGGAGCAGTGGACGCAGAGGAGCTGTAGGCGAGTGTCGACGGGCTGATCCGGAAGGTGGGAGAGCTGGCAGAGACTCAGGAAACAAGAGTGTCTAAGACTACTACTCTCAACGACAAGCGGTCTGCACTCCTCGATCGCCTGGCAGAGAGGATTGGGAAGCTGGAGATCTGTGCAGGAGTGTCCCAGGAGAAGATGGAGTCAGCTCTATCGAAGATCGTTGAGCAGAAGGACCTGCTTGAAGAACCTAAGGATGAGCAAGCTAAAGTCTTCAACTGCCTGGGAAAACGCTTTGAAACCAACGAGAAAACCACCGAAGCCACTAATGCCAAGCTACTTGAAGTGACGGCGTCACTGGCGTCAGAGCAGCGGCACATGATGAAGGAGAGGCAGCGGCGAGAGGAGGAACACCAGAAGCAGTTGCAGAGCCTAGCCCTCTCCCTAAACCAGACCAAGGCAGCGACAAAGAACTGCATGGATGCTGTGGCGGCGCTGCAAAATGAATGGAGATTGAGCAACGACACACGTCTCGCGCTCCTGTCTGCGGTTCAGGGACAAGCGGATAACACTGCGGCTGCAGTTGAAACCGTCGTGAACGCCTCCAACGAGACCTTCCATGGGAAGTTGGGTGACATGATAGCATCGACAGGGACCGCGGCTCTCTCGCGTGTGGTTGCAAAACGTGTTATTCACAACGTTTTGCTGGAGTCATTTCTGCTAGCGCTGAAGTGTGGGGTTATTAGTGCGGTGAGGTCGGCTGTCTTTGTGTCATGCGTGACTATAGCCGCGCCCGCTACATATAACCGGACTGCAGAGGGTCCAGCGGTAGAGGGGGGGGCTGGAGAGGTGGCCGCAGCACGTGCAGAACCAGCCCCAGTCGGCGCTTCCAAGGCAAATGTGGGTGAGCAATAGCACCTCGACGTCACCTCTCCTGTGTCTCTAAACGTCACAAAAGCACATCGCGTGGTCAACCTTCTCATGCCAGAGAAGGCTGTTGGGATGGAAGAGACAGATGCCACTACTGGCTTTGGCCCCCATCGAGCACGTCTCCAAGAGACACCGGTCCCCGCCGCATACCCGACCAAGGGTCTGGAAGCCCTGCCTGTGTCTGGATCAGCAGTTGAGAAGCCCATCCTCCGGCTCAGGCGAGGCCACAAGACTGCTGCGGCAACTAAGTCGGCTACCTCCGATCGACGTGCAGAAAGCGACTCTCGACCGGCAGCTCCACCGGCGGTGCCAGACTCTACGGCAGAACCAGATTTTTTTGCAGACGAAGAAGTCCCCTTTGCCCAGTTCCGTCAGAGCTTGAGCGCAGCAGAAGAGGATGGGGCGAAGACCAGCGCGGGCAAGAGAAAGTTGGTCGTTAGCGAGTCATTGTCAGAGGATGAAAAGGAGGTGCCTCTTGCTGAACTTTAACCCAAGCGGCAGAAGCTGGCACATGGCGGTAGCAAAAAGAGGCAGGGTAAAATGACAACTGTCTGCACCCGCGAGTCATGCAGGGCTTGATGTTGGATACCACGGACCCCGATGCCCTGGAGAAGCTGCTAGCTCCAGTCGTCGAGGTGGCAAGCGGGGTCGCTCTGTCGTGGTGCGCTTGCAAGTTTGCGGTAGCACACCTTGAGACTCCCCTCAACATCGTGAAGGAGCAGCGCAAGAAGCGGGGCCCGGCTGGTGACGCATCTGCGGGGGCTGAGGAGGAAGAGGAGTAGAGTAGTATGCGTTGTTCTTTCTATTGTTTGTCTTGAAATCTATCCCTAGCACACTTTGTACCATACTTAGCCTCGTAGTATGCAGTGTACGCATTCTGCTAATTAGCTCACCTTCCATGTTCAACCTGTCGTGCTGCAGATATCGTGGCCAAATAGTGTGATAAGTGCAATATACAAATGCCAATAAACGAGTTGCACGCAAACCCCTAAAAAAGACATGCAGCAAACAGTTCCGCCAACTTTGTGTTGTGTATGGCCCTATGAAGCGCCTTTACGAAGTGCCTCTACGAAGAAAACGGTCTTATGTGGCTGTGATCTGTGGCAAATTTCGGTGTAGAAGATGCTTCTGCCAAGGGGCCATTCACAGAAGGCTTGTACTCTGAAAAGATGCACGCAGAATTCGTTTCTGCAGGCGACCCATGGGCAGAAACGACATTCGGCACGCGCTGTATAAAGAGCCCCAGCCAAATTGGCGGGCTGGCCCATATGGAGGACTGCCCCCTTCAAGAGGTCTGCAGAAAGTCAATTCTAAACCCTCTTATGTGGGAGCGATGCAGAAAGAGCTCGCGGAACTCTCCTCTGCGAACGGCCCTTCGGCAGAGGCGCCTTTCTGGCACTAAGGGGCCGTTCAGAAGGTGCGCAAATTTCCTCCCCTGGAGGAATCAAGCCTGCGCATGGAGGGAAGGTTCCGGGGTGGTGAGGGCAGCAGCACGGACATATTTGGGAGGAGCGAGAGGTCTGAGGGAACTAGTGGAGTGTCGTCTGCCTCCAAGAGTCTCATCCATTCGCTATCGGAGAAGTGGCGGATGATTCAATAGGAGATAGAAAATTACTTTCTGTTCAGGGTCTTGTTATCCGTCTTTTAATTGAAGAGGAGGAAGTGCAAGCCATACTGGCAAAGCCAGTGGTGAGTCTTGTGGAGGCGTATGTATGTGCTCCTCCAGAGTGAAGATCATGCATGCACCCTCACCCTCACGCACCGAGCCTACGCATGGAGGTGAGGTTCCAGGGTGGTGAAGGCAGCAGCACGGACACGTTTGGGAGGGAGAGGTCTGAGGGAACTAGTGGGGCGTTGTCTTCCTCCAAGAGCCTCATGCATTCACTGTCGGAGAAGTGACGGATGATTCAGTAGGATACATTAAATTAGTTTCCTTCTCGAGTCTTGTTGTTGGTCCTTCTACTGAACGGATAGAAGGAAGTACAAGCCACTGTGATAGTGATAACTATGAGTCATGTGAGATAAATTGATACTTTTTAGACAACACAGCTACATGCGTTCCCTCCATACTCGCTTACACTAATGTCTCGAGGTAAAAAGACTAGTAAGAGTGATACACTGTAGTTTTGTGCTATGGGGTTGTACTCTCTAAGAGTACGGACCTATCTAGCCTATAAGACATACACAAATATGTTTGACACACCCCCTAGGCTAGATAAGGGGCAGTGCTTGGCAGAAGACGCGCAGCTCAGGGTGGCACTTCTAGTCCAACCTCTGATGCAAGGGTCCGAAGTCCAGTCAGAAGAGTACAAACTAGACAAGAGCAAACCAGGGCGGCACGTCGCTTGTTGTCGCTCCGCCTCCTCTTGTTGTTCGCCTTCTTCATTGTCACTTATTGACTGACTTCCTTCATGCCGCAAGTCCTCTTGTTCCTCGGGTCCTTGCCTCCCTTGTTACCGGCCCGTCTGTTCCTGTCTCGAGTCTTGACGCGCTTGTCGCTGCTGTCGCTGACTTCGCCTCTACCCGCCGCCTTGACTACACCACCGCTCTGGTCTCGGACCCTGTTCGTCCTCCGTCCATCGAGGGTGTTCCTGCCCTTGGAAGTGACGTCCTGGAAGACCGGCAGTACGAGCTCGCTTTCCTGTCCGAGGTCGCGCCACATCTCTGCTCCATGCTTCTAGTCCCTGAGGGGGACCCAGATGCCTTTGACATCCCGACCCCTCGCACCTACGCTGAGGCGACCTCGGGACCCTGGGCCTCCCAGTGGATAGCTGCCATTGACGCATCTTGGAGATCCACCAGCACCTATATCGACGCAGTTCCCCTACATGTGGTGAACGTAGTCGATGACCGGTGGCTCTTCAAGGTGAAGCGTCCTCCTGGAGAGCCACATGTGTTCAAGGCGCGCTACGTTGCTAGAGGCTTAAGTCCGTGCGAGGGTGTTGACTTCTTCCAGATCTTCACCCCGAACCCGAAGATGACTACTCTTCAGGCGCTACCACATGTAGTAGCACAGCGTGACTATGAGCTGCACTCTCTTGACTTCTCGCTAGCCTTTCGCCAGGGCAGTTTGCACGAGCAGGTCTACTTGTGCCGTCCGCCAGGCTTTACCGGCACCTTCGCCCCGGGGACCCAGTGGCTCCTACGGCACCTGGTTTACGGCCTGTGGCAGCCACCGCGAGAGTGGTACGACACGCTATGTGCTACGTTAGCTGACCTGCAGTTCTTCCCGTCGTCTGCAGACCCTTCACTTTTCGTTTGTGCTAGCTAGACCCCGTTCTACACCCTACTCTACGCAGATGACCTGGTCTTAACTACTGCATACAGAGACGCACTCGCCTCTGTGAAGGTCGGGCTGCTTAGGAGACACACCTGCACTGACCTAGGAGACCTGCGCCGCTACCTAGGCCTGCAGATCTCTAAGGACAGAGCAGCGCGCACCATCACTCTCACACAGACACACTTGGTGCGCCAGGACCTTCATAGGTTCGACCTTCAGTTCTCCTCCGTACAGCCCACACCTCTGCCAATAGATCGCAGGCTCTCGGCTCCAGTCCCTGAGGAGTCTGTAAAGCCGAGTGGTCCTTACACAGAGCTGGTGGGTTGCCTCATGTACCTGATGACTTGCACTCGTCCAGATCTCGCATACCCTCTCAGCATCCTGGCTCGCTTTGTGGCCCAGGCAAACACCGACCACAACACTGGTCGGCCACTGAGATGGTTTTGCGTTATCTAGCAAGTACATCAGGCATGGGGCTAGTGCCAGGAGAACGCAGGCCAGTGGTCCTTACAGGGCACACAGGCGCTTCGTGGGCGGACGACGCTGAGACGCTTATGTCCTCCCAGGGCTACTGCTTTAGCCTTGGTGCAAGCGCCATCTTGTGGAGGTCCACCCGCTCGTCGTCTGTTGCCCAGTCGAGCTGTGAGGCCGAGATCTACGCTGGTGCCATGGCGGCATAGGAGCTCCGCTGGCTGACTTTCTTGCTCACAGACTTAGGTGTGCGGCCTAGCTCTGCCCCGGTCCTGTACACTGACAACAGGGCTATGATCCTCCTGTGTCAGGAGCCTAGATTGGAGGGCAGAGCGAAGCACATCCACCTGCGGTACTTGCTCCTGCACGAGTTACAGCAGCGCCGCCATGCTCGCGCAGTTCACTTGGCCTCCAGTGCCAACACAGTTGATATCTTTAATAAAGCGCTTGCACCTAAAGATCATCAGCGGCATTGTTTACAGCTTGGTCTAGTTCCTGTAGCTTCTCACTTGCTAGGACCCTGACTGTATACTCGTCCGTATATTATCTCGACTGGCCTTGTGGCTCTTGTACCAGTGGCTGGACTAGTAGTGCCGCCCTGAGTTACTCTTGTTTAGTTTGTACTCTTGCTGACTGGTCTTCGGACCCTTGCCTCAGAGGTTGGACTAGTACTGCCACCCTGAGCTGTATGTCTCTTGCCAAGCACTGCCCCTCATCTAGCCTAGGGGGTGTGTCAAGCATATTTGTATATGTTACGATAGGCTAGATAGTTGCATGCCTATATAGAGTATAACCCCTTAGGCTATATTCCCTTGGACAGCCTCATTCTAGTCACCTTTTTCACGCTGAGATAATTTGCTGCTCATCGTAACACGAGGATTATGGAGTTGACCTTAGAAATACCATTCTCACTTTCCTTTGTACAAACAGCAGAACTGCACGCGAAATTTGAAAAGTGAGAGCAACGTTGGGATGAAGTAACGCAGTAGCGGGGCCGCACGCAACTCTGTTGCACTGCACCGTGGCAGCGACACCCTCAGCCAATCACAGGCGCGGAATTGACGTGGCAACAGCTTCGAGAGTTTCCAGCAGGATCAATTCCTGGAGCCGAAAGCAATCCCATGATCCATGTTCCATTGTGTTGTCACAGTCCATCCCCCCATCCTTCCGTCATTCCTCAGTCATGCGCACTAGCAGTGTCAGATCTAGCAGATCGAGTTAGTACAGGCTGATCACTTCACTGGACTCAGCCTGATCTATTATTCACCTGCTGCATCCTCGCGCGTTGGCTCTTTCCGCTGCTGGATAGAGCGACCTTTCAAGATCGACGCTGTTGGGAGTTCGTTGTACCGTGCCGAGTATTCTGCTGTGTATTCTGCCGAGCAAATGGCGTTCCTTCGGCCGAATCTGTCGCTGGCGTTTGTCGCCGTCGCACTGCTTGCCTCCGTGACCGGCATCGCTGCGCTCTACGGGCCCTCGTCCGACGTGGCCATTCTCTCGCCCTCCAACTTCAAATCCTCGGTACGACACGTCACTTCTTCGACACCTCCCGCGCGCTGCTCATTCCTCTCCTTATGCGTTTCCCTCTTGCATCTCTTCCCCCCCCCCTTTCGGGCAATCCCCCAATGAAAAACTTCTGAGGCGCCTCAAAACTCCTCTTGCCGCTGACCCTCTCCCATTCCGCAATCCCCTCCCCCCCCCCCCCCCTTTCCCCCCCTCCCCCGCCCGGGCAATTTCCCAGGTGGTCGACTCCGGCGAGGTGGTGCTCGTCGAGTTCTTCGCGCCGTGGTGCGGCCACTGCAAGAATCTCGCGCCCGCGTGGGAGAAAGCCGCTACGGCGCTCAAGGGCATAGTGACGGTGGCGGCGGTGGACTGCGACGCGAACCCGTCGCTCGCGCAGGAGTACGGCGTGCAGGGCTTCCCCACCATCAAGGTGTTCGCGCCGCACCTAAAGGCGCCCGCCGATTACCAGGGCCAGCGCGACGCCAAGGCCATCGTCGACTTCGCGCTCTCGCAGGTGAGGAGAGATGCGATGCGATGCGATGCGAGATGGGAGAGGCGAGAACCGTTATCGGGTCGAGGATGAGAGATGCGACGGCCCCAAGGCCATCGTCGACTTCGCGCTTTCGCAGGTGCGATGCACGATCGTGAGAGGCACGATTGGGAGAGGCGCGGTTGTAGGAGAGACAAAGAAACACGAGGACATAGGAACCGGCGAGGATGTGATATGAGAGATGCGACGAAGCGTGTCTGATCTCTCACCACCTCATCGGAGAAGCCGTGTGAAGTGGCTTGAAGCAGGCTAGCACTGTTCCGATCAGCTCCCTCACCCTCTCTCTGACTATAACTTTCAGCATCCACGCGAAACCACCCCTCCCGTGCTCGCGGTCATCGCCTCGCGCGCCCCTCTGTACCCCCGCTCTTCCCCCCGCCAGGTGAAGTCGCTGGTGAGCGCGAGGCTGGGCGGTAAGATGGGGGGCGGCGGCGGGGGCAGTGGCGGCGGGCGGAAGGGCGATAGCGGGCCGAGCGCGTCGGTGGAGCTGACGGGGGACAACTTCGACGACCTGGTAGTCAACAGCAAGGACCTCTGGCTCGTCGAGTTCTTCGCCCCCTGGTGCGTTCTTTCTTCACCCCCCGGTTCGTGCAAAAAGTGGAGAACCAGAGAAGACCTGACCTGGTTTGCGACTTCGAACAAACAGCGTTCGCGTCATCACGCACATTGATATTTCATACCTTAAAGGCGACGCCGAGGTAGGTGGTAGACTTAGCGCCCTTCAACCCTTTCCTCTTCTCCAACCTCCCCCTTCTGCCTAATCCCTCGCTCCGCTTGCCTCCCCCACTTCCCCCCCCTCTGCCCCTCCCCTCCCCCAGGTGCGGGCACTGCAAGAAGCTGGCGCCCGAGTGGAGCGAAGCCGCGCGCAGCCTCAAGGGGAAGGTGAACCTGGGGCAGGTGGACTGCACGGTGGAGCAGAGCCTGGCGCAGCGGTTTAAGATTCAGGGTTTCCCCACCATCCTCGTGTTCGGCGCGGACAAGGAGAACCCAGTGCCGTACGAGGGCGCGCGCGTGGCCTCCGGCATCGAGTCGTACGCGCTCGAGCTGCTCGAGCAGAACCTGGCGCCACCGGAAGTGCTCGAGATCACTTCGCAGGTGGGTGGGTGGGTAGGGGTAGTGTGTTCCGTTCTGCGCGCTGTGCTCACAGGTGAGGGCATTCTGGGAGTGTGGGGAGGTAGGTGATGAAGGTGGTATTGTGGATGGAAACCCAATGTTAGTTCAACGTCCCCTTCAGTTCACTTCACACCTCTGTTCTCTTATCACCCTGGCTGCTACTCACGCCGCCGCTGCCTCTACTGCCTCTGCTGCCTCTGCCACCTCTGAAAGCCTCTGCTGCCTCTGCTCCTCTCGCCTCTGCCCATTGTTTCTGTTGCTGTTCCCCAGGACGTGCTGTCTGGTTGCACGGACTCCACCATCTGCTTCACCACGCCACACGCTCAGTGCCCACATCGCCTCCATTCTCTGCTCACCCCTCACATCTCACCCCTCACATCTCACCCCTCACATATCACCCCTCACACCTCACCCCACCCCTCACCCGTCACAACTCACTCCTCACATCTGATTTCTCACCTCTTTTTTCTCTGCTATTCACCAGGACGTGCTGTCTGGGTGCACGGACTCCACCATCTGCTTCGTCACCTTCCTGCCGCACATCCTCGACAGCGGCGCCAGCGGCCGCAACAAGTACCTCGACACCATCCTCGCTGTCGCGGACAAGTTTAAGAAGAACTTCTACAAGTGAGTTTCTGTCTCCTCCGTGATGTCAAGCAAGCATCCCCTTCCCTGTGGCAGTCAGCGCCCGTCATTCTCACCAAGGCCCTGTTGTTTGCTATCAGTGTCATGCCGAAATTCTGCAAACTCTCTTTGAGAGCTGTGGGGTGCCTGGTGAAGTTTCGAAGTTGCTAGTCATTCTACCGCTCCATCCCCCTCACCCCGCTCCCTTAGGTGAGCTGTGGGTCCCTCCCGTCTCACCCCTCCTCCTCCCACCCCCCGACCCCCAATCTCACGTGCGTCCGCAGGTATGTGTGGGCAGAGGCGGGCGCACAGCCCGCTCTGGAGAAGGCCCTTGGCGTGGGGGGCTATGGGTACCCGGCCCTCATCGCTCTGAACGCCAAGAAGCGGGTGTTCAGCCCCTTCAAGAGCGCCTTTGAGCAAGAGAACCTCAGGTGAGCTGTACCTATCTTGCGATGAACTTTAACCCCATGGTTTCGTTTCACGCTATCCATCAGCTCCCCGGCAACATATCACTCCAATACTGCCTTGGCTGCAGGGCTCAAAATTGGTTTAGGGGCACCCTTAGTAATCAGTGTACCTAAAAAAATTACCCTGTCTCTTAGGGTAAAATTTTCGTCACGCTTTGAAAATCAGGGTAAATTTGTAAAAAACGATGAGTACCCTGAATGTACAGGGTACTAAAATTATCACCCTGTCCACTGCATAGTAACTTGTAATTTTCCAGCTTTCTTAGCGTGTGTGAGGGACATTATCGGTCCTTTAAAATCACGCAGGAAGTCCGAGGCGAGCTGGAGCACATGTGAGGGCGTGGTACATGGGTTATGCTTTGCGTCGAGACCGCAACCCGGGTTGCGCCACTGGCGAAAAAACCCAACTAAATTCAGTCCAACCCATCTTTCACACGCCGTGCGAGGTTCAACGCCCTCGGTAACCAGACAGGATTGCGCAACCTCGATTAGTTGCGCAACCCACGTACCGGGCGTAACTGTCCCTTCACCAAAATGACGCACGTTGTGTAGTCCGAGGCGCGCTGGAGCAGGTGTGAGAGGCGTGACTGGCCCTTAGCCAAAATCACGCATGCAGTCCGACGCGAGCTGGAGCAGGTATGAGCGGACTGACTGGCCCTTGACAAAATCAAGCATGCAGTCCAACGCGAGCTGGAGCAGGTGTGAGTGGGCTGACTGGCCCTTCGACAAAATCAAAGATGCAGTCCGACACGAGCTGGAGCAGGTGTGAGGGGCCAAAATCACACATGCAGTGCGATGCCAGCTGGACACAGAAACTTGTCGAATATGCGGCGATACCCTGTTTGGTCAGGGTAGAACTAGAAGTACTCTTACTGCAGCAGGGTAAAACCAATCTTACACTTTTTGACTAAGGGTCATGGCAAAAATGCCCTTAGATAATCAGGGTGATCCTGAAAAAGCGGCCGCTGGCAAGCGCAATCAGGGTGAAACACCCTTCAAATTTGTGACCTGCTTGGCTGGTGCTCTTGTTTCACACTGTCCGCCCAATGCTTGCATCTTGTGTACCTAATCTTTTAGAGTTGAGTCCCGTCCTCTGCTTATCTGTCGTTCCTGTTTCCCCCTTCCTGCTCCCTACTGCTCTCTCCTGCTCTCTCCTCTCCTCCCCGTCTTCTATCAGTGAGTTCATCCGCCTGGCTGCACGCGGCGGGCGCGGCATAGAGCCGGTGGAGACCATTCCGGAGGCAGAGAGCAGGGAGGCGTGGGACGGCAAGGATGGACAGGTGGTGGAGGAGGAGGAGTTCAGCCTCGAGGACCTCATGGGTGATGATGACAAGCCGGCTGCTGATGCCGAGCTTTAGCTGCTGGTTTTAATTTGATGCTTAGGCTCAATTGTGATACCTGGATTTGTTTTGCTGATGCATTTGGATTGTGCATGGTGTACTGTATCTGATCTTTCGGGCGTGATGGAAGACCTTGTGGTCAGTTCACTGTAAGGGGCATGATGGTTGAATCGGTAGTAGTACCGTAGGCGCCTGGATGTAAGACCGGTTTTATTGCGGACCCAAAGGGAGTTCTTGGCAGGTAGGTCTTTTCTTAAGGTAATCGACTAACAAGTGTCAAAAGAGCTGTCAAAAGAGCTTACGGTAGGTTAGGAGCTAGGCATAGGAAAATAGCGAGAGGTTTTAGGCTAGGAGAAAATGTCGAGAGAGAAGAGAGAGGGATACAAGAAGGGGGCTGTATCCTCTACAGTAGGATCCAGGATATGCAGTACACCTACCTAGCCTATATAAACATACATAGATGTATATATATATATATATATATATATATATATATATATATATATATGTTGACACACCCCCTAGGCTTGGTAGGCGATATGCAAAGAATAGACCAGGGCAGTACTACTAGCCTGTCCACTGGTTTTTGTAGTAATGCAGGTCAAAACGTACCACGCACACAACACACTAAGCCACACACCCCCTAAGCCTAGCACCCTCATACTCAGCAGTAGTGACGGCTGCTCTAGCATGGTCGACCCCTCGGCGTGCGAGGCGGCGACGTCGGCAGCGAGGGCAGTGGCTGCAACGGCGGCGGCGGTGGAGCTCGCAGCACTCGGCGGCGTGGCCTGACTCCGCGACGGTGGGGAAGGCCCGGGCGAGTCAGCCGTCAGCTGCTGCGATGAAGAGAGGACGCAGGGGAGGGGGTGGGGGGGGGGGGGGGGCTTCTGCAGCGGAGCCAGGGAGCGTGCCGCCCCGTGTGGCGCGCCGGCTGCATGCGGGCGTGCTGGCCAGCACTAAGACCGGGCACTGGCCTCTGCCGTCCGTGCGCTGGCGCGTCGACGCCGCCACGGCAGTACGACGACGCCGTCACGGCAGCACGACATGGCCGTGGCGGCGGCACGGAAAGGAGAAGGCCCGAGCGGAAGGGCCTGCCCTGGTACGGTACCTTGTCAAAAGAGCTTAGGTTAGGAGCTAGGCATAGGAAAGTAGCGAGAGGTTTTAGGCTAGGAGAAAATGTCGAGAGAGAAGAGAGAGATGGACTAGAAGAGAGAGGGATAAAATAGGGGGTTGTACCCTCTACAGTAGGATCCAGTATATGCATTACACCTACCTAGCCTATACACATAATATAAAAAATATATATGTCGACAACAAGACCCTCCCATTTTCGGTGTAGCAGGCTTTAGACCCTCTTCGTATTTTTTTCCTGTGATTTCCGCAGCAAAAGTAATGTACAGCGGGAAGCGAGCAGGAAGGAAATAGTAACGCGAAAGGGGAACCAGAAAACATTATGAAAGATGAGGGTGGATTCCGGAGCGAGTGTCAGTCCCGAGGTCAACCCGAGGCCGAGGGTGTCAAAACATGTATATGTGTGTGTGTGTGTGTGTGTGTGTGTGTGTGTGTGTGTGTGTGTGTGTATGTGTGTGTGTGTGTGTGTGTGTGTGTGTGTGTGTGTATGTGTGTGTGTGTGTATATGTGTGTATGTGTGTGTGTGTGTGTGTGTATGTGTGTGTCTTATAGGCTAGATAGGTGCGTACTCTTAGAAAATACAACCCCTTAGCACAAAAGCACCTTGTATAATTCATTATAATCATTCATTCTCACTTTAACATGGTATCACGCTAGGTTAGGTCTCCACGCCCACCCGCGCTTCCGCCTTAGGCCTAGTCCTAGCCGCCCCTTTGCGCCCCGCTGGCCCCGTCCGCCCCACTAGCCCCTTAGCGCCACGCTGGCCCCTTAGTGCCCTCCTGGCCCCTGAGCGCCCCACCGGCCCCTGAGCGCCCCGTTAGCCCCGTTAGCGGCCTCCTGGCCGCGTGCGCCCCGCTGGCCCCGTCGCGCCCTGCTAGCCCCGTGTGCCCCGCCGGCCCCGTAGGCCCCGTTAGCCCCGATCGCCCCGCTGGCCTCATTCGCGCCCTCCTGGCCCCGTGCGTCCCCCTGGCACCGTTCGCCCCGCTGGCCCCGTTAGCGCCTCAAAGGCCCCGTCGAACCCCTCTAGCCCGTTAGCGCCCCGCTGGCCCCGTCGAGCCCCGCTAGCCCGTTCGCGCCCCGCTGGTCCGATAAGCGCCCTGCTGGCCTTGTCGCGCCCTGCTAGCCCGTTAACGAAACAGATGAGAGGATGCGGACGGGGGAGGTACTCGGGACATGTGAATTCGGTTTCTAGTAGAAGTTCCGAGAAGTGGGCCAGAAAATGGCAGAGTTAACAGTCGGAATCACTGATTGAGTTGCTTCTGGAGGAGGTGACCCAACGAGACAGCAGGGGCAGGGATGGGAGGGTTGCGTACGTGGGAGGGTTGCGTACGTGGGTCAAGTTCAAAGAATCAGATCTGAAAATGATTTTCGTTTAAGTTACGAAAACCTCCCAGAAACGCACGGTCCAGTACCGAACGGGGAAGTACAGTATGTCGTGCAAGTTAGGGTAAAAGATTTGTGCTAAGATTTGAAGTGGAACTCCTCATTAGTATTGAGTTCCTTATGCTTTAGAAAGTACCAAAAAAACGTGTAAGCAATGTTAGAATATCGAGAGAAGATTGAGGAAGGGATTAGAGAAAAGAGAGTACAGGATTGAAGTATTGGGGCTGTTCCCTCTACAGTCTGCACCTAGCTGGTCTATAGCACATATACAAAATATATGTACGCTAACACACCCCTTAGACTGGGTAGGGGCTGAGTCTAGCAAGACACAGCAATCCAGCGCAGTACTACTAGTCTGGCCTCTGGAGTAGAAGACAGACAGCTCAGGGCAGCACTACTAGTCTGGCCACTGAGACAAGAGCAAGAAGGGCAGTCAGCAAGAGTAACAAGACCACCGGTAAAGTCCTGAGGCCGAGCACCCTAGGGCCGAGCACCCTAAGGCCGAGCACCCTAAGGCCGAGCACCCTAAGGCCGAGCACCCTAGGGCCGAGCACCCTAGGGCCGAGCACCCTAGGGCCGAGCACCCTAGGGCCGAGCACCCTAGGGCCGAGCACCCTAGGGCCGAGCACCCTAGGGCCGAGCACCCTAGGGCCGAGCACCCTAGGGCCGAGCACCCTAGGGCCGAGCACCCTAGGGCCGAGCACCCTAGGGCCGAGCACCCTAGGCCGAGCACCCTAAGGCCGAGCACCCTAAGGCCGAGCACCCTAGGGCCGAGCACCCTAGGGCCGAGCACCCTAGGCCGAGCACCCTAAGGCCGAGCACCCTAAGGCCGAGCACCCTAAGGCCGAGCACCCTAGGGCCGGCCCCTAGGGCCGAGCACCCTAGGGCCGAGCACCCTAGGGCCGAGCACCCTAGGGCCGAGCACCCTAGGCCGAGCACCCTAGGGCCGAGCACCCTAGGGCCGAGCCCCTAGGCCGAGCACCCTAGGGCCGAGCACCCTAGGGCCGAGCACCCTAAGGGCCGAGCACCCTAAGGCCGAGCACCCTAAGGCCGAGCACCCTAGGGCCGAGCACCCTAGGGCCGAGCACCCTAGGGCCGAGCACCCTAGGGCCGAGCACCCTAGGGCCGAGCACCCTAGGGCCGAGACCTAGGAGCACCTGGCCGAGCACCCTAGGGCCGAGCACCCTAGGGCCGAGCACCCTAGGGCCGAGCACCCTAGGGCCGAGCACCCTAGGGCCGAGCACCCTAGGGCCGAGCACCCTAGGGCCGAGCACCCTAGGGCCGAGCACCCTAAGGCCGAGCACCCTAGGCCGAGCACCCTAGGGCCGAGCACCCTAGGGCCGAGCACCCTAGGGCCGAGCACCCTAGGGCCGAGCACCCTAGGGCCGAGCACCCTAGGGCCGAGCACCCTAGGGCCGAGCACCCTAGGGCCGAGCACCCTAGGGCCGAGCACCCTAGGCCCAGCACCCTAGGGCCGAGCACCCTAGGGCGGCCCTAGCCACCCTAGGCCGAGCACCCTAGGGCCGAGCACCCTAGGGCCGAGCACCCTAGGCCGAGCACCCTAGGGCCGAGCACCCTAGGGCCGAGCACCCTAGGGCCGAGCACCCTAGGCCGAGCACCCTAAGGCCGAGCACCCTAGGCCGAGCACCCTAGGGCCGAGCACCCTAGGGCCGAGCACCCTAGGCCGAGCACCCTAGGCCGAGCACCCTAGCGCCCCCCACCCCCGACACCCTGGGCCGAGCACCCTAGGGCCGAGCACCCTAGGGCGAGCACCCTAGGCCGAGCACCCTAGGGCCGAGCACCCTAGGGCCGAGCACCCTAGGGCCGAGCACCCTAGGGCCGAGCACCCTAGGCCGAGCACCCTAGGGCCGAGCACCCTAGGGCCGAGCACCCTAGGGCCGAGCACCCTAGGCGGCCCTAGGCCGAGCACCCTAGGGCCGAGCACCCTAGGGCCGAGCACCTAGGGCCGAGCACCCTAGGGCCGAGCACCCTAGGCCAGCACCCTAGGCGGCACAGGGCCGAGCACCCTAGGGCCGAGCACCCTAGGGCCGAGCACCCTAGGGCCGAGCACCCTAGGGCCGAGCACCCTAGGGTCGAGCACCCTAGGGCCGAGCACCCTAGGGCCGAGCACCCTAGGGCCGAGCACCCTAGGGCCGAGCACCCTAGGGCCGAGCACCCTAGGGCCGAGCACCCTAGGGCCGAGCACCCTAGGGCCGAGCACCCTAGGGCCGAGCACCCTAGGGCCGAGCACCCTAAGGCCGAGCACCCTAGGGCCGAGCACCCTAGGGCCGAGCACCCTAGGGCCGAGCACCCTAGGGCCGAGCACCCTAGGGCCGAGCACCCTAGGGGCCGAGCACCCTAGGGCCGAGCACCCTAGGGCCGAGCACCCTAGGGCCGAGCACCCTAGGGCCGAGCACCCTAGGGCCGAGCACCCTAGGGCCGAGCACCCTAGGGCCGAGCACCCTAGGGCCGAGCACCCTTAGGCCGAGCACCCTAGGGCCGAGCACCCTAGGGCCGAGCACCCTAGGGCCGAGCACCCTAGGCCGAGCACCCTAGGCCGAGCACCCTAAGGCCGAGCACCCTAGGGCCGAGCACCCTAGGGCCGAGCACCCTAGGGCCGAGCACCCTAGGGCCGAGCACCCCTAAGGCCGAGCACCCTAAGGCCGAGCACCCTAAGGGCCGAGCACCCTAGGGCCGAGCACCCTAGGGCCGAGCACCCTAGGGCCGAGCACCCTAGGGCCGAGCACCCTAGGGCCGAGCACCCTAGGGTCCGAGCACCCTAGGGCCGAGCACCCTAGGGCCGAGCACCCTAGGGCCGAGCACCCTAGGGCCGAGCACCCTAGGCCGAGCACCCTAGGGCCGAGCACCCTAGGGCCGAGCACCCTAGGGCGAGCACCCTAGGGCCGAGCACCCTAGGCCGAGCACCCTAGGGCCGAGCACCCTAGGGCCGAGCACCCTAGGGCCGAGCACCCTAGGGCCGAGCACCCTAGGGCCGAGCACCCTAGGGCCGAGCACCCTAGGGCCGAGCACCCTAGGGCCGAGCACCCTAGGGCCGAGCACCCTAGGGCCGAGCACCCTAGGGCCGAGCACCTAGGGCCGAGCACCCTAAGCCCAGCACCCTAGGGCCGAGCACCCTAGGGCCGAGCACCCTAGGGCCGAGCACCCTAGGCCGAGCACCCTAGGGCCGAGCACCCTAGGGCCGAGCACCCTAGGGCCGAGCACCCTAGGGCCGAGCACCCTAGGGCCGAGCACCCTAAGGCCGAGCACCCTAGGGCCGAGCACCCTAGGGCCGAGCACCCTAGGGCCGAGCACCCTAGGGCCGAGCACCCTAGGCCGAGCACCCTAGGCCGAGCACCCTAGGCCGAGCACCCTAGGGCCGAGCACCCTAGGGCCGAGCACCCTAGGGCCGAGCACCCTAGGGCCGAGCACCCTAGGCCGAGCACCCTAGGGCCGAGCACCCTAGGGCCGAGCACCCTAGGGCCGAGCACCCTAGGGCCGAGCACCCTAGGGCCGAGCACCCTAGGGCCGAGCACCCTAGGGCCGAGCACCCTAGGGCCGAGCACCCTAGGGCCGAGCACCCTAAGGCCGAGCACCCCGAGCACCACCATCCCCAGAAGCGGCACCCACAGAATCACCACCCCTAGGGGAAGCATTCCCAGAACCACCACCCCCAGGACCCACGAACCCCCTCCCCCCCCCACCCCCCCGCTGCTGCTTTGCTGCTGCAGTGGGAGAGGCTGCATAGGAGCGTGGGGCACTGGGGATGGAGAGAGGGGCACCAAGGATGAGAGGCCAGAGACTGTGCGGATGGCCGTGGCTGTAGTGGCGGCAACGGTGGCGGGAGTGGCGGCGGCAACGGCTGGAGCAGCGGCAGCGGCGACAGCTGCTGTAGCAGTGGTGACGGCGGCAGAAGTAGCGGCACCGGCGGCAGTAGCAGCAGCGGGCGGCTGCAGAGGCAGCGGCGGGAGTAGCGGCAACGGCGGCAGCGGCTGCAGGGGCAGCGGCGGCAGTAGCGGCTGCAATGGCAGCTGCGGCAGTAGCGGCGGGAGTAGCAGCGGCGGCAGCGGCAGTAGCAGCGGCGGCTGGAGCGGCAGTGGTGGCGGCTGCAGTGGCTGCGGCAGGAGTAGCGGCTGCAATGACAGCTATGGGAGTAGCGGCGGGAGTAGCAGCAGCAGCGGCTGAAAGGGTAGCGGCAGCGGCAGCAGTGGCAGCTGCAAGGGCAGCGGTGGCTGTAGCAGCGGCTGCAAGGGCAGCGGTGGCAGCGGCTGAAGAAGTGGCAGCGGGCGGCTGTAGACGCAGCGGCGGCAGCAGCGGGAGTAGCGGCAGCGCCGGCTGCAAGGGCATCGGCAGCAGTAGCGACTGTAAAGGGCAGTGGCGGCAGTGGCGCGAGTAGCGGCAGCAGCAGCTGAAAGGACAGCGGCAGCAGCGGCTGCAGTAGTGGCAGCGCGCGGCTGCAGAGGCAGCGGCGGAGCGGTGGGAGTAGCGGCGGCGGCAAGGGCAGCGGCGGCAGCGGGCGACAACGGGCAGCGACGGCTGCTGTAGCGGCTCCGGCAGTGCAGCAGGCGGTAGTGGGCTGTAGCAGATGGCAGTAGCTGCGGCAGTGGCAGCAGCAGCGGCAGCTGGAGGAAGCGGGCAGTAGTAGCTGCGGAAGTGGCAGCGGTAGCTGCAGTGGCAGTGGGCGGCAGGAGACCGAAGAGGAACAGTGACGGCTTGACCGGTGGCCAGAGTGGCAGGGCGGCGCCTGCTGTAGCGGCGGCGACGGCGGCGGCGGCTGTAGTAGCCATAGTAGGGGCAGCGGCGGTGGCGGTGGCAGGCGAGCAGCGGGCTGATGGCTAGCACATGGCAAGGGGAGGGGTGGAGTTGGCGACGAGCAGCAAATGGTGGGTTGGCAGCGAGTGGCTAGCGGCGTGTTGGCGACTGGCGACGAGCTGGCGGCGAGCAGCGAGCGTTGAGCGGCGAGCTGGTGACATGACGAGTGGCGACCTGAGAAGCGGCGATTGTAGGAGCTGACGAACGGCCAGTTGGCAGCGAGCTGCCTGTTGCGAGCTGCTGGTGGCGAGTTGCTGGCGGCTAGTTCCTGGCGGCGAGCTGGTGTCGAGTTACTGGGGGCGAGCTGCTGGCGGCCAGCTGGCGGCGGGCTGCTGACGGCTAGATGGTAGCGAGGAGCTGCGAGCAAGCTGCTGGCGGCGGCGAGCTGGCAGCGACTAGCTTGCTGCTGGAGGCGGCGAGCTTGCGGCGGCTGCTGGCAGCAGTGAGCTGTAGCAGCGGTAGTGGCGGCGGCGGCAGCGGCAGTGGCAGCAACGGCGGCAGGAGGAGCGGCAGCGGCAGAAGCGGCAGCGGCGGCTGCGGCGAGCTGGCTGGCACGCTAGCTGGCGGCTGCTGGTGACAGCTGGCTGGCGAGCCAGCGGCTAGCTGGCTGGCGGCTGCTGGTGGCTGCTGGCCGGCGAGCCAGCGGCAAGCTGGCAGGCGGCTGCTGGTGGCTGCGGGCTCGCGAGCCAGCGGCGAGCTGGCTGGCAAGGAGCTGGTGGCGAGATGTTGGCAGCTAGTAGGCGAGCAGGCGAGGCTGGCGCTGGCTGACGCGAGCTGGTGCTGGTGGCAAGCTGGCGGTGAGCTGTTGGTGAGCTGCTGGCGGCGAGTTGTGGCCGACACGGCGAGCAGAGGGCGGCACGGTGAGCTAGGGCCGGCGCGGCAAGCAGGGGCCGGCGGCGAGCTGGGGCCGGCGTCGCGAGCAGGAGCTGGCGCTGCGAGCAGGGGCCGGCGCAGCGAGCAGGAGCTGGCAGCGAGCTGGGGCCGATGCGACAAGCAGAGGCCGGCACGGCGAGCTGGGGCGGCCGTGGCGAGCAGGGGCTGGCAGGGAGCTGGGACCGGCGCGGCGAGCAGGAGCCATCACGGCGAGCAGGGGCCTGGCGCGGCGTGCTAAGAACGAGGCGCTCTAAGGGTGGGGCGCTCTAAGACTAAGGTAGGCTATGGGCGGAAGCGTGAGTAGGTGGGACCTAACCTAGCTCTGATACCATGTTAGAACAGTGAGAGAAGATTGAGGAAGGGATTAGAGAAAGGAGAGTACATGGTTCAAGTATTTGGGCTGTCCCCTCTACAGTCTGCACCTAGCTAGTCTATAGTACAATAAAATAGTACGCTAACAAGGAATTAGTAATTCCTTACTGAGGCGCACTGCTAGCGCGTACAACGAACGCACACGGCACTGGACTAGGCCTTAGTTCCATCACCATACGTGCTACACCGAACATTTTCCGCGCCATTCCGAAGCACTCCGCGTCCTCGGATGCCTTCTCCGAACCTGTGCATCACGCGGTTAGGATTTGCTCTAGTGTTTTTATATCTAGCCACGTCATTCGTTGTACCAACAAGGGAAAGTATATCCGCGATCAGTATTAGGGGCCTCGATAACATGTACGGTCAGTGACATGATATAAACAATCAGAAATAGCGAGTTCGCAACATGTTTCATCTATGTTCGAAACGCACAAAAAACGAAAACATTTGACACGAAAAGGAAAATCTATCCGGGATCGGCGCTAAGCCTATGAGGCGTAAACATTAAACTGTAGTGTGCTTGCGCTAATTTATTTCGAGCATGTCAAGACATGTAGAGTCGTAATTCGGCGAAAAACTTTTCCGGTAAATACATTTGTTGAAAACATCAAAGACAACCGACAGACTTCTAATAGATTTTTTGTATTGAAATTAATACAAAATTAAATGCGGTTCTGAGAGTACCTTGAAGTGCTTTTAAACATATTCATTTCCCAAAAATAAGCCCTTGTAGCTATCTATATATGTTATTGTTTTTTGGCGACTCAGGAATGACAAGTTTATAGCTTGACTCTTTTTTGGGCCGTAAATGCGGTAGAGACAAAGCCGCCATTTTTAGTCAACGCGGGACGCGCTACCCTCTGTGACGAAAGTATGTGCTTCGAAACAAAATCGTGTTTTCGTGTTTCTCGACTTACAAATTTTCAATGAATCTTAATTTGGGCATTTTTGTCAAACATGTGTATCTCCTATGTTTGCATAGACTGTATAGGGCCACCTCTTAGAGGGTACAACACTTAGGTATATTCACCTGTACTCTCTCTCTCTCTACTGATCATTCAGTTCTCACTTTGATATGGTATCACGCGTAGGTTAGGATCCTCCACCTACCGCTTCCGCCCGTACCCTAGCTAGGCCCCGCCGCTTCCCCCTGGGCCCCGTCGCGCCTCCTAGCCCCGTCGCGCCCCTCCTGGGCCCTGCCGCGCCTCCTGGCCCCGTCGCGCCCCTCCTGGGCCCCGTCGCGCCCCCCTGGCCCCGTCGCGACCCCCTAGCCCCGTCGCGCCCCTCCTGGGCCCCGTCGCGCCCCCTAGCCCAGTCGCGCCCTCCTGGGCCCCGTCGCGCCCCCCTGGCCCCGTCGCGACCCCCTAGCCCAGTCGCGCCCCTCCAGGGCCCCGTCGCGCCCCCCCCTGGCCCCGTCGCGACCCCCTAGCCCAGTCGCGCCCCTTCTGGGCCCCGTCGCGCCCCTCCTGGGCCCCGTCACGCCTTTTAGCCCCGTCGCGCCCTGCCTGGCCCCGTCGCGCCCGCTCGGCCCCGTCGCGTCCTGCCTGGCCCCGTCGCGCCTGCCTGGCCCCGTCGCGCCCTGCCTAGCCCCGTCGCGCCCTGCCTGGCCCCGTCGCGTCTGCCTGGCCCCTCCGCGCCTGCTTGGCCCCGCCGTGCCTGCCTGGCCCCGTCGCGCCCTGCCCAGCCCCGTCGCGCCCTGCCTGGCCCCGTCGCGCCTTCCTGGCTTCGCCGCGCCTGCCTGGCCCCGCCGCGCCTGCCTGGCCCCGTCGCGCCTGCCTGGCCCCGCCGCGCCTGCCGGGCCCCGCCGCGCCTGCCTGGCCCCGCCGCGCCTGCCTGGCCCTGCCGCGCCTGCCTGGCCCCGCTGCGCCTGCCTGGCCCCGCCGCTCCTGCCTTGCGCCCGTCCCAGCCGGCCCCCGCACCCGTCCTGCCCCGAGCTGTGTGCGGCCCGCTCGTCGTCCCTGCCCCGGCCCTGCATCCTCCCTGGTACGGTTCCCCATCCTTGCACCGCACTGCACCACCCTGCACCGCACTGCACTGCACTGCACCGCACTGTACCGCACTGCACAGTACTGCACTGCATGGTACCGCCCTGCACTGCACTGTACCGCCCTACACCGCACTGCACCGCGCTGCACCGCACTGCACCGCACTGTACAGTCCTGCACTGCTCCTGATGGCGGTGGAGCTTCGCTTCGACGCTGAAGGCCAGCCTCTGGAGTTCGAGGCGTGGCTCGCCGACCTCCGTCGCCACCTCACTGGCCATCGGCAGGATGGCCACCCGCTTTCCGCACACCTTGACGGTACGCTCCCCTGCCCAGACCCCCCTGCTGTTCTGCCCGCTGACCCCACACCCGCTGAGCGCGAGTCTACTGCAGCCACTGCCCTTGCGCGCTTTGTCTGGCTTTCCCGAGACGCTGTCGCTCAGCTTGCCATTAGCAATGCCCTTCCCCCGTCCGAGCGCCCACGCTTTAGGTCCATCACTACCGCCCAGGGTTACTTAGATGCTGTCATCAAGCGCTATTCCACCCCTCCTGCTGCCTCGGTGGGTCGCCTGATCCTCCCGATGCTCTTTCCCGACCTTGCATCTTTCCCCACTCTCTCTGACCTAGCTGCCCACCTGTGCTCGATAGATGAGACCTGGCGTGCTGCCTGCACTGACGCACAGCTTAGAGCCCACCAGCCGCCCATTACCTCTACCCTCTACCTGCTTGCCACCCGCCTCCCTGGCCGCCTTGCCGCCGCCCGCGACCGCTTCCTTAGCATTCACCCCGGTGAACTCACCCTCACCGATTTTGTAGACACCCTGACTGTTATTGAGACCCGCCACCGCTCCATCGCCCAGGCGAGCGGTACCGTGCCAGTCCCTATCTTTCAGGGTTGTGCCCCCGCTCAGTGTACCTTCTCCGACGGTTCTGTCGCTGTGGCTGAGACTGCTGCTGCAGCGCAGTTTCGTTTGGGGAAGGGCCGCCGCCCCAAGGCTGGGCGCGGCGGAGGAGGCGGGGGTGCAGGAGGGGGTGGTGGTGGAGTCGGGTCGTCTGGTGCTGGAGCGGACGAGGGGACCCTGCCCAGTCCAGTTGAGCCGCCGCCTCCGCAGTCGCAGCAGCAGCAGCAGCAGCCGCAGCAGTCGCAGCAGTCGCAGCTGCCGCAGCCTCCGCAGCAGCCGCCGCAGACGAGGCAGGCGAGTGTCCTCCCGCCCGGGTGGCCTGGCGCTGGAGGTGGTCGGGCGCGTGGTGGTGTGCCGAGTGGTGGTTCGGGAGGCATGCGTTGTCAGTACCAGATCCAGACCGGTCCTCGCCGCGGCTTCGTTTGCGGTAAGCTCGGTCATACCACTCCTCGCTGTTTTCGTCGCCTGGACGACCTGTTTCGTCAGCGCTTCAGCCCGTCGCCAGATCTTCCGGACTGGCACAGTTTGCTTAGTCGTAGGATTCAGATTTTTGACATGGACATGGATGCTATTGTTTCTGCTCTGCATGTGATGTATGCTGATGACTCTAGTGCGCTTCCCGCTTATTACTCACTGTCGTCTAGTGTAGGTGTGCCTAGCTTAGCCTCCCCTGCTGCGTCAGGCGTAGGATCCCCTGCTTTGTTTAGCCTTGGTGCTTCCGCCGTCGCCCTGTCGCCGGACGCCACTGCTTCGCTTTCCTTCACCTTGGACTCTGGCGCTTCCCGGTGCTTCTTCCGCGACTCTACTACACTGACGTCGCTTCCTGTTCCTGCTGCCGTTTCTCTTGCTGGCCCCTCCAGCGGTCCGGTAGTCGCCCGCAGTTCCACCACCCTTCACTGTTCGGCGGTTCCTTCGGGCTCTCTTATAGGTCTGCATATCCCCTCGTTCTCCAGGAACCTAGTTGGTGTCGGCTGCCTCCAGGACCTTGGCGTCACCACTACGTTCTCTGGTCACGAGCGGTATGCTGTCTGTACCGAGGCCGCCACTGCTGCCCCCCTGTCCACGTTCCCCCGGGACCCGGTGTCCGGCCTGTTCACTCTGGACACCGTGACCCCCCCGGCTGGGGCGCCCCCTCAGGTGGCTGCGTCTACCCAGGTTGCTGCTGCCTGCTCCTGTCGGTCCCTCACTCACCCGACTCTCCTTTGGCACCACCGCCTAGGTCACCCTGCGCTTCCGCGTCTGTATCACATGTCCCAGCACGGTCTTGTCCTTGGTCTCCCTGGTTCTCTCCCCGCTTTTCCCTCCTCCCCAGCCCCACCTTGCACGCCTTGCGTCGAGGGTCGGCTTCGCCGTGCCCCTCACTCCTCCTCGTTTCCCCCTACCGCCGCGCCGCTGCAGACCCTGCACATGGACGTCTAGGGCCCCGCCCCCGTCCATGGGCCACGTGGAGAGCGCTACTTCCTTGTGCTTGTCGACGACTTCACTCGCTACACCTCAGTCTTTCCCCTGGAGCGGAAGGCCGACGTGCCTGCCGCACTCATCCCTTGGCTTGTCTTTGCCTGTGTCCACCGAGGTCTCCCTGTCTTGCGCCTTCACTCCGACCGTGGTGGCGAGTTTGCCTCAGGTGTCCTTGGTTGTTTTTGTCATGCGGAGGGCATCACCCAGACGTTCACCCTACCGGACTCTCCACAGTAGAATGGGGTCGCTGAGCGACGCATCGGTTTGGTCATGGAGGTGGCTCGCACCTCCATGATCCATGCCGGTGCACCCCATTTTCTGTGGCTGTTCGCTGTGCGCTACGCTTCTCACCAGCTTAACCTGTGGCCGCACCCCCAGCAGCCGCAGGTTTCGCCGACCCGTCTTTGGACTGGGTCTCCTGGTGACGCGTCTGCGTTCCACGTCTGAGGCTGCCTTGCTCACGTCCGTGCCTCTGGCACGGACAAGCTCACTGCCCACACCCTTCCCTGCGTCTTCCTCGGTTTTCCCCTTGACGCGTCCGACTGGCACTTCTACCACCCGCCGTCTCACCGCTTCTTTCACTCTCGCGACGTCACCTTTGACGAGTCCGTCTCCTACTACCGTCGCTTCCCCCACCGCGGTCCCCCGGTTTCTCCCCCCCTGTTCCTGGTCACTCCTTCCCCGGTAGTCCCTGCCCCTCCCCCTCCTCCTCCCCGTCCTGCCCCCTCTGGTGTGTCCCACGTCACCCCTCTTCCGTCGGTGGTCCCGGTTGAGGAGTCTTCTGACTTTGGTGGTCCTGCGGCGCAGTCCTCGCCGGCTGCCCCTCCCCAAGCGTCCCCTCCTCCACCGCCTCTGCCGCCGCTGTCGCCCCTCCTGTCGCAGCCGTTGTCACCTCCGCCGCCGCCGCCGCCGTCGTTGTCGCTGCCGCCGCCGCCGCCGTTGCAGCACCCGTTTGTTGACTCTGGGGGTGCTGGCGTTGGAGTGCGTGCTAGTCCCGGTACCCCTGGGGGTGGTACCGGTCCTCGAGGGGTTTCGGGCCCTGGAGGTGTTCCCTCTGGGGGTGCTGGCGTGGAGTGTGCCGGTGGTAGCCGAGGAGCAGCTTGCGGTCCAGGTGTCGCCGTTGTGCCGCCGCAGCAGCAGTCCCCGCTGGTGTCAGCCCTTCGCCTGCTCGGCCTTCCGTCACCTGACCCTGCGTCTGTTCCTCTCCGCCCGTCTCCTCCTCTTCCCGTGTACGGCCCTGTGTTCCCTCCGCCGGACTCGTCCCCGGCTTGTCTTCCTCCTCGTTCCCCCCCTGTGTCACCTCCCCTGTCTCCTGACCCGACTCCTCCGTCTCACGTCTGGTCTCACCGTCCCTCCCGTGCTCGTCCTGCCTCCCCTGTCTTGCGCTACCCACCCTATGTTGCTTCGTTCCCACGCGTCTCGTCCTCCCCTTCTCCCGTCGCCTCCTCCGTCCTCCCTTGTTGTTGCACCCCCCCGCTGTCTGACTACCTTCGTGCCGCTCGTCCTCTTGTTCCTCGGGTCCTTGCCTCTCTCGTTACCGACCCGTCTGTTCCGGTCTCGTGTCTTGACGCTCTGGTAGCTGCGGTCGCTGACTTCGCCTCTACCCGCCGCCTTGACTACGCCACTGCTCTGGTCTCTGACCCTGCCTGTCCTCCGTCTGTCGGGGGTGCTTCTGCCCTCGGCAGTGACGTCCTGGAGGACCGTCAGTTCGAGCTTGCTTTCCTGTCCGAGGCTGCTCCCCATCTCTGTTCCATGCTGCTAGTCCCTGAGGGTGACCCAGACGCTTTCGACATCCCGACCCCTCGCACTTACGCTGAGGCGACCTCGGGACCTTGGGCCTCGCAGTGGATAGCTGCCATGGAGCAGGAGATGGCATCTTGGAGATCCACCGGCACCTTCGTCGACGCAGTTCCTCCGCCTGGGGTGAACGTAGTCGATGGCCGCTGGCTCTTCAAGGTGAAGCGCCCTCCTGGAGAGCCGCCTGTGTTCAAGGCGCGCTACGTGGCTAGAGGCTTCAGTCAGCGTGAGGGGGTGGATTTCTTCCAGACCTTCGCTCCGAACCCGAAGATGACTACTCTTCGTGTTCTGTTACACCTAGCTGCTAAGCGTAACTACGAGCTTCACTCCCTCGACTTCTCCACTGCCTTCCTTCAGGGCAGCCTACACGAGCAGGTCTACTTGCGTCACCCTCAGGGCTTTACTGGCACCTTCCCTTCTGGGACCCAGTGGCTCTTGCGGCGCCCCGTCTACGGCCTTCGCCAGGCTCCCCGTGAGTGGCACGACATGCTGCGTGCTACCCTTGCTGACCTGCAGTTCTTTCCGTCTTCCGCAGACCCCTCACTCTTCGTTCGTGCTGGCCAGACTCCGTTCTACATCCTTCTTTACGTCAACGACCTGGTCTTTGCCACAGCAGACAGGGACGCACTGGTCTCAGTGAAGGGACACACGTGCACTGACCTTGGAGAACTGCGCCGTTACCTTGGCTTGCAGATCTCCAGGGACAGAGCAGCGCGCACCATCACCCTGACTCAGTCACACTTGGTGCGCCAGGTCCTTCAGAGGTTCGGCCTTCAGTTCTCCTTTGCACAGCACACCCCTCTGCCTGTAGACCACAGACTCTCTGCTCTAGTTTCTGAGGAGTCGGTAGAGCTCAGTGGCCCCTACGCAGAGCTGGTGGGTTGCCTCATGTACCTGATGACTTGCACTCGCCCAGATCTCGCATACCCTCTCAGCATCCTGGCTCGCTTTGTGGCCACAGGCAGACACCGACCGCAGCACTGGTCTGCCGCTAAGAGGGTTTTGTGTTATCTTGCTAGTACATCAGGCATGGGGTTAGTGCTAGGAGGACGTGGGCCAGTGGTCCTTACTGGACACACAGACGCTTCTTTGGCAGACGACGCCGAGACACTCAGGTCTACCCAGGGCTACTGCTTCAGCCTTGGTTCAGGTGCCGTCTTGTGGAGAGCTACCCGCTCCTCGTCTGTTGCCCAGTCCAGCTGTGAGGTCGAGATCTACGCTGGTGCCATGGTGGCACAGGAGCTCCGCTGGCTGACCTTCTTGCTCACTGACTTAGGTGAGCGGCCTAGCTCTGCCCCGGTCCTGTTCGCTGACAACAGGGCCATGATCCTCCTGTGTCAGGAGCCTCGACTCGAGGGCAGAGCGAAGCATATTCAGCTGCGGTACTTCCTCCTGCGCGAGCTACAGCAGCGACGCCAGGCTCGCGTAGTACACTTGGCCTCAAGTGCCAACACAGCTGATATCTTTACGAAGGCGCTTGCGCCTAGAGATCATCAGCGGCACTGTGTACAGCTTGGTCTAGTTCCTGTAGCCTCTCACTTGCTAGGGCCTTGACTTTGTACTGTCCTTTATATGTGTACTCGGACTGGACTTGTGTCCTCTCCCAGTGGCTGGACTAGTAGTGCCGTCCTGGTCTTGTTCTTGCCTTGTCTGTACTCCTTCTGACTGGTCTTTTAGACCCTTGTCTCAGAGGCTGGACTAGTAGTGCCGCCCTGAGCTGCTTGTTCTAGGACTGCCCCTATGCAGTCTAGGGGGTGTGTCAAACATGTGTATCTCCTATGTTTGCATAGACTGTATAGGGCCACCTCTTAGAGGGTACAACACTTAGGTATATTCACCTGTACTCTCTCTCTACTATCATTCAGTTCTCACTTTGATACATAGTCTGGCCCCCAAATTGCAGACTTTTTACTCTGATTCAGACTTTTTTCAGAATTTTTTTGGGGGTGTACTCTGATTCCAAAGACTTTTTTTTCTATGTTACTCTGATTTTTCAGAGAAGTTTTATGTACCTACTCTGATTTTTCAGACTTTTTTGACATGTGTACTCTGATGCTTCATCCTTGTATGGGGGGGGGACTCTGATTCCTGTAATACCGTCATTATGGGGGGGTTGCGAGATTTGCGTTGGTACCTCTGTTGTCACCGTCAATCACGCCAGAATTACATTTGCGCTGGCGGCCCGAGCCGTCGGGGGGCAAATTTGTGCGATGGCGCCAGCACAGAGATAGCCCAAGCAGCCGACTGGTCCTTGACCAAAACACGGTTGTTTTCGCCAATCCTGAGGTATTTTGCTGGGTGAGGCACAGCAGACGAGGCATCGCACCCATGCTGACGCGACGAGTGCCTGGTTCATTCATGCATGGACAGCATCTCGCGCGCTGCGATGGAGTTGCAGCTGGCATACCCCCTCCTTCTCCATCAGTTCTTTACTGACGGGGAAAACGACCCCTGCTTCTCCCCCCTCCAGCAAAACTTCAGCCAAGCTTCGTGTAGCCCCTCGGTTTTCTTTCAGTGCGTTTGTTTTCCCACCGCGCCCCTGCAGGCCATGGAGCAGGTCGACCTCGATGAGGACGTAGACGAGGCAGATTATGACGAACAAGACGAAGAGTACTGGTGTGCCGAGAATTTCCACGATGGTCCGGCCGCACTAAAGTTCCTGCGGTAGTCGGATGCTTCAGATCGTAGCCCTCAGAGGAAGCCTGGTGACGCTGCCCCTGCTGATGGCGATGCACCTGTTCCCGATGCAGCGGGCAAGAAGTCTGGGGATGCAAGCCCCCTGCCCACTGCTTCAACTCCTGTCGCCGGCACCACGCCGTCGGTGACGGCGGCGAGAGGTTCCGGTACAGGCAGGTGATTCTGCCGTATGCCTCAACGTCGACATGCCAGGATCCGCCTGAGCCTGTGCCGAGCCCCTTTGTACATGCTCACTTGCCAGAATCGTCTGGCGGTAGGTCCACTGCTAGAACGAACGAGGACATCTATGCTGAGGCCCAAGAGCGTTTCAAATCTCGCTGGTCTGAAAGATTCCCTTGGCTCATGCTTTTGAAAACTGATGATGGGCTCCCGGCCTTCAAGTGTAGTGTATGCGCAGTGCATGCAGGACCTGCAGGGCATACCGGCAAATCGGGCAAGGGAGCAAAGGACGTGCAGACACAGTCGTTCAAGAAGCACGCCGGAACGCAGAAGCATCGCCTCGCCATGTCCAAGCAGGACGATCTCCTGCAACAGGCGTCTAACCAGCGGCGGATCGACCTGCATCTCCGCGGGCCGACGAAGAGAAGGAGCGAGTGATCGCGTTGCTCGACTCCCTCTACTTCTGCGCCAAGTGTAACGAACCCATGGAAACTTGGATTCGTTTGGTGCGATACCTCTCATCGCGCAGTTTCAAGGGCTTCCTGAAGTCTGCCTACGGCACGTACTATAACTGGTGAGAACTCCAGTGACTATGAACTGCGCTATGTTTCGTCTTTAGATATGAAACTTACAACAACTTGCATTGTGCGTGTCATGTAACAGGTACGGCTTCGGCGAACTGACACAAGCGACGGCCACATGGCTACAGACGACTCAACTCCAACACCTGCTGGCGAGTCCCTACATTGGCCTGAGCCTCGACGAAAGCACCGATCGCTGCCGTGGCAAGCACATGATCGTGTTTGCCACGTTCATCCGGGAAGGGCGGCTTGTAACTGAGTACCTGGCTCTGTTGACGGTGGAGAAGGCGGATGCGGCATCGCTACTCGCCCTCTTGTTGTCCCATCTGCAGGCGATTGGCGTCGACCTCGGCCGCATCTCTAGCATTAGCACTGACGGCGCTGCCGTCATGATGGGAGCGCGCTCTGGACTTGTGGCCCGCCTTCGTCTTCGCGTTCCGCACCTTGTCTCTTGCCATTGCATTGCCCATCGGTTCGTCAACCGTTTGCTGTATGCATGTCATGTTTATTTGCTTGTTTTGTTATAATTCCAATCGCTAATTTGCTTCCTACATTGCATCTCATCCCCTTATCCCACGCAGAGAGGCGCTGGCGGCAAAGGCTGCAGCTGAGGAGATCCCTGTCTTCAGCATGGTTGACAACATCATTCGCGAGATCGCTGAGCTGCTCGGTCGCTCCAACCCTTGGCATCAACGATTCTTGGAGCTCCAGGATGTTCATGTCGACGAACCTCGAGCTCCAGGGCATCCACAACATCCGCTGGCTGTCGCGCGGAGATGCTATCATCCGCCTGGTCGAGGTCCTACCAGCCATTGTGGTCATGCTGCAGGAGTACGACGCCAAGCTGTACGCGCTCGTCACCAGTTACCGCTTCTGGCTCCTCCTGGTGTTCCTCGCCGACGTGCTCGAGCTGCTGAACGTGCTCAACAAGGTCTTTCAGCAGCGGGGGTAAATATGTTTAATGCTTGTGTTTGCAACTTTGCATGCATGTCGATATTGCTCGTCTCTGCCGCTCGTCCCTTAACCACACATCCCTCTGTGATGCCCTAGCTTTCCTCGCCCCCTACCCACCAGCTGGACTACACAACGGTGCACGCGCAGATCATCCGCACGACCTCGCTGCTAGAGAGCCGCTACGTAGACTGCGGAGACGACTTCAGGCGGGCCCAACGATCGATTGACGCGGTTCCTCGCCAAGCACGGGCCCGGCAAGTCCAAGCTAGTGACAGTGGAGGGGATTGACTCCGATGGCCGACCTTCACGGTTCACCTTCGAGCTGCACAAAGAGCCCCAAGAGGACTACCCTGGGCCCAGCGACCACGATGGGAGTGTCGTGGCGTGCATGGCTCTAGCGGAGGGCCTGGTCCGCAACCTCGACGAGCGCCTAGGCGATCTGCGGCAGCTGTCGGGAGCGCGCCTGTTCAGCGTCGACACATGGCCGCCCAACTGGGACCGCCACGCACGGAGGACGCAGTGCCTCGAGTGGTTCAACTCGCTCGTGGTCAACTACCGCGCTGAAGACAAGGACGAAATTCTGCCAGGTAAATTTGTTTACTCCTTTCAGTATCCCTTTCGCAATATTTATGAAACAAGACACATGTCTTTTCGTTAACCCTGTGTAGTGATTCAGATAACCCAACCCTTCTCCGTTTCCTTGTGTTGTGTGCCCTTGTCTGATCAGGTATAGACAAGCGCAAAGCCCAGAGCGAGCTCCGCAACTTCGTTCCCGTCCTTGCTGCGCTTCCCAAGGCGGACAGGTCATTCCACGCGGGGTTGAGCGCCATGCTAAAGACGCAGGACTGGAGGGACAGCTACCCAACCTGGTCAACTTGTGGGTGGCGGTGGCTGTCCTTCCGTTGAGCACTGTCGAGTGCGAGCGCGGGTTCTCCCGCCAGAACGTCATCAAGAGTTGGCTGCGGGGGCTCTCAAGGATACTAGGCTAGGAGATCTGATGTGCATGTCGCAGCTAGAGTATGACCCCGACTGGCAAGAGGTGGTCACCATCTGGCGGGCTTATAAGAAGAGGAAGCCCCTTAGCAATGCCCTCCCGAGTCTTGTAGCAGCAGGAAGGGAAAGGAGAAAGTAGATTATGATAATGATATGGCGACAGCACCGCAGCAAGATATGCAGGATATTGACTGATTCTGTGCATGTAGTGAATTGTAGTGCATTCTCTAATGAAGAACCATAAAAAAGGCTCATACTAAAGTTTGGCTATGACTCTGATTGGTCAGACAAAAAATTGTAGGCTACTCTGATTTTTCAGACTTTTTCAAGGAGGCAACTCTGACACCCATACCAAGGGAAGGCAGTGGACTCTGACGAATCAGACAGACCCAAAACCAATTTGGGGGCCTGTACATAGTATATAATTGGAGAACCACCCAGAGGAATCAGAATGAACATATCCGACCAGCCCTGACGGCTACACGTTTCTTGGGGGCCCGCCCTGATTGGCCAGGATGCCTAAATCCTATCTTGAGGCCTTGCCCGGGCCTCATCATCCGCCTCTGCATCTTGCACGCATGACTCATGCTCCGTTTCGCACGGCACCCTCGTTCCCAAAACCCTCTTCCTTCCCATACTCTCCTTTCCCCCCCTTCCCCTCTACCTTCCATGAAGGACTCTCATCACCCCATATTTCTCACCGCATGAGTCGAGCCATGCCTCGGCTCTGGAACAGGCACGAAAAGAGCCCAAACCCCAACCCCGGTCCATCAGCCAGCTCATCATCACAGAGATCATCCACATCATCCACCACCAGCCCCTTGGCCCTCAGCCTCTCGAGCAACTCCTGCCGCCGCTGCTCCTCCTCCGCACTCATCGCTCCTCCTCCTCCGCTCCACTTCCTCCACCACCACCCCTCCCCCCCCCTGCAGCCCTGCCTCTCCTCCTCTCCAGCACCTGCTCTAGGAGGTCCTGGAGAGCCCGTTTTTCCTCTCCAGAACCTGCAGCTTCTTCACCAGCTTCTCGTTCAGCGCAGCCATCGGTTGCAGCACCTGCACCTTGTGCGCCGCGGCCTTGAGTGCTGCTCGCAGCTGCTGCACCTCCTCGTCTGAGCTGACCCCTGCTGCTTCACCATCCTTGCCTGTCCTGGACCACGACCAGATCGTCTGCTCCCCCGCCGCTCGCTCTTCTTGCCATGGTTACTCCTCCTCCCGCTCCTTCTCCTCCCCTCCTCCCCCTCCTCCCGCTGCTGCTGCAAAAGCCGTGGCTGCTGCAGCGGCCATCGCGACTTCCAACCGACCCCCACTTCCCTTTCCCGCCGTCCTTCTTCGCAGGAGTGGCCCCCATCTCCTTAAGCTCGCCTTCCACCCTCTGCATGTTCCTCTTCAGCATACCCATCTCCACTACCTTGGACTTCACCTCGGACTCCAATTGCTTGATCCGCTCGTCCTTCCTCTTCCCTTCCTCTCCAGAAGCGCTTTCGTCCTTTCCACTTCCTTCACCTGCGCACGCAGCTTGCCCACTTCCCCGTCCCCTCCCAAACTATCGCCTCCTGCTCCTCCTCCTGCCGCCCCCACCACTCCGCCGCCTACTCCTCCCTTCCAGCTGGCACTTCTACTCACCGGCCCTCTCCCTTTCTCCGACCCGCCCCCACTGCCAGCACCACCCTTCCCCACCCGCCCCTGCCTTGCCAAGTCCCCCAGCTGCTCCTTCTGCTCGCGCACCTGCTGCTGCAGCTTCTCCACCTTGCTCTTGAGGTCCATGTTCTTCATTCGCAGCTTCCCATCTCCACATCAAGCGCAACCGCGCTCTCCTCCTGCTCCTTCCGCTGCGCAGCCCCACTCGCCTGCCTCTTCCCCTCCTCCATCTCCCTCCTAAGCGCCTCTACCTCCCTCTCCTTCGCCTCCAGGACCTCCTTAAGCACGCCGTCTTTCTTCCACGTTTCAACCTCGTCCTTTGCCGCCCCCAGCTGCTCCTGTAGCTCTTTTGTCTCCTTCTGCAGCTTGTCCACTTTCATCTTCAGATCCCCGTTCTTTATTTTCAGCTGCCCGACCTCCACCTCCAGCCCCACTGTGTACTGATCCTTTTCTTTCGGAGCTGCCCGGCCACCCTCCTCTTGATTTTCAGAACCCGCTCCTGAAACACATGCACCAGCAGATTCAACGGCAGGCATCATCCTCCCCCCATGACCCACATCCTCTTCGCCCCTGCTTTCTCGCCCCCGAGCCTGAGAGCACGCGAGTCAATGCCGTGCTCCGGGTGTTCCTGGCGCGGAACCCGAAGCAGGGGGTAGGAGGGAGAGCAGAGCAGGCAGCAGCAGCAGCAGCGGCGGCGGCAGGGTCCGAGGCACCAGCAGAAGCAGTAGACACGTCGCTACCAGTGGGACTGGCCAGATCACTCCCAGTCCTCCTGCTACTCTGCTCTCCTCCATTTCTTGCTTCCCGCCTCCTCCTCCCTCTAGGCTATTCTGCTGCACCTGAGCCTTCAGCTGAGCAACCTCTGCCGCATGCTCTCCGTCCTCGTTTTAAGCTCCTCCCGCAGCTTCTTTATGGTCACCTGCAGGTCCATCTGCTTTATCCGCCACTGCCCCGCCTCAACCTCCCTCGCCACCTCCTCCTTCTCCTTACCGCCCTTCTCACTCTCCGCTTTATCCTCCCCTTCTCCGCTTCCCCTCCCTTCCCCTCCTCACTCCCCCCACCCCCAATCCCCTCTCCTTCCGCTCCTTCCCCCTCCCCTTCCCCCGCATCCTCATCCACTATTCCCCCTCTTCCTTCACCTTCTCAAGGGCGATCACGGCTTGCGCCTCTCTCTCGCGGGAGTCCTTCAGCGCAGCGGAGAGGCGGTCTAGCTTCAGCTTTAGATCCATATTTCGGATCCTCAGCTGCCCCACCTCAACCTCCAGCGCAACCTGCTTCTCGTCGTCCCGCATCCCCGCCTTACCCTTTCCCCCTCCGCCCGCGCCTCCGCCTCCGCCAGCCGAGCCTCCGCCTCCGCCAGCTCCGCCTCCGCCCCCGCTGCGCCGTCCGCGCCTTCCCCTGCCCCCGCGCCCGCCTCCGCCTCCCCCTCCACGATTTCCCGCAGCATCGCGTTTTCCTCCTCAAGTGACTCTAACGAGGCCAGCTTCTGCCTCAGCGCTTCCTCCTCCTCCGCGACGGCTTTAAACCGTCGCACGAGCGTACTAAGCTGCTCCTTAGCACGACCCACCGCTTCCTGCGCTAGGGCTATCTTAGACACGTCAGCTCCCTTAGCTTCCGCATCCTCCTCGCGGTTCTCCTCCGCATTCCCCTCGGCCTTCCCCTCCCCTGCCAGTTTCAGCTCGGATAACGCTCCAACCAGTTCTCCCACGAGCCTTGCCCTGCTTCCTCCTTCAAAACCTTGTCCAAACTGCCCAAAATCTGCCCAAAAAACTTTTCGATCGCAGTCACATCCTGCTCGACAACAAACATTTCGCCCCCCTTGCCCTTCCCCGCACCCTCCGCCCCAGCCCCGTCTTCCGCCAGCTTGGCGGAGGAACCCGCGGGGCTGATAAGCGGAGAGAGTAGCCCCTCCTCCAAGCCTTCCCCGGCCGCGCATTCGCTGTCGCGGCGGCGGCGGCGGCGGCGTAGTGCGTCGACGTGACGAATAGCTGCTCGTAGCGCGCCGCGAGAGTTAAGTAGCGGTTGTGCAGCAGGTCGACCTGCTGGAGAAATGTCTGGGCGGCGCGCGTACATCAGCTCCGCGCGCTTGCCGAACGAATCCGCGCCCTCGTCTAGCAGCTTGTGGACGGCTTCCGCGCACTTGGCGGCGTCTGCGCAGCGGGGGAGAGAGAGAGGAGGTAGAGTGGGAGGAAGAAAGGGATTAAGGAAAGAGGGAGACGGAAGAGTAAGAGAGAGAGGAACGTTTGCCAGAGGAGTCTGCCCCCTCGTCTAGGAGCCTGTGGGCGGCGTCCGCGCACTTAGCGGCATCTGCAAGGCAGGCGAGAGAGGAAATAGAGAGGGAGGAGCAAGACACACGGGACAGATGTGGAGAGAGAGAGAGAGAGAGAGAGAGAGAGAGGAGAGAGAGAGAGAGAGAGAGAGAGGAGAGAGAGAGAGAGAGAGAGAGAGTGAGAGTGAGGCGCATAGGAGAAGAGGCAGGAAGGACGGGGGAGTAGAGGAGCGACGCAAAGGAGAGTGATGGAGAAATGAAGGCTTCGCGTGTGCCAGCACCCGGCACATAGCGAAGGCAGGCTGTTTCATCCAGTCAGGCACCGCACCGCAGCCTCTTTAATTACCGAACCAAACCATGCGGCGAACATGACCTATAGATTGGACCCGCTCTACGCCACTTTTTTTCAAAAAGCAGACCAACGAAACAAAAGACGACGGAAAGAAGGATGGAATGCTCGTCAAAATGGAGAAAGCAAATCAGAAAGGCGAGAGGAAGCAAAAGCAGATATTTAAAGACATGTGGAAAAAAAACCAACAAATCGAAACATCTGCCACTAAAAACGTTGCATATTCAGAGCACGTATGCCTCTAACAAGAGCAGCAGCTGGGGCAATCTTAAACAACTACAGATCCGATCACATCCGCCGTGCTCCTGATACTTATACATTCTATAACCCACCCTCGCCTCACCTTGAGAGTTCACTTTTAGCCATCGATTTACAGCCGACTGGGACAGCAGTCGTTTCCCCTGATCGCCGCCCGTCATCGGCCGCGCGCTGCCTCCCCCAGGCGTCAAAACCGAACCGCTGGCTTCACCTCCCCCGCTGCCGTGCGCAGCTTCAGCTTATCCTTGAACTTTTGCACCGACGTGTATGTTTTCACGCGCGCCGCGAGAGGCCCTTGAGGCGGAGCGCCTTGCGCTCCGTCCGTTGACGTCGGCATGGAGACGGAATTTTAGACGGAATGTGAGACCGGTAGTGGTACTCGTAAGCGGGACGAGATTGACACACTAGCACAGGGAACCAGGGGAATGTAACCGGGGGAATGTATTGAGCGCGAGGAACCCACGGAAACCGGACTACGAGAAGGATCATGTACAAACGCTTCCCGCCATCTCTATCCAACGCCGACCCGGATCTAACTAACTGAAGGGGAACAAGAGGTAACCAGCTACAGTACTAGGCTCCAGAAATTTCTGCCTTAGAGATAGGAATAGGCAGGCAGTAAGGACGGGTTGCTCACATTCAACCCCGACGAAGGGCGGAAGGCGGGGGTGAGGGAGGAGTACGCACAGGGAAAGGGGGAAGTGGAGGCAGGTGGAAGTGAGAGTGGGGAGAGAGGGGCGAAGAGGGTGGGTGGGTGGGGTGGGGACGGAAGGGGAGGGAGGGAGGGTGGGCGGAATGGGTTTACCTGCGTGGGGTGGGGGGAGGCACGCCCTGCGGTTGCATGGGGAAAGATTTGAGATTTGTTTCCTCTTGACTTTTGGCGGAAGGTCGGCAGCACCTTTTCCGCTGACCGTGGATGGGAACGAACGAATGCCGCGCGCCAGAACAACAGCCAATCCAACTGCATTGCGCCCTCGTATGAATCCTGGATCTCGAATTCGACGCGCGCGACATTATTGATGGATGGATGACTTGATGCCCAGCGATCTTTTCGGGGCTTGGCTGATTGAACTCGAGGCGTTCCTGGTTTCACTCGGCTTTACTATACTAAAATATATATTCCCTATTTGACCTCGAAATAAGTGCCCCCACCATTCTACGCACCAGGAGTGTTCTTCCCCTTAAAACTCAGAATGCCGTTCCGTAAAGTTCAACTTTACTGGGTTCACCTTCCTGTTTTGACTAGTGAAGCATAACCCGGTGATAGGGAGGGCAGCTCTCCCAGTGAACTATACCCCAAGGGAAACTTGATACTGTGGCACGCGATTGGAGGACTCGCAAAATTGACTACTGGAAGTGACGAATTTATTGCTCAACGAGTCTACACAGGCAGTACATAGCAGGTTTAGCGAGATGTTTGTTCTAAATTTCTAGACAAACAATTAATTCCATATCAACAAAGCTACGCATCTTGCAGCACTTCCTAAATGTGTGTACAAAACACAATGATACTTATATCTGGCGCTCCTTGGGTAAGTAGCTGAGAGCAAAGAGAGCACGCGGTGCCAACTTTGCTGCAAACACAAGCATAGGAAACCAGGAGGGGTCGAAGCTGATACATTTGAACAAATATCCCTGAGCACATAAAGAAGAGCTCGATGAAGGCAATGAAGCACAGAGACTCCAGGGCATTGTTGCAGAGCCAGGAGAAGAATTTTTTACCAGCTATCCCGTGATTAGCGAATTGATGTCAAGATGTAGCAGTGCTGCCTTGAGCGACTTCAGTACATCAGCGAGTTCACCAGACTGAAACAGGGAAAACGGGTGGTAGGAAGGGGGGGGGAGGGGGAGGGGGGAGAGAGAGGGGGGGGGAGAGAAGTGGGTGGAGGAAGAGCAGGACGGAGTTGGTCCAGTAAAAAACTGGACAGGTAGAGTCATGCCTATACCACAATCCACTTCCCCCCTCACCCCCGACACCACCCCACCCCGCCCCACGCATGCGTCACGTGCCAACCACATCCCAAATCCATACCTGGTGCATCTTCATGACAATGTCGCACCCGCCAATGAACTCCCCATTCACATAGACCTGGGAATAGTGGGCCACTCGCTGTCGGGGACGGGGGGAAGGGGAGGGAGGGGGGTACATTCGCAGAGACGAATTAACAATCACCATACGTCCTTACTCCGTTTGGCTTTGCTGGATCGGCTGATGCTAGTGCACAACATCCAAATCAACTGATAGGTACAGGTGTCATTCCAAAAGCCTACCTGAAAGATTTGATTCCCTCTCTGAGGTCTGGATCCTCCAGAACGTTCACCCCCTTGAAATCTACGCCTGGAGAAGGGGGTTAGTGAGAGCGCAACGGAGATGGGAAGGGGGGGGGCAGGCGGCTGAAGAGAGCTGGCGGGAAAGTGAGCGAGGAAAGCGTGAGGTAACAGAAAGAGCCGGACGAAATGGAAAAGAGTGCGCCACAACGGAAGGGGGGCGAGAAGAGAGGGGAGCGGGGAGGGGGGAGGGGTGGGGATTGGGCTGGGAAGGGGAGAGGCAAGAAAGGAAGGTGACAGAGTGCAGTGCAGCATGGTTACCATGAGCAGCGAGCACGCGCACGACAGCAGCGCTGAAGCCGCACATGGGCGCGGATGGCAGGCCCTTCATGAACACCACCACGGGACACGACTTGATGTCCTGGCCGGCGGGGGGCGGGTTGGAGAGAGGGGAGGGGAAGGGGTTGTTCGAGGTGCCTCGAAAATCGGATGGCAGGCCCTTCGTGCACACCACCACGGGACACGACTTGATGTCCTGGTTGGGGGTCGGAGGGAGGGAGGCCGAGGGAGGGGGGCGGCGGAAGACGAGGAGGAAGAAAGATGATGGGAGCTGAGAGGCGGCAAGAAAGACGTGATCTAGTTGGAGAGAGTGCGGTGTGAAGCTAAAGCCTGTCTTAAAGCGAAGGCAACGCGATGTTAAGCTTGGTACGCACTGTCAAAGTGAGCATTATGACTCTGAATCGCATGCCCTGAACTGGAAGCTTCTATTGCCACACGCACGTCACGCCTCAAATCGTATCCCGTCAGCTTACTCTTCCTTCTATTCGTGCACTGGCCGCACATACCCGTTGTAAGGCAGCACCGGTGTCAGATCGCCGCTCACCTCTTGAATCTGCGCGTGCACCGGGAGCACCCCCTCGGCCGCCTTAATCTGCGGTTTAAAGTCGTCGTGCGTCTCGCCGCCATCCTCGCTTGGAGGAGTCGCGCCGCCTCCAGGCGCCGTCCCCGCCGGGCCTCCCGTCGCATGTGACGGCGCCGATCCGCGTGCAGCCAGCGCGCGCCGATCAGGGTTCCTGTACACTCGACGAACGAGCCAGCGTTGAAATGTGTCGGCAAGCCGGAATTCAGCGCGGGCTAGGGAGGAATCCCTGATACCAAGGAGCGACGGATCGACGACAATACATGGAACCAAACGAAAGAGATAACGAAAAAGGCGTTACCAAGAGGAGGATCGCGGCAGGAGAAGTCGCGAGGATCCTTCGCGAGAAGGCGAGGAGAGGGGAGAGGACGGGTCGCGAAGCAGCCATGGCGGGCCGAGAGACTGAGGCACGGAATTGACTGGCGAGATTCAGAGGAAGGAACAAGGCCCGTGGCTCGTGTTCCCTGTTTACAGCCGAAAGATTATCGATTAAAAAGGCCGCGGAGAGCACGGCACGGCAACAAGGGGCTGCAGTGTAGAGCAGACCTCGGGGCGATAGCGAAGGCACGAATGGCTGCGGGGCAGGAAAACAGGAGCAACGAAATGCATGAATGAACCCGCTGGGATTTGAACTACTGACTGTATATGTATTGCCTACAGCATTTTGTATGTGTAGGTTAGTCATATTCATTAACATTTTTGGAAGGTATGCACTTTCGTTAGTGCAAATGTTTGTATTGTAATAAATATACATATTAATTCAGTGATAAAAAATTTTCACGCTTCACATTGCAGTTCTTGTGATTTGACAACTTTACAACAACCATGAAACAATTTGATCATCAAAACCAATAGATCACGTAAAACATATTTATGTTGTATATAAAAGATGGAACTTCAAAGAAAAGTACCCTCCAGGGAATATATACACTAAGCCTTCAGATTCGTTTCTGGCCACACTGAATTCTCTGTATAGGTACACGAAGCCACCCTGAAAACTCTCAGAGTAGCAGAATGAACTAGAATAAGGGTACACGGTAGTTTTGACCTTATGAGCTGTACTCTCTAAGGCATGCCCCTATCTAGGCTATAATATATATACAAATATGTTTGGCACACCCCTAGACTGGACAAGGGCGGTGCCTGGCAAGAGACAAGCAACTCAAGACGGCACTACTAGTCCGACCTCTGAAACAAGGTCCGAAGACCAATCAACAAGAGTGCAAACTCGACAAGAGCAAACCAAGGCGGCACTACTAGTCCGGCCACTGGAAGAGAAGCCACAAGGCCAGTCAATAAGGTATATAAAGAGTAGTACACAATAAATGTCCTAGTAAGTGAGGAACTACAGGAACTAGACCAAACAGCAAACAGAGCCGGCTTGAACACTGGCGGCTCTCCAGGTGGGCGCTTTCAGCGTGAAGAGCCACCGGCCATCGACGACGTTCACCCCAGGTGGGGGAACTGCGTCGATGAAGGTGCTGGTGGATCTCCAAGATGCCATCTCCTGCTCCATGGCAGCTATCCATTGAGAGGCCCAGGGTTCCAAGGTCGCCTCAACAGAAGTTTGAGGGGTCGGGATGCCAAGGCCATCTGGGTCACCATCAGGGACTAGCAGCATGGAACAGAGATAGGGAGTGGCCTTAGACTGGAAAGCAAGTTCGTACTGCTTGTCCTCTAGGAGTCACTGCCAAGGTCAGGAGCACCCTCGACGGACGGAGGTCAGTCAGGGCCAGAGACCAGAGCTGTAGCGTAGTCAAAGCGGCGGGTAGAGGCCGAAGTCAGCGACAGTAGCAACAAGAGCGTCAAGACTCGAGAAAGGAACAGACGGGTCGGTAACGAGGGAGGCAAGGACCGAGGAACAAGAGGACGAGCGATACGAAGGTAGTTAGACAGGGAGGCGGAGCAACTACGAGTGACGACGGATGAGGTGAGGGGAGGAGGGGAGGAGAAGATGGTGTGGGAACAAAGCAACATAGGGTGAGAGTGCTGGACAGGAAAGATAGGACGAGCACGAGACGGACGACAAGACCAGAAGTGGGTTGGAGGAGTCGGGTCAGGAAACACAGGAGGAGAACGAGGGGAAACGAGTCGGGGACGAGTCCGGCGAGGAAACATAGGGCCGTAAATAGGCAGGTGGTGGCAGGGGAGGCGCAGGCGCGTGGTCAGGGGAGGGAAGGCGAGGAGGCGAAGGGCGGACACCGGTGGCGACTACTGCTGCTGCTGCTCCACGCCGACACCAAAACCTCCGGCTGCACCACGGCTACCTCCGAAACGCTCCACTCAAGCACGCCCAGAACGAGAACCCTTTTCCAGTACTGGTGCCATCCCGAGATTGCTGGGACAGCCACGACAGTAACCCCAGGACTAGCAAGGACCAGCATCCTCCTCAACGCCCGCCCCCCAGACCTCGCAGATGATTGTTGCGGCTGCGACGACAGTTGTGGCTGCTGCTGCGGCGATGGCAGAGGAGGAGACGCCGGGACGGAGACAGGCAGAGACAACGGCGCCGCGGGGTCACCAGAGTCAACCGGTCCTTCAACCGGGACAACCGACGGGAGGGGAGTGACATGAAATACACTAGACGGAGTAGGATGGGGAGGAGGGAGGAAGGGGTACCAGGGGAGTGGGTACCAGAAACAAGGCGGGAAACTAGGAGACCTTGGTGAAGAAAGCGGTGATTAGAAGGAGACTGATTCGTCGAAAGTGACGTCACGCGAGTGAAAGAAGCGGGGAAACGACCGGTGGTAGAAGTGCCAGTCTGACGAGTCAAGGGGGAAACCAAGGAAGACACAGGGGACAGTGTGGGCAATTAGCTTTACATGACAGAGGCACGAACGTTAGCGAGGTAGCCCCAGATGTGGAACGCGGACGCGTCACCAAGCAACCCGGTCCAGAGAAGTGTCGCCGAAACCTGCGGTTGCTAGGAGTGCGGCCACAAGTTACGCTGGTGAGCGGAGTAGCGAACGGCGAACGGTCACAAAAATGGGGTGCACGGCATGGATCATGGATGTACGAGCCACCTCCATGACCAAACTGATGCGTCGCTCAGCGACCCCATTCTGTTGCAGGGATTCTGGTAGGGTGTACGACTGGGTGATGCCCTCCGCACGACAGAACTGTCCAAAGCAAATGGAGGCGAACTCGTCGCCACGGTCAAAGTGGAGATACAGCACAGGGAGACCGCGGTGGATGCGCGCAGCCACGACCCACGGGATAAGAACGCCTGGCACATCGGCCTTCCGCTCTAGGGGAAACACCGTGGTGTAGCGCGAGTAGTCATCGACAAGCACTAGAAAATAGCGCTTCGACGCGGCCCAGGGACGGGGTCTGGAGTGGCGCGAAGGCGGGCGAAGCGAGGAGTGAGGAGCACGACGCAACCAGCCCTCAATGCAGGGCGTGCACGGCGGTGCAGGTGAGGGAGGAGGGCGGGAGCGACGCAGGGAGACCTAGGACGAGACCGTTCTGAGACATGTGACGTAGACGCGGGATTGCGGGGTGACCTAGGTTGGTGTCATAGAAGCGACGGGTGAGTGAGCGACCGACACGAGCAAGCAGTAGCGAGCTGGGTAGACGCAGGACCCGGGAGGACGCGCCCACCAAGGGGGAAGCAGTGTCTAGCGTAAACAGGCCAGATGCCGGGTCCCGTGGTAACATTGCAAGGGGGGCACCTGAGGCAGCCTCGGTACAGACAGCGTACCGCTCGTGACCAGGGAACGTAGTGGGACGCCGAGGTCCTGAAGACAGCCGACACCAACTAGGTTCCTGGAGAATGAAGCGATGTGCAGGCTTGTAAGAGAACCCGAGGGAACAGTTGGACAAAGAAGGGTAGTGTAGCTACGGGCATCGACAGGACCGGAGGGTCAGCAAGTGCGACAGCGGCAGCGCTGCAAGCAGCGTCAGCGCAGCGTGGTCGCGGAAGAAGCAGGCAGACGCGCCAGAGTCAAGCGTAAAGGAGAGCGAAGCAGAAGCTGCGGCCGGTGGAGGAGCGAGCGTGAAGCCTAAGCTAAACAGGCCGAAGGTCTACGCCTGACGCAGCAGGGGTCTATACAGCACAGGAAACACACCAAAACTACGGCAATACAGGTAATATGATCCAAGCACTCTAGAAGCATCAGCATACAGGGAATGCAAAGAA